>JAFBJR010000081.1:4129807-4541321 GCA_016785285.1 Brachirus orientalis
GNNGGGGGGGGGGGGGGGGGGGGGGGGGGGGGGGGGGGGGGGGGGGGGGGGAGTGAGCAGCGCTCAGCCTCAGTGCTGCCTGCATTCTGCATCGACTTCCCTCTCTGACTGCCTGCAACTGCAGCAGCGAAGCCCCTCCCTCCACAACACCCCTCTTTCATTCAGACCTTTATAATGTGTGTGTATGTTTGCACTCATGCTTGCATAATTGACATTATGATCTATGAGTATGCGTATACCTGCTACTAAGGGGAGTTTAAATGAGAAACAGAAAGCAGGAGAAGCTGGAAGCAGAGTCGAAGAAAGCAAAGAGAGACAAGTCTGCGGGGATTGAGTCCTGATGGGACAAAACTATGAGAGACGTGGCACAAACTGATCCCGTTCTAATAAGCACAGACACAAACTGTTTGAACGTTCTAATAAGCACAGACATTGCATCAGAAAATAAATACAGTCCAGTTTTTTTGTCAAGCAGCAAAACTTGATTTATCATACAGCAAACCCCTACATACGCACAAAGACACACTTGAAGAGAGGAGCCACCGTGTGCCACCAACACACAAATGCGCTGCTTCCGCCATATAATTGCAACTACAATGCAGCTCCCACAGCAGGAGAGGAGAGGAAGGAAAAGCCTTAAAGTGATAGCGGGAGTTGGACGCAGGAGGGTGACCATCTTTTTATGAATGTATTGGTTATGCTGGGAGCAAATGGCCGCTGGTCCACAGTCTGTGTGACAGTCTCATGCACATGCCGCCCATACATAATGCAAAACAGTCTGGTAGTGTTCAGGAGGCAGGGATAGGAAGGGAAAGGGACCCCTTCTGCATCACATGCACTGTGAGCACAGGCTCTACCCACAAAAAAACCTCCAACCCCCACCTCAACCTCATCATCTCTCTGTCTCTCCCTGCTTCCATATTCTCCTCAACTCTCACTTCCTTCTGTCACAGGACAGCAAGCACTCAGACCTCCAGCAAAGTTCACAGCTTTGCAGAAGCAGGTTACAATTTTCTTCCAAGCTGCAAAAGAACCGAGGCCCAGAATCACTTCTTTAATGTCCAGTATGATCCAAGTTTCATGACCTCAAATTTCCAAAATACTGATATTTGTCAGATAGATTATTTTAACTCATTTGAACAACTTGGCTGTTCATAAGACATTTCCTGCTGATGCATTTACCACTTGGCTATCACCTATTTCAAAAAGATAATCCTCCAACTTTGTGACAGACATTTGCAGCCCTCACCATGTTGCCTGAGTTTAATGAAGCATTGACATCACATTTAGGGTTGACAATTTTTTCTTTTTTTTTTTTTTTCCTCTTTTTTCACAATATTGATCCAGTCATTGTGTCCAGTATCAGACTGATCCGCTCATCCCTATGAATTAGAGGAGAATCACTGTGGAGAGGAGGGAATGAGAACAGAGTTGTTTTTTGAGCCCCTTTAATGAGTGGTTTCCTCTGATCAAAGCTTGAAGAGGTGTTAGGAGACAGGAGAACAAATCGCTGCTTTAGAGGGAGACTGACTCACGCGGCAACTGAGGATGTGGATGTGGCCCTCAATGTGACTGAGTGATGCTTGATGATGCAAAGATTAGATATGCCACTGTACATAAACACATACTTGGTGTGGCTGTCTGCCCCTGCTGTAATGACCATTCGGGGACTCCAGTATTCAAAGCTTTAGTAGATCAACTGCTGAAAGTTGACAGACTGGACCTAAAGCCTCCAGGATGACAAGGCATGTGGCTACTTAACTGCACACATTGTTCTTTAAGGGCCACTCCTTTCAACCAGCACCTTCTGGGAAAACTGCACCTTTTTTCTAACTAATCAGATACACAAACACTGATAATTAGGGGGCGATGTGACAAACAAAAGTTAAATGTTGTGCAAAAAGCAAAATGTTTAGTTAGACTTCGGTTGTGTGGCTGTATCATGTGGGTAAGTCAGCAGGCTTATCAGTACTTGCACTTTAACCAGGGCAACATGTCTTTGTAGAGAAGAGTCTACTCTTGCCATGGACACACTTCCCTGCATCCTCCGTGCTGCAGCAAAATGCTTAACCCATTCACTGCCACAGTCCAATGTCCAAACACTGATTAATACAAAATCAAAAATCCACTTATCCACTATGGATCAAACTCAGGCAAGGATTAAAATGTTGACCTGTAGGCCAGTTTGTAACAGGAGAAATCCATAGTAATCTATTTAAATTAAATAAAAATCTGTCAAATGGATGTCCTATTTTTTTATCTTTAGAATAAATAATCAAAAAATCTGTTGTCTTCATCCTGTTGATTTCTGCTGCTGACTTTTGGTTTAACGTCTATAATTAGTAAAAGTACAGTCAATCTGCCCCATAACTAGGCTCAACTCTACAGTATGTTCTTTTTGTCACATTTTACTGCAAGATTACTGGCTTGATTTCTATCTGCAGTGTTCACCTCTTCATCAAACATGGGCTGGATCTCACGCCCACAACTCCATGTGGCCTCATCACAGCATCGTACAAAAACACACAATATAGACGCAAAATAGACATTATATCTTACAGAGACTGTGAGGAACTAATGGCTGATTCTCATTTTGCAGTCACTGTAACTGGTATGACAGATGAGCACCCTCTCTCACACACACACAGAGCTACAGTTGTGCAGCTACTCTTCTAAGGACACATTTGACTTCCATTCAAAGAACAGCATTATCCCTAACCTTAATCACAATCAGTTAATGCGTAACCGTAACCTAATCCCAATTCAAATATTAACCAGTTCCTCAGATATGAGGTTTTGCCTCATCAGGACCAGGTCTCCATGAGGACTAGTGGTCCTGACAAGGTCAGTGTTTATTCTAGAAAATGTCCTAAAGAGGTGACAAGATACACACACACACACACACACACACACACACGACTCGCTCTCACTGATCCATCAGCAGTTTTCCACCAGCTCTAGGCAAAAATAATTAACTTCAAGCATTTACTGACGTGACGGCGTGGATTATCTGTTTGATTTAATCACAACACAGACCAGCGTGGAAACACATCTGACAGTCCGCTGGAAGACCTGATCACTGCGCCGGGACAAACCCATTGTTCCGCGCGCCACAGCTGAGGTGAGCTGCTCCGCTCCACAGCCAATTAGTGCATGTGCCATCATCATTACAGCCAAGAAACAGAGAAGTGGGCTCTCTTACCGACTACAGTGTATCTGTCCATGTAATTGAGGATGTTCCCAAAGGTGAGGATCCCGGCGGCAGCAGCCGGCGAGCGGCATCTGAGCAGCGCGGCGCGGAATTTGTGGCCGGGTTTGCACGGGTGAAGGTCCGGGTTCGATTTCAGTCCGGGGCTCATGCTGCCCGACAGCGTGCGCACCTCATCAAAACTGCTGCAGCCTTCTATTTCACATCCATCGCTCTCCACACACATTTTCTGACACGAAAGATCCAGCGCAGGAAAAATAAGACCAGTAAAGGGAGAGACACAGGGAGAGTGGAGAGGAAAGGAGTTGAAGACTCGGCGATGGTGTGTGTGTGATTTAAAGTGAGATGAGTCGTAGTGGAACTGTAGTCTCGGAGTGTTGAAGCGCAGCAGCGGCTCTTCTCGGGAACATATTTCTGTGCCAATGTGCGCTGACTGACTGACGGCCGGCCGGACTGACTCTGCCTGTGTCCGTGTATGTGTGTGTGAGTGCGCGTATGTGCGGAGGTGTGACCTGGCTGTAAAAACTCCTCCTCCCCTGAAGCCCGCAGCGATGATGATGATGATGATGATGATGCACCTGATACCCACAGTACGGGACTGTGCAGAAGAAAAGCCTTTCTCTTATTCCTAAGGAGCGATGATGATGATGATGATGATGATGATGATGATGATGGAGTGGGTGTGACTAAACGTATTTATTTTACTCTTTAAATGAGGCTTGTTGAATCAAGATCCTGGAAATCACTTCTAAAACGCCTTTCATGTACAAAATCCTTTTATTACTCTTTCCAAATGATCATATTTAGGTCACTTTATTATTGTTGTTGTTTTTATTATTATTATTATTATGAAAACACATATAGCTGGTTAAAATATGTTTTACTTTTGTTTTTTTTTAATACGTGAGTGCAGGGGTGGCATGTGCAGGGCTCCACTGGCTCATAATATGTCCCAGAATGTCTTACTACTACTAATAATAATAATAAAAAAAATATATCACTGCCTCTGTTTTGTAAACACAAATAAAGGACAGAAAGTAATGGATTATATCCGCAATCCCTTGGAGACAGTATTATGGTACCCCACTTACACAAATGTATTTTCTGGATGTTAAAAACCAGTCTAATGACTTGTGCGCGGACATTTTGATTCATTCATTTAGACAGAGTAAACAGGAGAATCATACTGAACAATCAAAGCCCACAAAAAGAACAGAAGGCGTCTACATGACATTAAATACAAAAAATAATAATTAATGTGTTGTGATACCAGAAAGAAATCCATCAATAATTCAAGAAGCTCAAATGTACTATACTGATGTGTTATGAATATCACTGATATTTGAATAAATTCTCTTTTCTTGTTGTTTGCAGCATCCATGGTGATGCACTGAACAAGTAGACGAGTGGCTGCTGAAGGCTAACTTCATTGGAAAAGGCCATTAAAAAGAAGTCTACCCACATTGTTTTTCTTTGGGCAAATATCCATTCAGTCTTCATGTCAATATCCATCTGCCGTTGGGTTACAGGACATTTCCTGCTTGTTTATATAGATAATAACAGCTCTAGTTATTGTCACTGCTCTGACCTACATGTCAAACTGCATTTCTAGTTCACACTGAGTCTTTGCACTATTTTGAAATGAAAGAAAATAAACAGAGCAATTGAGCATGCATAAGTTGCATAGATCGTTGTGCCATTTGTGTAGTCAGTGGGATATATAGATGGAGAAATCCATGTTACATTCCTGGTGGCTATAGAATAAAACTGAAGGAAAAGAAAAACAATGAATGAATGAATAAAATGCCACTGGCAGAGGTCTGACATTTTCAGCAGCCACTGGTGTCCCAGAACTTCTCTATTCTCCACAGCAGAAAGATGTGGAACACGTTTAATGACTGCTGGGACTTTTGTTCTTTGCTGGCACTAGAGATGTAAAATGACAGTGCCGGAAGGAAAAAAAAATACCTGTCTCTGAATGGATGGAAAAGGTGTTATAGGAGTAAAAATATCTCCAGATAATTGTGAAAATTTTTCTGTCACAAAAAGCAGAGTAAATGGGGATTTTATCATTCTAAACCAAGGCATACTGATGGCATTCAAACAAGCAGTTGAAAGGCAATGCAAGACAAGTTGAGATATTTATTTAAAATGAGAGATCAGTTTATGTATAACATGGCATGTATGCAGATGGAGCTTTCCAGCAAGGACATTTGCCAGTAGACTTTTCCCCTAATAGACTGAAAAGCCTATCTTTGAGGGCCTATTTTACCTCAGTGCAACAAAGGTATGCATCCACATGCAAATCGAGATAAAGTGAGAAGATATCACATTTTTTGTCTTCGTTCATATCAGTCAAAGTGTTAAGATATGCAGAGGATGAGGGAGGCTGAATCATGGCATTGGTTTTGGAGAAGAATGGCTGCCTGCTTGGCTCTTCTGTGCAGGCATTTGGCATTGCAACAGGCCCCTCCTGTTCTCACTGTATCTGCTTCCCTTGGGCTCTATCGGAAATATGGCATGTTGTTCAGTTTCTATGCAGACAACGGTCATATGTAAATGGTGCATTTACATACGACAACGGACATCACCGCATGGGTGGCTTTATATTTTTTATTTTTATTATACTGTTTGGCCCAGGCAACACTTCTACCACACTGTGTTAATCTTGGTCCTTTGGTTCCTTACAACAAACTTGTAAGTCACCTTGGGGTAATAATGGACTCTGATTTTAATTTTGACAAACAAATTAGCTCTGTATTAAAAAAAAAATTTTTTTTTCAATTAATGCAAATATCCAAGGTGAAATCCAATTCTGCTAAGGCATGAGCTTGAAAGACTCACGCATGTTTTTATAACAACTCAACTGGATTACTGCAATGCTCTTTATGTTGGAGTTAGCCAGGCTTCCATCGCTCGCCTTCAGCCTATTCTAAATGATAACAAGAAATCAGAGGCATGAACATCACCCCTTCTGGGTTCCCTCCTTTGACCCCCAGTACACTACACTACAGGATCCATTTTAAGTTATTATCGTTTGTTTATAAGTGTCCTAATGGCTTCACTGCTCTTTATCTCTCTGACTTACTTCAGCCATATGCTCCTTCGCTGTCCCTAAGCTCTTGGTCATCCCAAAAATGAGACTGAAGCTCGGGGGGATCAGGCCTGTAGCAGCTCCCAAATTGTGGAATGCCACCACACATTAGACAGACCTTAATACTTCTTGTTTTAAGTCTGTCTTAACGACACATCTATTCTCTTCGGCATTTGACTCAGTCGAAGTTGTGCTGTATTTCCTATGCTTTTGCCTTTCACTTTGTACATGTGCTGTGCTCTGTCTGTGTTTTTTTAATATGTGTGCTTTATTACTGTACAGCCCCTTGGTCAGCTATGTTGTTTTATATGTGCTTTATTAATAAATTGGTTTGGATTGCTTGTGTGTCAGAGTCGAGGTCTGAGTGCATCGGGTTGAATTATATTGTTTTGTTTAGAGCGGGACTGCTCCGAGAGGCTGTCTCTTGAAAGGGTTTCATTTGGCCCATCAGACTTAAAGGTCACACTTTACATAATCCCCAAGTAATAGCTTGGAAATAACAAAGGAAAATGTGTCGAGGACATAATGAAGGATGAACTTCAAAATTATACCAATTTGCAAACTTTTCATGTTTCAAGCTTTTTCACATTAGTAGCATACATGCATTTTTACCAGGACGTTTGTACCTTGATGTTACCCTGGAAATAAGATGGTATTACTGTAATATCTCCTTACCATTATTTATACCAAGCTGGAAATTGCTTTAGAAATTAGATGGTATTGCAATAATACTATCTTGATATTATAAAAAAAGTTTTATACTATCACCATTGTATTGTAATGTATTTCTGACTTGTATTTTAAAAAAATATGCATAATGTATCTTTATATAAAAATTAAATCATAGTATCAAAACAGAAATCCAACAGTGACAGACCTCTGAAAGGCAAGTACCTGTTCTATGCATCTCACCAGTGGTCAGTGATTAAACAAGTGATAATTTGGAAGGTTGGGAAAAAAGGCAATGAATTCTCATGTCATGTCATGCAGGTTCTGATTGTTTAAAACTGAATCACCTGCCCTTTAAAAGCTAATTTGTGTCACAAACATACAATGTAAAGTTGTTATTTAAAACTAAAAGAATATTTCATTGGGAAAATACTGTAGGATCCCAGTACTTCCTTGCTTCTTATTTCAACACAATACAATACAACTGGTTTACGTTTACTTTTTGGCTGACAGAACATAAAGGAAAAGCGTTTGGGCGTCCGTGACTGAGGCTGAAATGAGAAATGTCTACTGCTCTGTCTGTTTTGCAGGGACACATTCAAAGCAATTATCCTCTCACTCCCTAATAACTTTGATGTCTGAAAATCCCCTCTGTTTGAAATGGGAAAGTGTGAGACACTGAGCAGCAGAATGTTTTTTTCATTTAGAATAAGGGAATGTGGGGAAAGAGAAGGGGACTAAGTACACAGGCCACACAGTTGTTCCTGTCTCCCTCTCTGGAGCCCCCACCTCTCCTTCTTTTTCTTTGGGATGTTTGCTATTCTGCTCATGTCTCTGGGATTCTGTGTGTTTTTTCATCTGCAGAGCAGCTTGGTGGACCTGGATCTAGTATCTCTTGCATTATGCTACTATGTGGCTTGGAGCCCCTGAGTCACTGCCCCAGCTTTCCTTCCTGTCTCAGCTCAGGGCCAAGCCTGCAGTGCAGGATGGGAGATAACCTGCTAATCGCCTGGCGCAGTCGCCTCGGGACGATAACATTGACGCGTTCTGCAGTCTAACATGTGTCTGCCCCAAAATGTTTAAATGTCCCACTGACACACGTCCATCAGCTGTTCCTCTGACGCACATGTCTCCACCTCTTTAATTCAGTTCCTAAGAACCCACATTCTTTTCCACCAAATTTGACCCTCATGTTTTCACATTTTTTTTTTTTTATACAGTTACTTTGGCATTATAGACTAGTTACTTTTACGTCTAATATACATAAACCAAAGATCTTGTGATCTTCTGACATCATCATTTCAAAATGACCATTTATCGTTTCTAAGTTACAATTTACACATTACAGTTGAAGAGACTGTCTGTTCATTTCATTACGGCAATCTAACTCTCAATTGATCCAGAATGCAAATTTAAAAAAAGAGTTTTACAGTAACATCACCTGTAACATCATAATTAAACATGTATCACATATGTGCAATACACTTTTAATGTCGGAAGGGACAAGTTTAATCTGACTCATCCAAACAGCTCAGTTAGTGAGAACCTACTTCTCAAAAAAAAAAAAAAAGTTTTTAGTATACATTTGTAATCATGCAGTTCTACTTTCGACTTGTTTTAATGTACGTAAACACCTGGTGGATTATTTATCTTTTGTCAACTGCAGCCTTGGAAAATCAAGTGAATCTAGGCTGACATAAACAAACAAGAAGCAAATGAGGCAAACAAGAATTCTTTTTTCTAAAACAATAATCACACGTCATGTTTATGGTTCTCCCCTTGTTTTTCCATTCAACCACATTTACGTGCAGTTAAACAGACACATTTCCTTTTCCTGCACATGAGGACCAAGTGTCTCATATTCTCTGAGCATGAAATGTACAGTACGTTTAAAGAAATATTTGATGCTTCTTTTTAAATACTTTTAAAAAGCTATGTATTCTTGGATAATTAACATCCTGGTACATTTTTGTCTGGTTTATATTTTTTTTGGCACAGTTTTGTTGATATATGAAAACATTGCAAATACACTTATTTAATAGTTTATTACTTGTTTAAAACAGAAACTTATGAGCAAATAGTCAACAGTTGACACCTAAATTGTCCTCAAATTCAAGTATGTCCATTTTGTTTTTAGAACTGGAGCCGTCTAGGCTTTGGTCAGTTCTTTTAGTGTGGGCTCTGCTACTCTGACCTTTTCTCATCCACTGTGATCTCCTGACCCCGGGACTGTCTGTGTGTGACAGTAGCTTTCTGGAGAATGTCTGGTGGTAGAGCAGCTGAGGATTTGAATAGATCTTTGCTGATGTCTCCACTGATCTGGGGGCTACACTGCAGCAGACAGCAGAGAGAGAGAGAGAGAGCAGCAACTATATATAGTGTTCAGGGTCAGAGACAGCATCTTTTATATGCCCATTTAATTATTTATTTGACAGCTCCCTCCAAGCTGGACTCCTTGGCCTTGGTTCATCAGTCTCACTTGATCTGTCTGGGAGGTAAAAGCAGTTCAGGCTCCACTGCCTGCCTCGGGATCATCACTCTGTTTTTTCTGTGTTAGAATAATTTCCCTCCTGTATTCCCACTTAAGAAGAAAAGCTCACATCAACCTCTGCCTAACTGGAGAAATTTGAACTACTGTGTGGCTGAGGCTGATTTGCAGATCTGGTGCTGTAGTTCATATTTATAGGCTGCATGGCTCTTTGTAATTACCCCATTGCCGACGCTGTGTCTTTGAATGGGCTCACTGCAGCCTAGTGGCCAGCAAGCTTTGGGAACAGGAATGCTAAATACATAGCACCAGAACATGCACATGCCATTATAGGGCAAACCTCAGATTTGGCTGAATTTGCTTTGCCGTCCGCTTACTCCCCCGCTCCAAACAAGTAATTTTCTTGACATTGAGAAAAGGCTTGAATGGTGCTCTGCAGCCTTTTGTTTTAAATTAAGACATAATTATATGAATTGATATAATATATGAATGTCTCATACCAAGCAAAATAACACATTTTTCTTATTTTATGGAAATGTTTCTTTAATTACTACTGTCTTTTTGCAATTACAATAAGCAAACCACTATCCCCAACAAATTCTATTTTTTGTGTGTATGTGTGCAACCCTTTGTGAATTATCCCCCCATAAACCAATCAACACATTTCATTTGTGCTTGTGTCAACCTTACAAACACACAGAGCTGTGCATTTGTCATACTTTGCTTTCTTTGGTGACATTCTCACTTGCTCCTCTTCACTGTACAACACTGACTGTAGATTTGTCCCTATTGAGGCTGAGGCCAAAGGCAGGAAGGCCTGTGTGACATCAGTGTCCAGATAAGGGGCAGCAGAGGGTGAAGAAGGCTCTTCCTCCATATGATGTCATGTCACCAAAGCAGTTTACTGGTGATAAGCAAAGAGTGCAACTTCACATCCACAAATGTGGTGTGACTTCTCTTATCATTCTGCTGCAGCGCGTCATTGGAAGCGTGAGAATAGTACAAATATTGGCACTGATACGTTGTCTTCTTCTACAGTAAATATGTGTTTATGATGCCAATGAGTCATTTTCTGGTTATTGTTGATATTAAGACATAGTTCTGATTGTCCACTGCTCCCGTATTTGTGCCAGCTTGTTGTTTTATGCAACTATGACCAAAGCATGGCTGTTTTCATGATTAAAACGCTCCCTGAGTAAACACTGACTGCATCCGCTCTCTCCTTGGCTCCTTCATTGATCGACTTGGACAATTTATTAGCCATTGTGACAGTTTCCTGTGCAGCCAGGGTCAACAGGGGAAACTGGGAGGTATGCAGATAAAGTGCTCTGAAACATGGCGCACAATACCTATTGTATTTTAATTGCAGGTCGAAATGTTACCTCAAAAATGTTTTCCACATACCTTTCAGTGTGCGTGTGTGTGAGTGTTTTTTTGTTATTCCACATACACATGTCCTGTTGCCCAAACTATTCCCCTAGCATACCAAGTGATCACGTCACTTCTGGAAAATGACAACTTACCGTAGAAATGTTCAAAAACAAGAGGAAATGCCAGTGAACACAAAGTAATTAAACCATTAACAAGGAGTTTGTGGCCTTGAAGTACAGCTTTCTACTGGTAAATGTCGGGTTCAGTCAACATTTTAAGTTGTATGACGGGAAATATTTTGTCAGAAATATAATCAATCAGCAGGTCAAATGTCAAGTGCAGCTTGTACCTTATACTAAGGCCGACTACTGGCTACTGGAGCAGCCAGGGTTCAAATTCAGGCTGATTCTCTAGCTGTGTGTTGTCCCTTCTCTCAGCTTAAAGGTCCAGTGTGTGGGAATTAGACATATCTTATAGTGAAACTGAAAATTATAATAGACAGAAAAACTCAAGTACTCACCCCTTCATTCGTCAACAAGTCAGGGAACTCTGGTGGCCTTAACTTACCAGAAAGAATGGCATTATTTTTCCGTTGTGAAGTGTTTCTTTGGCGAAATGCAAACTCTAGTGAATTTGTCTGTTTAGAAATTGTGGCTAAGCAAGATGGCAGCCCAGTGAAGCAAGGCCTTTGCCTAAAATACAAATAAATTTAGAATAAATTTATTCTAAGCCTGCAAAAACAAGGAACTTTTTATTTCAAAGCAAGTACAAACATATAGTGCTTATGGGAAGCATTTTCAATTTCTGCCAATAAATTGTAATAAATGTTACACATTGGACTTTTAACAGAAATAAACTTAATTTTAAAAAAAAGCAATACGTTGATGACAATGCAGCCCAATTGCAGGATGAGCTTGTACCTGTAAGAGACTTTCAGCTCTTAAAATTTGTAAGGAGACTTCTGCATTGGCTGTCTGAAGAGTTTAGAAACATCATGTTGGAGTTTGAAACTATGTCTGGTCTATGCTTGTTTTTGACAAGAGCAGCCACTTCAAGATGATGAAATGACTGTCTACTGACAGTAGACAGGGTTCTGTGGACATCCGAAGTGCATATTCATAGCAAGTGTCAATAAAGGAGACACTCGATGTGGGTGTTGAACATAGTTATACATCACACTGATCAGTGTAAAAAGGTATTTTTGTCAAATTTATGAGCAGATCCTCGTACCTTGGAAAGAGCTGGTTAATGAGTTACACAGGGGTCGTGCTGGTGCAAAAGTCCAAAACTGCTGCATTTCACTTTGTCCTCTGCTCATGTTAACATTAAATCATCAGGTTACAAATCCCAGCAGCTTTTGAGCTTATACAACTGCGCCATCTTGTGGATTTATGTTTGCACAATGCAATATGTGCATTGTTAAGTTAAGAAAAGTAAATAAGCCTATAGAATATTCCTATAACTTCTAACTTTATCGAGCATCTTGTGAGACAGCTGTTTCAAAGAACAAAGACCACAAACAACAAAGGACAATTTAGTTTTTTTTATTTGTATTATATAGTCTTGATATCAATGTGTGTTATGATTATAGCCTGTGTAGGAGATGAATTTAAACTCATATAGTATATAATATAAATATTTTGTTTCATTTCCTTACATTTTATTATAGGAATGGAATTTGTTGCAGTATGTTTCATCTCGAGAATGCTGCAGTCAAGGGTGATTCCAGAAGATGGCAGTACCTCGTCAGTAAGGACATCTGCTGCTGCAAAGCAGAACGAAGAAGAGGAAACAGTTGCAGTTGCAGGAAAAGGCAACGAAGAAGAACTTAAGAAGAATGACAATAATGTCGAACGGAAAATAGACGGGACGGAGTCAGTGCAGCGAACGTGAAAATAACCCATTTACCTCGAAGTATTGCCATCGAACATAGCTGCATTATAATCTCTAAAGTATGACAGAGCCTCAGTCAGCGCTGTTACTCAGGAGACAGCTTGCAGGTAATAAATTCTTAGTGGTAGCTGATGCTGGCTGCCGAGCTGACGATGTACGCTGCCTTTAGCTGATTCAAATAGTGCTAGCGCACAACTGTTTTCCTTCTCTCTTCCACACTAACGGTAAGGTCCCGTGACAAACAACCTGCGTGGGAAATGTAAGAGTGGATATAGTCTGATACATTCCTCTTTTCATAAGAGACCCAGTGTGGCGTGTCCGGTGGCACTTCAACGCGAGTTTCGACTTAGCATGTCGGTTTCAGTTGAAGCCGCTGTCAGAAGTCCATTAACAATTGTGCTAGCCTAACGTTAGCCCCGAACTGGCTTGATGTGTTTACATCTGTGTTAACCGACATAACAAATAGTGTTTGTATTTTGTCAAATATGGGTTTGTCCATTACGGCTTTTCCAGTTGTTACTATATGCATAAATCCCACGAACATGTCATTAGATGACCATTTTTTTGGTTGACCACATTGAGTCCTTAACCTATATACCGTAGCTAACTCAGTCTCTAGGCTAAAATTAACGCTGATGCAGTTGTTAGCCTCAACACAAGTTAACAAGCTCATGTTAATCTCCTATTACCTCTGTTAATTTAAGCAGAGTCATTTGCGAATTAAATTTAGCCTTTCTAATTTTAGCCACGTTCTAAAAGCATCCGAGCAGAACAGACGTCGCATAAGGTTTTTCTGGCTTGTAGTACCAATTTCAGGTCGTATGTGAGATTGTTTAAACCTAGTACAAACTGAGACACAGTGTTCTTTCCTGTGTGGTTATTGTGTGCATCGTAATGAGCAGTTCTAAGTGTCCAAATATTTTATAGTGAGATTTGATTGAAAAGAGAAAGCTATCATAATGTCAGAAAGTATAAAGCACAAATTAAGGACAGCATAGTCCTTAATTTCCTTCTCATACACACATCTATTTGTGATGTTGATGTTTTAATTTTAATGGTACCTATATCTTTAACACTCACTTGAAATACTGGTAACTATTCATGTGCATAAAGTCAGAATGCAACCCAGCATATCCAGCTTATTGAGAATTACTCATATATTCAGTTAGAGAAAACATTAAAACAGTGCAATCCTCCACCAGGACCACTCAGTTTCCCATAGTGTCAATACATGCAATAGGTGAACTGTATCTGGATCACCGCAACAATTTAATCATTCCCTCCTTTTGCCATAACCTACAGTATATCCCCAGAAAAGTGCATCATAATCCATCCCCACAAACTGCACCCTTGTCAAAGCTGGCCAATAAAAAATATTGAATATATTTTAATTTTCTCAAGCTAGATTCCACATTAAAATAAAAACAAACTGTTGTTGAAATCTTCCTGCATCTTGGAAGATTGTAAGTGTGTAAGTACATTGTATGTACATTTGGTAAAGTTCTGTGGTTGAAGAATTAGATCTTTTTTATGGATTCCTTTATTTTCATAACACAAATTTAGTAACTTGGTGGTCATCCTCATCTAGACGTGTTACTTACTAAAACTGGTGCAGTAAAAAAAATTACATCTTTTTAAGGTGTGGTGGTATCCAATTTTATTTGCTGAAAAGGACCACAAGCTGTTGATGGATTTGTAATATTCTAACACCACTTGAGGTATTTGAAGTATTTGACTTAGTCTTTCCATAATCAGTATTCTAAAATCAAACTATGAATTCAATTAGGAGTCTGAAAGTGCAATGCCTGGGGAATTTCAGGGATTACAAGTTGGCCCTTGATAATCCTGTGAACAAAACCCATCACAATAGTGGCCTATTTAGCATACTTTGGGTATGATGATGTGTGTCATTGGCAGTTAGACTTTCTATGTATTTTGTTGTTATATCTAGAGCTGAACAAAAACCCAGTTGAGGGATTCTCAGCAGGCCTGATTGAGGATGATGATCTCTACAGATGGGAAGTCCTCATCATTGGCCCTCCAGATACATTGTAGTAAGTCTCTTATTATCTGTCATTATATTTGTTCTTTATTGTACTGTTAAAAAGATTTTACAGTACTTTGCAAATTGTATTTATTTTTGTGTTAACCTATTACATTGAATGTTCTCTTTGATCCTTTCTGTTCACAGTGAAGGTGGTGTGTTCAAAGCTCATCTGACATTTCCCAAAGATTACCCTCTCAGGCCACCTAAAATGAAATTTATCACAGATATTTGGCACCCGAATGGTAGGTTCACATTTTCCACACTGTTAGTGATGGTTGCCTTTGTTTAGTAGTAAGCCCCATTTAAGAAGGGGCAGGTTTCATCTCTTTCAAACTATTTTATTTTGGACTTGTTGGGGATTTTACCTAATGTAGCTGTTCTTACTTTGGAAAATGTCCACTAAAACATTTTCAGAAAAATGTTCACAGAAAATTTTGGTGCCTGTCTGAAAGCAGTGCATGTTTACTTTAATCAATGTAAGGCCCATTCATTGGATTTTAATTAATATGTTACTATAAAAGAGCCTACTTCCAACCCTTATAGATTATCTTGGATTAGAGTTCATGTACTATAGATTAAATACTTTAATTGCAACCAGTGGTGCTCCAGCTAAATGTCTAATCTAATGCAAGTGGAATCAGATATTTTAAATAGGCATCTTCTACTGTTTAAGTAATCTACTGTCAGGTCCTTTCATTTGCATTTGGAGCTAGACTTGTTTTGTTGATTTAAGGCAGATGCATCCTTTAAAAAACATCTCAAAGACTTGTGATATTGGGCTTTATAAAATTGACTTGCTCAGACAAGACAGTCATAATACCTGAAGTACAAACTGTCGTTAAAACCAAAATGTCATTGACATTAATCAATTATATTTACTACATAAATTCAAAATTTCAGCTTCATAAATTGTATTTTTACATGTACATATTTTTTTCCCCAGTTGACAAGAATGGAGATGTATGTATTTCTATTTTGCACGAGCCCGGTGAGGACAAGTATGGCTATGAGAAACCAGAGGAGCGCTGGCTGCCTATTCACACAGTGGAAACCATCATGATAAGTGTAATCTCTATGTTGGCTGACCCAAATGGAGACTCACCAGCCAATGTGGATGCTGCAGTAAGTTGACATGTTAAAAAAAAGATGAGTAGAAATAATATTTGAGTAATATGGATGGATGGAAACAGCAAAATGTTTTCCCATTTCTGCAAAATCAGAATCAGTAATAAGTATTTTCTTGGTTTTGATGGCATTAAAATGTAAATGTATGATATAGTTCATGGTTTTCACAATTTACTAATATTAACCAATAGGGAGGTATGAAATACCCTCCCTATTACACATTGTTCACATACTGTCAAAATTGTTTTTACCCTTTTTCCTCTCTGTAGAAAGAGTGGAGGGAGGACAGAAATGGTGCATTCAAAAGGAAAGTTGCCCGTTGTGTACGGAAAAGCCAAGAGACTGCATTTGAGTGATGTTAGCAAGAATCTAGCTTCATGTTTCAGGGCAAGTATTCTCAACATTCTTCAGTTCATGAATCCAAACTAACTGTTAAGGCATATTGGCATGTTGCGCCGGATAAACTTAAAAGGAAATGTAGTAATATCAACATATACTTACACTACATCTTCGGGTAGGTTCTCATGTTCGGTTTTAGCTGATATTGTTTAAAGCCTAGTTCACATTTATGGTTGCTGTCTAATTTGGTAAATTGCAGCTAAAGGGCATGTGATCAGCAGTCAATAATGCTGTGTTTCCATCTTGGTATAGTTTGGAATTGTAAAGCCCTAAGTCAGGCTTTCGTTTCGACTGAGAACAGTACCTGTACTTGGTAGGAGAGGTGTGGGACGTGCCTGATGGCTGCATAGCATGACGACGACAATGAATGACAACATCAAATGCGGCACAACAGGCAAAGATGGAGGACATCCAGCAGCTCTTTTTTTCTTCTACTATTCCTTATGAAAATGCAGAAAAATATGTACCGTACTATACTGAACCATTCCACTCGGTGGAAGCATGGCTTAAGTGCGAAATATTTAAAGACATGGCAATGGGGACTGAAGGGTCACAACCTTAATCTGACATCTGAATTTGTGAAGACTTAAGCTACCTCAGAGATGTAGCAGTAATCACAGGTCTATGCCAATAAAAAGCTCAGTAGTCAGCCTGTAGACATGAAACTGAGCTGAAGTGTTGGGCCAGTTTCACACTGGATGCGCATGTAGTGCGTGATGACAGCAGTACTGATCTGCTGCCTCTTGGGCACACCTGTCTGTCACTGGATTTGTGTCTCTTATTCACCTGATGCAGAGCTTCTGCACAGCTTCTGCTATGTTTACCTAGAGTTTGCCTTTGAAAACCATAAAACATACAGTAATTTTAAATACTCTAAATAGATGTCTGTCATCAATATGTCATGTCAGTACGAAGCCATGCATCCATTGGTCCTGCAGATATTTGACAATAAAACATGAACAGGAGGTTCTGTGCTTGTGACATATGTTCTGAGTTTGGGACATATGTGACAGATGTAGGTGTCTATTTCCAAGAAGTGGCATGTGAGACGCGGCTCAGGCAGCCCGTATCAGCAGTCTCATTAGTAGTATGTGGGCCTAAATAAAAAGAGGACCTGTCCAGGGTGTACCCTGCCTCTCACCCTATGTTAGCTGGAGATAGGCACCAGTGCCCCCCGCGACCCCTAGTGGATAAAGCGGTAGAAAATGAGTGAGAGTGAGTGAGTAAATAAAAAGAGAGGCATGCTACAGCTTTAAAGTTTCGCAAACACTAATCCAGTTTGAAACTGGCCTTACATGTGTTTATGTGACTAGTCTTGAGTCAGAGGCTCCTCCTGTTGACAGACGGTGTGGTGAGAGAGTGTGTAGATTTTTCTGGTGATGCAACATCATGATAATGCATACAATGTACTGTCTAATTTTTACTCTGTTTCTTGACATTTTGTCACTTAATATAAAATATACTATAAAACTTAATGAGTTGTGCAAGATTTTAATTCTCCAGCAAAGACAAACCTCTGGCTGGTTTTCTTATTAGTGACAGGTACAGTTTACCCAATACTAGGAATTTGCCCTGGTCAGTAGTAGTACAATATGAAAACTCCAATCTGTCAGACAGAAAGTAACAATAGCATGAAATTATTAATGTTATGGATGAGGAAGAGTGCAACAGTGAGAATATGGGTTGTTCTGACAGTTGAAGTTTGGCTGTGTAGCCAGGTTTTAGTCGGTCAATAGATTTTCCCCAGCTTTGAATTTTTGAGATTCTGAATGTAATTGCATCATGGCTTTTAACTAGTTGTACCTGTGCTGGCAATGTATTTCTTCACCTGTTTCATTAACATGATTGTTTTAGTAAAACAATTTATTACCACCACGTTAGACTCGTATCAGCTGCTTTTCCAGCACCAATTCAAAGAACACCTGAAACTGTTTGAAAAGGTACTGATAAACAGCATGACCTGTAAAAAAGCAGGCAGTTATTGTTATTATTGGGTTCACTCACTGTATTTTAGATTTTTTATGTGGCTGTTCAGGAAATTTTTTTAATATACTTGTCTGTATTGTCTGTTTGTTTTTATAATTGGAGGTAGCATTCACTTGATGTAGAATAGGTAATTAATTTTTGTTATACATTAGTGTAACTGCCTGCTGACAGTTTAAAGCAACATTAAAGACTGACGTTACACCATGACACACTGCAAACTTTTCTCTGACCTTTTTAATAACTAATTATTTTTACCTCATGTTAATGTACATGTAATGACTTCTGTTATTCAACTTTTGATTCTTTTTTCCTTCTGTTTTTTCCCCACAGGTCTTAATTGAAAATCAAGATGGCACTGCTTCCTGAACTCTTCCAACCGCCAGGCTTATTTGCCTTTATTTTGGCAGGAACACACTGGCTATTGTAGGCATTTGAACATAATGATGACTACCAAGGCTGAGAAAACACCAAGCAAGTGCCAACTCCAAAAAAGTAAAACAAACAAACCCAGAAGATGATAAAACATTTTTCAAGTCTATGAACTGCTCCAACTTTCAGGAAGATATTGTAAAGACATGTATATAGCACAGACTAAACCGGATAATATATAAGCTCCCTTTCCATCCATGAAGACTAGACCAAATGGATAGCGCTGGTTCACATAGAATTTTATCCACTCTCCCTCTCTCCACTCCAGCATGCATTAGTTCTCTTCAGATTGTTTTATCAGAATGTCTTAAATGGAGAATCGTGATCCTGTTGGAAGAATGTCACCTCTGAAGAGCTTGGTTGATTCAAGTAAGACATACTGTACATGATGTGACTAATGAAGGTTTGTTTTCCACAGTAGTTTACAAAGTGGTTCTGTCAGAGCTCAACAATGTACCTGAATCATTTAGTTTGTCCTGATCTCTTGTAAGTCTTACCGTCTTGCTCAGTTGACTTGAGAAAGGCAACATACCCCTTACCTTACATATCTTTATGTGCATGCTAAATTTTGTTTATCTTTTTTCAAAAGTGCCTCCTAATAAAATGCTTGGCCACTTCACCCTGCATTGAACAAGTGTTAATAATGTGGAAAACATGGGAGACATTGTGTACCACTTACAGAATGTTTGATTTTACCGATTAGCCAGTACACGAAAAAAGTATGTATCATGAATTGGTAACATTTTGGTGTAGCAATAATCCCCCTAGTATGAAGTGTCCTCTTGTTAATTTTTCTTATCCTGATAAAATTTGAAGTCCTCCTCTCTAATATTTTATTTTAGCAGCCTCTCTTTTCCTTATCTGTGTTGTCCTTGGTAAGAATTGTTATGCATGCGTTAGGTTACTTTTTTTGCTTTGTACTTTGCTGAGTGTTTCAGGGATTATCTTTGAGGGGTTGTGTATACAGTATGCTTGCCCATTTTGTTTTGTCATGCCCCGCCCTGACCCAAAATCTCGTGATTATTCTGCTTACTGAACTATAGCAGTTTGGCCTAATGTACAAAGACAAAATACTGGTGTATATTTTTCATGTTATGAAACGTGTTACCTGTAGTGAGATCTTCTAAAACATGACATGTTTTTTTTCCAATATTTACTTGTGTTTTTAATTCAGTTGGGTTTTTGATACAACATAAATGACATATTGCTTGTGGCAAATTTCACATAAACACAGCATAAAAAGAATCTACATTTACCTGTCTTGGTGTTTTAAAAAAAAAAAACCAAGGTGTTTTTAAAATTGTTTGTCAGAATAGTTTACTATAAATTTAGATGACATTTATTATACATTGTTTACTATTCTCATAAACTCTGCCAGTGAACAGTTGTAGTATAAATACTCATGATGAAGATGTCATCGTGTATCAAAGACTTTACCGTAAACGTCTGTATAATCAACTACAAAACACTTCCAACCAAATATTTAGAAAGTAAAACATATAGTGCATTTTATGTAAAATGAGAGCAAATGATTTGTAATCATAATATTGATCATTGTAATCATTTTAAAAACAATTGACACAACTGGTATATAAGGAATGACTTTTATTAGCCTGGCACTATTTTCATTTACACTTTTTTGGGTTTTTTGGTCACACATTAAATTAATATTGTTTATCTTGTTTACCGATGTCTCTTGACAAACATATCACTATTAACTTTAAAAGTTTCATATTATTACACAATTACACATGTGATGTTCTTGTTTCTGTTCTTTTACCACATGACCAGTATTTAGTGCTCCACAATTAAAATAAGTGAGCTTTGTGATCAGAAGCGGGACTGTCTGAAAATAAGTGAGTTATATTTGTAATATGTACTTGTTTTATTAACAGTGTATAATTATTTTCAGAGAGACAACCTGAATTCCAAGTGAAAGGAAACAACTTTTTTAGCATCATCACATAAGAGAAACCCAAAAACTTACCCAATGGAATGAGAATATCAACTGCTACTTCATTTGCTGATGGGCCTTTACCCCAACACCTTAATTTTAAGACAAACTTCTGCAGACATCTTTAATGAGAGTATCAGGTAAGTAAGATGTGTCTTTTTCATACTACAATGACTCATTTATTGATGTTGAATTGAGGATTGGGACTATTTTGTGTCGGTGGATCCCCTTTTTGCTGAGTGCACGTTTTACCTTCCACACAATATTTCAGCACCTGAAGGCAACACAAGTTTAACAACCTTCTTGCCAATTTGTACATAGGTTTTTAATACAGTGTATGTACAACCATAATCGTAGGTCTACTGTCCTACAACATTCAACATTGTGAGTTAAAGGAGGACAGAAGAAAAGAAAAAGATGAGGAGAAAGAAATAATATGATGGACTGGTTTGTGCATGCATGTTCTAACTACAGAAGTTGGCAATAATGCAACATAATGGACACAAGATGTCTTTAAATCCCATAGAGGAAGAGGAAAATTAAAACTACAAGCAGCCATATTCTCTATCAGTGATTTAAGCTGGTACACAATATGTTGTTATAGATGGAAAATAAAAGAAAGCCCCAAAGTTTCCCTCTTAGTATTGAAGTGTATCAACGTTTGACACAGTTGACCATCACATCTTATCAGAATTTGATGTCAAACCATGCTCCAAAGGTTAAAAGATTGTACAACAAAAAGGAGAGGAAAAAAGAGATCTAGATTGCCTTGCGGTGTTCCACAGGGGTCCATTATCCCTTATTTATACTAGTGATGGCCTCAATATACTTTCTCAAATAATGATGACAGATGCTCATTCAAACTTCAGTACATGGATCAAACCGTGGTTTAAAATACTTTTTAGGGCCCGTTTAGTGTATTCCATTGTGTAAAATAAATTGAAAGATCAATTGACTGATATGAATAAGAAGTAATTTAAACCAAGGTTATAAAAATACATATACTGTAATGCTGTGCCTATTTAGTTTACAGAGAACAAGTTGATCTTGGGATGAAC
Organism: Brachirus orientalis; assembly: GCA_016785285.1. NCBI lineage: Eukaryota > Metazoa > Chordata > Actinopteri > Pleuronectiformes > Soleidae > Brachirus > Brachirus orientalis. Next base: position 4,151,529 of record JAFBJR010000081.1, read on the forward strand.
TATGTCTTTGAACGCAGCACCACCGCCGACTGTCTCTCCGTCATATCGCGATAGAAAGACTCCTCCTCGGAGCTAACGCTGAGCAACATGGCGGAAGGTATGAGATTGATTTTTTTGGGGGCTATCTGGTACACTCCCTGTCACACTCGTATCTTCGTTGAACTGTCTGACTGAATCTACCAGTGTGTCGACAGGTTAAAACCCAGTGTAGAATCTGAGGCTGAAAATACGAAGTATTGCGACAGCCTTCTTGGCAGACTTAGCCTCACAGTGTCTAAGCTCCACCGTTAGCTGTCGCCGAAATTGCTAGCTGAAATTTAGAGTTAGCCGAACTGGGTAGGAGATGATGTGGGTCGGATGGACTGTTCTGTGGTATACTGTTATACATAGGTTTATTTCATTGGGGAGAATGTTACTGTAAACATTGAAAATGTTGATATCAGTGGTTAGCTACATGTCAAAGTCAAGATTGGCATCAAAGTGTCTTCACTATGTTGCAATAATTTCAACACAAGTCAACACTTATTTAACCGCTGTGTCAGTTGAGTTGTGCTGTCCTTGTGGATATTTTAATGTAATAAATGCTTTTGGTGTCAACGATGTTAAACGATAGATATAAAATGTGACGGGAAAGGTGCTTGGTGTCACTGCCTGTCAGGTATCACCTTCATCATACAGGTGATTGATTGGCCAAGACAAATGTGGTTGTCTTCTGTGTATTCCTCCTCAGGGGAATTCTGCTCATTCATTTAAAATTAGCGAACAAATACTCCAACATGTGTAGTTATTGTAAACGCAATTATCTGCATTTCTAATGTGCAGAAATCAAATTCAGACATATTCAATGATTGTTTGATGATCCTTCACTGAAATTGAATAGATGACAGGACACATTTTCCTCTTTAACACCTATTTTGCTATTGTTCTTGTTCTCCTGTTTGTAGTGCCATTAACCTTTTATTTTTGTTGTGTTTTATCTTAAAATCAAAATAAAACATTATCTTAAAATCCTGACATAACAGACTCAATTTCATAAAAGTTTTGTTTTAAGGTACTTTATTGTTCTTAAATTTTGAGGGCTTGTTGTACATGTGTTTGTCTGAGAAGAAAATCTAATAATGAATTAAATATTAATTTTACTGATGTACCAGTGATGCCTATTAACTCTGCCAAAGGTGAAGTTCAAAATATTAAAAAGAATGTCCTGTGGCTGGTTGGTTGGTCCCGATGTGCTGCTCCAGCAATACAACCCTTCCTGTCTCCTACTGATCAGGTGGTCTTTTAGAAACACCCCTTTTTTGTTCCTTGTGACAAGTAGCTGTGCCAGTAACAGTTTACGAGGGAGGACACAGTAATATGCCGCCTCAGCGTTCTTTCTTCACTGCAAACCTTTACTGGTTTAAAGGAAGGAAATAGTACCCAGTTACACTCTGTGGACTCGTGGCTGACATGTGATACAGTGTTGTAAGAAGAATGTATGTAGAAAGTCTAATTCAGTCAGAGAAACAGAGAAAGGCTCTCCAAAACTCAGCTACTGTCATTAGATTTCCCTCAGCAGGTTCTTAAAATTCAGAGGTGTGATTCCTACACAGAGAATGAAAGGCTATTGTTTCTGTGGTCACTTTGGTCATGTGGACAAACAGATGGATGTCCTCCTACATTTTTCAGCTTATTTCATAAACACGCAGTTTTATGCTGAATGCTTTTCATTTTCATTGCCTTTGATCTGTCCTTAAAAATTTGCTCTTGTCTTTGATTTCCAGTATAAATTAAGTAGTATTTATAAATTATAACTGGTGATATTATTATTATTATTATTATTATTATTATTATTATTATTATTATTATACATTTCATATCCCTCTCTTAACATTCTTGTTGTATCATTGCTACTATCTTTAATCAGCAGTCTTGTGTTTGTCGAACACATCAAGGAAAACTAAATTTGTGAAATCCGTCCCAAACCTCTCTCTTAGTTAAAATATATCCAAGGCTCCACTTCTGACCTATACTTTGTATTTCTGGATTTTGTTTTGTCCTTCACCCTGACGTGGGACAGAGGAGGTGGCCAAGCTGCAGAAGCACCTGGCTCTGCTTCGGCAGGAGTATGTGAAGATGCAGCAGAAGCTGGTGGACACAGAGAGGCGGTGTGCTGTGCTTGCTGCCCAGGCCTCTGGTCAGGGCTCCTCCAGCCCTGCAGCTGCAGACACCTTCATTAGCCGTCTTCTGGACATCGTGGCTGACCTCTATCAGCAAGAACAATACAGGTGAGATTGGTATTGAGCAGTTAGACTGGATAGGTGGACATTTTGTTTTATCCAGAGTAATGTAAATGTCACAAATTTGTTTGTAGCATATAGAAACAATGTTAAGTTCTTTCCATAAAGTTATTAATTTTAATAAAAGCCAGACTTAAATTTGCTTATAAAAACCCCAGACATTTCATGTTGAAAAGCTACATACTACTTCTGACATGGGGTGCCTTGAATCTGGCCACTAGTGTACTCCTTCTGCTACTCCCAAGCCTGTATTAATGGAATGGTTGTGACCCTAGAGAGGGAGCAGCAAAAAGACAAGAAAAAGAAAGAAATTATCCTGTCTGTGTCCTGATCTTAATTTTATAAAAATCCATGCAAAGATCTAAAAAAAAAGTGTGGAGAAGGAGTTACAGAAGTCACCCGTTGTGCAATAAAATATTAAGTTGGGGATAACATAATTTTTATCCATGCCATTTCCAGTTGCTCTATTTAAAGAAATATTAATTGGAGTGAAAAGCAAAGCTGTAGAAAAAACATTTTTTTTGTGAAAGTGTACCAGCTTTGGTGTGTACTGTGTGATTCAACCAGCAGTTAATATGCTGCTACATTGTTCAAGTTAACTGTGCTTTTCTTCTAGCATTGCAAAAGTCTGTGATTACTCCTTCTAATCTTGTCTTGACATGCCTATACTTGAATAACCTGATCAATGTGTTTCTTTGTTAGACCTAGCATATTTTGTATTTTCATGAATGTGTTTAAGATGAATGTCTTTTGTTTTACAGTGATCTGAAAGTGAATGTTGCAGGGAAGAATTTCAGTGCCCATAAGTTTGTGTTGGCTGCTCGCAGTGATGTCTGGAGTCTGGCTAACCTGGCCTCCACCTCTGAACTGGACCTATCTGGTGAGAAACCATAGTGGTGTGATGTCATTGTATCAAAGCAGTATCTTAAATTAAGATGAAATATTCTCATCATTTCCATGTATCATTCAGTCAACATACTGTAATTGGGTTGATAAATAATGAAAACATATTTATTTTGGCATAGATTCTGCAGTTTGTCAGAGTCCATTATTGGACACAGTTTTGTTTTGGGTAGGTTTTGGCCCTCATACTGATTTTTCCAGTGAATTAATAAGTCTTCTTTCCATGTAGAAATGATAAATGTAAGAAAGTGAATATTTTTGTTTGGATATTCATCCAAGTGTTTTAAGTTAAAGTAATCAATTTATGTTATTTTATAGTTTGTTCTATAAATGATTGATGTTCAGTGATTAGAGATGTTACTGATCATGTTTTGTCCATTTCTAACTTGATTATAACTTCTTATCATTTTTTTTCCAGATTGCAAGCCTGAGGTTGCCATGGCTATGTTGCGCTGGGCATACACAGATGAGTTGGAACTTAGTGAAGATGATGCCTTTCTTATTGATCTGATGAAGCTGGCTAACCGCTTTCAGCTCCAGTTGCTTCGAGAGAGGTCAGCACAACTATACTGCCCTTTTTTGGGCAGGCTTCACTTAAATTTTTTATCACTGACAAGATTACTGTTATTAACTATGTTAAAAAGCAATGGCCTGAAATCCATGTGCTTTTTCATTGGGACAGGTGTGAAAAAGGCGTCATGTCCTCAGTCAATGTCAGGAACTGCATTCGCTTCTACCAAACTGCCGAGGAACTAAATGCCACCACCCTGATGAATTACTGTGGGGAGATCATAGCCAGCCACTGGGTGAGTCCTTTCAGACACTGATACTATATAGCTATTGAAAAACAAGACATCTAAAACCAAATTGGCTTAAGAGAGATGTGTGTGTATATATTCCAGAGGCATCAAAATGAGCCAGTTGCACTTATGCCCGCCACATTGTTATTTAAATGGAACGAAATGTGCTGAAGGCAGGTTTCAGGTTAACAACAAATAAATTCAAATAAATTTTTGTTTTCACATTTAAGACAACACATGGCGTTACCTCTAATGTGTGAGACACTTTCATATTTTAATTCTCAGCTGAATCAACAGTATAAAAATTTGGATTGGTTTGAGAGTTGGTTTCATCTGATGTGTCATATGGATGTTTCTCTCCACTGGCCATTTTTTATTTTTGACACTAATTATTGTTTCATTAACTGTCATTTATAAGGATGATCTGAGGAAAGAAGACTTCAGCACCATGAGTGCCCAACTTCTGTACAAGATGATCAAATCCAAAACAGAATTTCCTCTCCACAAAGCCATCAAAGTTGAACGAGAAGATGTCGTCTTTCTTTATCTCATTGAGATGGACTCACAGGTCTCTTCACATAAGACGTTCATGTTTATTTTTTAATTATGTTTTTGTATACAGTGTAACCCAGAGGTTAATTAAATGTGTTTTTTAATTATGCTACAAACAGGTTTTATGTTTTTCATGTTGGTTTCTCTTTCAGTTACCTGGAAAGCTAAATGAATTAGACAACAATGGTGACTTGGCACTGGACTTGGCGCTCTCTCGTAAATTGGAAAGTATTGCCACTACTCTAGTTAACAACAAAGCTGATGTGGATATGGTGGACCAGAGTGGCTGGAGTCTGCTCCATAAGGCAATCCAAAGAGGTGAGGAATCACTCTTTTAATGCATTTTTACATAACATGTAAACGTTTAATTCAGCTATCAAGGTTTTACTAAACAATGTCTGTGATTGGGGCTGGGCATTATCAGTAGTAGCAGTAACGTGTAATTTTCTTCAATATCAGTGTAGCAAAGGTTCCATTGGCCACACTTAACTAGTTTCTTCAACTATCATTTGAAGAAACTATCATTTGAGCAAAACTAAATCTTTAATTATTTGGGTAATTAATGATAATATAGATATCAATAATTATCAGTCTTGATTGATTTGAAATGTTTTAATCATGACATCCTTTTTGACCATATTTCTCAGCCCTGTCTGTGATGATAATTTTACGTCAACATTGATGCCTTGTAAACATTAGAATTCATACATGAGCAAAAGTTTGTTCCTAATGACTGTCTTGGTTTTCCACTTTCTAGGTGATGAATTTGCATCCATCTTCCTTATTCGGCACTCAGCTCAGGTGAATGCTGCCACAGTTGGGGCGGTGGAAACCCCACTTCACCTGGTCTGCTCTTTCAGCCCCAAGAAACACTCTGAGGAAGTGATGAGTGGCATGGCACGGATTGCTGAGGCTCTGCTCAAAACTGGAGCCAACCCCAACATGCAGAACAGCAGGGGCAGGTATGTTACTTGGCATTTGGTTTGTGAGTTTTGATGAATTGCAACTACATTACAAAAAAACATTGCAAAGCATCACAGTGCTCCAATTTTCAACTTTTGTTTTTTGTAGAACTCCCTTGCATGAAGCTGTTGCATCAGGCAATGAGCCAGTGTTCAGTCAGCTACTACAATGCAAACAGTGAGTATCTGTCTTCACCAATTCCTTCCAAGCACATCGGCAGACCTGCCAACCTGTACGCATTCTGCGTAACAGGTTTGCAATTTGACATCAGAATACGCTGGTATGATTTGCCTCGTTAAACTATGCAAAAAGCTGCTGACATCTGTGAGTTCTGTGAGAAATGTGCATGTGCAATACTCACATCTGAGAGCACAATGCAGTAGTGTGGTGGTGAATAAGTTTCAACCAATCACAGCAAAGTAGCAGAGAATAATGGGTCTGCTGAACCTGTAGAGGTATAGTCCCGCTCCCCTCCTTCCTGCCTCTGCCCTCTGCCCCCTCCCCATTTCCCATGCCCCTACTTGCAGCAGCTGGTGATTAGGAAGGTAAACTGTGTGTGGGTGTTTATGTTAATAACGTGTACAAAATATTTAGGTCGCATTTATTTTTGAGACATTTATTTTGTTAACCCTTCCTGCTCCACTGTCCGACCGTAGTCAGACAGCACAGGGCAGATGTTTCTACTCAAGGGCAGAAACTTCAGGTTAACTCCATTCTTGAGTTAAATGGTAAAAGCATCAGACGGGATTCAGTATTCCTGGGAAGCAGCAAACTTTAATCCACAATATACTCCTCACTTCTACTCTCTCAAAACTCATATCCACCGCTCTCTTTCTCTCTGTCTCTCTCACTCTGCCACACATGCATGCATTGCTTCTCTCTCCATCCAATTAGGCTCGACCTGGAACTCAAGGACCATGAGGGCAGCACAGCTCTGTGGCTAGCTCTGCAGTATATCACTGTGTCCTCTGGCACATCAGTAAATCCATTTGAGGATGATATACCAGTCGTAAATGGCACCTCATTTGATGAGAACAGCTTTGCAGCACAGCTCATTCAGAGAGGAAGCAACCCAGATGCACCTGACACTACCACAGGTGTTTTTTAATTAACATTGCTATAGTAATATTTGTCTAGATGGAATGGTGCTTGTGATTTAAAGAAATATTCTGTATTTGTAGGTAACTGCCTCATGCAAAGAGCAGCTGGGGCAGGCAATGAAGCAGCTTCTCTTTTCCTCGCTACCCATGGAGCAAAGGTCAACCACGTGAACAAATGGGTATGTACAGTATGAAAATTAATTTACATATATTGTGCAGGAAGCACGTTGATATGGAAAGCTATTCATTTCCGTGTCTCCATACCGATCACTGCATTTTCAAAAATGTGAGTTTCTCATCATCTTATCCTGAACTTTATCAAATGGTTTGTGGCATCAAAGATGCCAACTCAGATAGCTTGAGCTAATAATGAGCTTTGTTCATTACCTTTTGTACATTATTTTATTCTGGTAAAAGAACATTTGTCCTTGTATCATAGGATAATATCATCTAATGTTCCACTGCATCAGTCTCATACAATGGAAATTCAACTCTGTATTTTTTTAATTCATACAGACTTTAAAGTGTAATGCTAACTTTAGGCTAAATCATAAGATAATAGTCAAAATTATAATTAACATTTTATCAATCCCTTTGCCTTTTTCAGGGTGAGAGTCCGCTTCATACAGCATGTCGCTGTGGCCTTGCAAGCCTGACAGCAGAGCTGCTCCAGCAGGGAGCCAACCCCAACCTGCAGACCCAGAAGCCCCTGTCTGACGATCTCAATGGTGTGGCTCTGCAGTCTCCTCTCCACATGGCCATTGCTCACAACCATCCGGATGTAGTCTCTGTCATCCTTGAGCAAAAAGGTCAGGTTATATTTGGGGAAATTTGATGGCATGCATATTACATAATGTCTGCTTTATCTCACTGAGTGTTCTTTTCAAAATATGGTAAAAGTGCCAAATAGTTCCAATCATTCCCTTTTTTCCTTTTCTTTTTTTTTTGCATCTATTGCAGCCAATGCACTTCATGCTACCAACAACTTCCAGATAATTCCTGACTTCAGCCTCAAAGACTCCATGGACCAGACTGTGCTGGGCCTCGCCCTCTGGACAGGTACACAGCTTTACCGACTAGTAATTTTGTTGATTCAGCTTTAACAGTTTACAGTTTAATCTATATTGTTTATGGTATAATTTGACTCTTTCAGGTATGCACACCATAGCAGCTCAGCTGTTGGGCTCAGGCGCTTCTATCAATGACACTATGTCCAATGGACAAACCCTTCTTCACATGGCCATCCAGAGACAGGACAGCAAAAGTGCCCTCTTCCTTCTTGAACATCAGGCAGACATCAATGTTAGGTAATTCCAGGGTTATGCTACAGATGTAAGGTTTATGGGTTATGAGTTTCACATTGTACCTGATTCCTATGTATTTTATACTGATGAATTTTCTTTCTCCTCAAGGACTCAAGAGGGACAAACAGCATTACAGTTGGCCATTAGTAACCAGCTCCCCCTGGTGGTAGATGCCATTTGCACAAGAGGAGCTGATATGTCTGTGGTTAACGAAAAAGGTGACCCTCCACTGTGGCTGGCTCTTGAGAATGGCTTGGAAGATATTGCCTCCACACTGGTGAGACCCTTTCATAAACAACCATTATGAGGTGATCCTCTTTGTTTTAAAATTTTAGTAGTCATATTGTTTTGCCGTTTACCTCACTGTCCCTCACACATTCATACAAAACATCTATATGCAGCTCTTTTTTTTTTTATCACACTCTGTTGTATCCATTAACACACTGTTGGCACAGCCCCCGGAGTAACTTGGGGTTAAGCTTCTTTCCCAGTTACACATGGGCATATAGAATAGCGTACCTGGAGATCAAACACCAACCTTCCTTTTGAACGACGACCTGCTCTGCCACTGTACATGTACCCACTAAGTGATGCCTGCCCTCTATATTTTTGTCAGTTTATATGCCTTTGTAACATCCAGTCTAATACATACTATATACTGTAAGTCAACAAATGTTGGTTCCAAAAAGAGGAAAAAAGAAATCATCATGAGCCACTAAAGCTCCATTTTGTGGATTTTCCACAAAATCTTAGACCTATGTTACTCATGCTTCATCTGCACTGAAGCCTTTTCAGCAATATCTAAAGTCTACGGTTTATGTAAACATATTTGGGAAACAAACATGTTTTTTTTGCATTGAGAGTCTTTTGTTTCCTGTTTGTCCCACCTAGGTCCGCCATGGCTGTGATGCCACGTGTTGGAACACAGGCCCTTCAGGATGCCAGCAGACCCTCCTCCACAGAGCTGTTGATGAGAATAATGAGGTTTCTGCCTGCTTCCTCATCCGCAGGTCTGCCAGCTCTTCTTAACAATAGGGTTACCAATATTTGCATAGATTGTGAATCTTTTCTGTGCGAGCAAGTCATTGTGCTAAGATTTTCACAAAGCTTGTCAATGCAAAATAACATGAATGATTGCATAATGAAATAAAATTAGAAGCCTCTTCACCGAGAAGCTTGATGCACTGATGTAAATGTATCTAGATATTATTGTAATTCACATATTTTGTCTTTAGTGGGTGTGACGTGAATAGCCCCAGGAAGCCAGGACCAAATGGGGAAGGAGACGAAGAAGCCCGAGATGGACAAACACCCCTTCACCTAGCAAGCAGTTGGGGGTTGGAGGAGGTGGTGCAGTGCCTTTTGGAGTTTGGAGCTAATGTTAACACACAGGTAAGTCCCATTACATCGAGAGGGTAAATTTTTCTGATAATTGTACAGATGCATTGATTGTAGCCATGTTGCACTGGTCAGGGTAATCATGAAGTGTTGAAGAAGCTGTATGTAGAATGCAGAAGTGTAAATTGTCATTCTTAGTTTGATGCAATTCTTGTGTTGGGTTTGTGGCAACTGCTGTTGTAAGCACTTGGTATAAATGGTAATAAATCATATAGTGTAATGATATATATTTTTACCCTGTTTTGAATCCATTATTTTTAGAAACATGCTGTGCACAGATTATAAAAAAATGGAGATTTTTTTCCACAAAAAAGAAGCTTCATGTGAACATAGTTTTTAATTTGGGTGATTGACTACTGAAAATGCAATCATTCCAACCAGAGGTAAAACAGTGGATTCCAAGTGATTAGATACTTGCAATTAAGAGTTTATTATGTCAGATAATTGAAGCACAGTATACATTTGGATAGGAATGGAATCATTAGAACAATAATTTGAGTCTACAATTTAAAGGAATGCAGAATAAATATCTACACTATATCGGCACCTAATGGACAGAAGAGGAAAAAAAATGGGAAAAAGAATTTGGTGTGAATATTTCTGAAGATAAATGGCAAGGTAAATGGTAATTGGAACTCTGTTGAGAGAATATAATTAGACCTCATGTATTTTAGTTTTGGGGTAATGTTCACTTGGTTATTGTAAAAATTCTGGTCTATGATATACAGAGGTCCTGTATGGCACTGTACTTTGCTAATATAATAATCTCCTATATATCAAAAGGAGTGGCTGTGAATGCTGAAATTAATGTGTCTCATGGAGCAATTGGCTCAATAAGAACTCAAGATCAGTATTGAGATAAATGGGAGAAACTGACTTTGTTTACATGTCACTCAGGAGAATGACTGAAAAAAGTCTAAAGGACAAAAAATGTTTTATGGAGAAAAGACAATGCAGATCCTTTTTTTTGGTGTTGCCATAATAATTGTTGTTCTCCGTGTTTGTACATGGAATGCAAAAATAATAAAACTAAAGTTTAAAGAAAAGGAAAATGCGATATTTCTCTCTGAGGACTGAAAGATGTCAGTCTTTACAATTCATTTTCTTTTTCCAAATGTTCCTTGGTATAAAAGGAACGTTTAAAAAGCAAATACATCATCATCCCCAAAATATACTTCTACTTTTATTTCCTGCCACCACAGAATAAAATTAATGAAAGATGAATAAGTATGTTTTGTAAACATGCTTATTTTTCTCACTGTTTACTCCTGACATTTCATCAGGATGCAGAGGGCAGAGCTCCCATCCATGCTGCCATCAGCAGCCAGCACAACATCATCATACAGCTCCTCATTTCCCATCCAGACATTCGTCTTAATATTCGTGACCGTCAAGGAATGACCCCCTTTGCCTGTGCCATGACACACAAGAACAACAAGGCTGCAGAGGCAATCCTCAAGAGGGAGCCAGGTGCTGCTGAGCAGGTGAAAGAGACTAAAATGCATCTGTTTGCATTTATCTTCAGGATAATTATTATGACGTTCATTTATAAAATCTGATAAACTGACATTTTGAACTTCCATTTCCATCCAGGTGGACAACAAAGGGCGTAATTTTCTCCATGTGGCTGTGCAAAATGCTGACATTGAGAGTGTCCTTTTCCTCATCAGTGTCCAAGCTAATGTCAACTCCAGGGTTCAGGATGCAGCCAAACTCACCCCTCTCCACCTGGCTGTCCAGGCTGGATCTGAGATCATTGTCCGAAACTTGGTAAACCTTTGCTGCTTCTCTGTATTAAGTCCATTATAAGTGTTAATGAAAGATTTGTGCAGGTGATACTGTTTTTATATGTCCGTTTCCAGCTGCTTGCTGGAGCCAAAGTAAATGAGCTGACAAAACACAGGCAGACAGCGCTACATTTGGCTGCCCAACAGGACCTGGCCACCATTTGTTCCGTGTTGCTGGAGAATGGAGTAGACTTTGCTGCTGAGGATGAAAATGGAAATAATGGTACAATTTATAATTTTATGTACAGTATGTATCTTTCTGATTTGTGTTTCTCCAAACCAGTTAAGTCAGTTAAGTCTCAATTACATTAAGAAAACAATATACAATTTTGCTAGCTATGCGGTATTTGGAAATGTCACAGTGTAACAGCACCTGCAGTTTAATTATTACCAATATTCAACAAATCCTGAAAGCTGACTTGAAAGTATTGTGGGGAACTATACCATTTTAATGACTAAATTTACAAAGGCAGTAGTATAAGTTTGCATTTGCATTTGCTTTAAAAGCAATACAAGATTGATTAATTTTTCACACATTTGTAGATACTTTGTTCAGTGAGTCATTAGCTTTAATAATGGTCTTTAAACTATTCCATTTGGAGTTGCAGTATTTGTGTGATTGATTATACATTGCTACTCAGCCACCCTTACCCCTGTACATAACAGTTGATTATTTTCACTGTTCTTGCTGCTGTCTTTCCAGCTCTGCATCTGGCTGTGATGCAAGGCCGCCTTAATAATGTCAGAACCCTTCTCACAGAGTCCAACATTGATGCTGAGGCTTTTAATCTCAGGTAATGAGAAATGAAAAATTACCTCATTGAAATATTATATTTGTAAAGACATAAGTCATAGGAATAAAACAGAAAAGGGAATCTGACCAAAAACAAATAACGTTTAGAATATAACATCAACTTGTGTGATTGTTTTGCTTTATTTATTTCAAAACTTATTTCTACTTAGGGGTCAGTCACCAATGCATGTACTTGGCCATTATGGCAAAGAGAATGCTGCTGCCATTTTTGAGTTGTTCCTGGAGTGTATGCCTGAATATCCTCTCGACAAACCAGACAATGAAGGGAACACAGGTACCGTAGCATGCTTAATTATTTCTGTCTCATGGCATAATAACATTACTATATTTATCTTAAAATACCTATGACTGGTATTTTATTGCAGTTCTCCTCCTGGCCTACATGAAAGGAAATGCAAATCTGTGCCGTGCAATTGTGAGGGCTGGGGCACGACTGGGCATCAATAATAATCAGGGCATCAATATTTTCAACTACCAAGTTGCAACCAAACAGTTGCTCTTCCGCCTTCTAGGTATGTTTTTTACACTTACATCCCCTTACCTAATTGTGCTCATTAGGCTAGTAATTATTTTACTTTTGTTTAGACATGCTGTCCAAAGAGCCGCCTTGGTGTGATGGGTCCAACTGCTATGAATGTGCTGCCAAATTCGGGGTAACAACGAGGAAACATCACTGGTACAAGATTTTTTAATCTACACAAATAAGGTTTTATTAAAGCTGTAGTGCGAAACTTTAAAGCCTGTTTTCAGATGGACACAAAATATGAGTAATTTTATATAATTCCTGTTCATGAAGACCAAACAAAGGGAGAATAATAATAAATATATATAATAATAAAATAACAAATTCCACACTGCAGCTTTAATTTGTCCTTGCGTTTTCCCTGTGTGTCATTTTATAATTAATCCTGGGTCTCTGCTTTGTTTAAACTCCAGCCGCCACTGTGGACGCCTCTTGTGTCACAAGTGCTCTATAAAGGAGATCCCCATCATCAAGTTTGACTTGAACAAGCCTGTGAGAGTATGTGACATCTGCTTTGATGTATTAACTCTGGGTGGGGTATCATAATACAGTGGCCTGGATCAACCCCACCCACTGACAGTGGATATGCCGGGATCAACTTGACACAGATAATCAGGCACACCAGGAGTAGGAATATCAAGCAGCCAGGACATACAAACAAGAGATTCCTGGACAGTAACGGACCATCACCTTTACACCTATTACAGTATGAAAAACTATTAACATTCTAGAGGGACATTTCAAATAGAAAGTGACACATTATCTTTTTGTTTCTGTTTCGATCAAAGTGTCTTTGAGTGGATATGAGGAGCTCCTCCTGCTTGGTGATAGCCAGTTAGCCGAAACGTGGAAATCTTCAGTTCTAATCACAGTAAATTGGGAGATTGTGACTGTAAAGATTTCTTACATGAGAACAACCTTCCCACAATCTTCCTCCTCAGATAAACAGTAGCCTATTATGCCTGTGAATGTCAAATTTGTAGTCTTTAATTTCATTGTCATAATCAAAAATCATATTTGAAAATCACTTATTACATTCCATTTTTGACCTGCCAGGTCATCATCAGAAGTTGAGTTTTATCCCCAAGATGTTGCCTCAGGTCAAGTTGTTGTCTTGACCCATCATGACTAACGCTTTGATTTCTTAGCCTAACAGGTGCACTTTATCATCATTAATGACATTTCCGATCAATGTGTAGAATGTGGAGAAGAGGGTGGGCCAAGCGGTGGGGCCTCTTTAGTATTGTTAAATTGTACAGATAAATGTGTGATATTTTTGACCACTACAACTGTTTTGTACTTCAATGCAGCTTGTGCTTGTCATTGTGACAAACCTAAATCTTGCCTCTGTTAATCTTTTATGCACATTGTTTAATCTTTTATGCACATTGTATTGTATCTGTATGCTCAGATATCTAGCCTGTCTCTTTCGGGTGTATCCTTTTAGAGAAAGGGAGGGACAACTTTACATAAAGGTCATCAAAAACAAATTTATTGAATTTGAATTTCTTCATTCCAACTCTTATTATGGGATTTTCCATAAGAGTCCCTGTGTTTTCTTGAGGTTTGTGCAGCAAAAGAGGAGGCCATGAATACGCGCATTTTCCAGACTACCTCAGAAACTAATACTCTCCAAAAGGGCATGAGTCAGAATGTGGAGGGCAGCCTTCATATTCCTGCAGGTGGGGATTTTTCTCTGCTGCAGTCAGCTCCTCAACACAGACACAACGAGAACTAGTGGATCCTGCAGAGTAGAGTTTCCGCGGGACACCTGTCCAGTCTCTCAACACTCCACCACTGAAAAGTAAAGAAACAGTCAGTCCTGATGGATACCATTAATTAATGTCTGCTCTAGTAAATGTATGCAGTTCATCACTACATCACTCCTTTAAGGCCTCTATTGCTTGTTTTTTCATTTCTTTTTTAATTTGATAAGGTCAGAACTTTTCCACACCTCTTAGATGAGCACCAGACTCTTCCTCCTCTGGAAGAGCTCCACTCTGAATTGCATGCTGGAAACTGAACCTTCTCAACCTCAGACTGGGCCTTGATTTGCTGTCCTTTAGCCAGTGATGCTTCTACCTGCAACAAGGCCTCTGTTGGCTGCCCAGAGTCACTATAGAACCGGCCATTTACCACACCTGGGGAGGATTCTTAATTGTTATTTAAGATGATGAACGTTTTTTTATAGGGAATAACATGTAGACCAAAAAGGAAAATTGGAAAAAACATACATATGACAGTCTCCGAAAACTGGACGGTTTTTAACAATAATTCCAGTTGGGCTGATGGAAACCTCAAATGCTGGGATTTTGCTGTAAATGAAATCTCTCCTGAACTTAAGTTAAAATGTTAGCTTGATTTTGATCTATAGATCTTGGATCTATGAACATGCCAACCACCTTATCTTACAATATAATTGAAGGCTTACAGCTCAGTGACTTAATGATAGCAATATAAATGTGTGATCCTTAAAAACCACTCAATTAAATGAACCTGGTGTACAAAGGTCACATACCCACACTCTGATAGTCCCTCTGATAGAAGTCCAGCCAGTCATACAAGGCCAGCACCTGCAGAGGGGAAAGACTGGACACATCATCAGTTAGGCCACTCTCTGTGAAGTCTCCGGTGATGAAGGCCAGTGAGGCATCTTTACCTGAAAATACAAATACATACAGTACATGATATGGCAAACTGTTTGGATTTATCTTACGGGTATCCATGATAGAATAACTCTTTTTAGTCAAACAGACATTTCATATATCCACAGTGAGATTCATCCTCTCCACAGTAATCAAATCAGATATCCACTACTTCATTCTTCCTTGGGCATAAGAAGGCACTTTTTCCATTTATGTCTGTAGAATTTGTCATGACAGATATCTTTATTTCAATCTACATGTAATTGTGATTAAAATGTGAATTGTGGATTTCTGCAACTGAATTATGACTATCCATATTTCATTTCGAGTAAATGACAAATGTCAATTCAGACTTGGAAGAACAGCATAAGGTATATCTAGAATATATACACAGCCATAAGCATAATCAATCTGCCAATTATTTTCTCAACTGAGTAATCGTTTGGTCCATAAAATATGATTTTATGGTAAAAGAGACAAAGCCTCTCATTTCAACATGTTTTGCCAGGAAAAAGCTTCTTGGCCTGGGGCCCCTCAAAGTCTAGGATCGCCTCTGATTATAACATTGATAAAACATTAAGTCAAGGTTGCCTAAGACTTTTGCACATGTCTCTCTCTCTCCCTTATTTTTAATTTTCCAGTTTGTACCCAGTTAAACTGAGTGAGCTGACGCACAATATAGACAGAGTATGAATCACCTGCCATGAAGTGATAGGCACCACCTGGTCCATAGTGCTTGTTTCCCTTGTGTACATCAAACACCTGTCCCAGTATGGCCAAGTAAAGGCCTTTGCTGCCTTCCTCGCCGTCGTACAGTGACAGTTCATGTCTGCTCAGGATCCTCTTCGTCTCTTTGCGCAGATCCGGAGTTGGTTCATTTTCCAGTTTCACGAACCACTCGCGAGGAATGAACAGCGCTGCCAGCGACACGGCGAAAAACGCCACCAGCGCATGGCCGAGCATGTTGTCCATTCATTCATTCATTCATTCACTCACACAGCCCTGAATGACTGTAATATGTTCATTTACATCATCTCACATCCATCGAACTGAGCGTTAAAAAGACGTCGTCAGCCACTACAGTGACAACAACACCGCGAGCGCTTCCGCGAACAGGAACACACTGCGCGTGCGCACAGTAAACACCTCATGAAAGAAATGGAGGCTGTTTATTTTTGAAATATTCAATCATACTGTCAGACTAATGGACTAATATGGCGCTTTAAAACTATGTATTCACTTGATATGATGCAATGAAACGCTACCTGACAAAAAACAAAAGAAAAGTTATTGTTTAACAAAGAATGTGGTCGACCGTGGATTTATATGGTTTATAGGGACAATTACGAGTTTATTTCTACAACATTTCAAGTAGCAGTCACACCCAAAGCGTATGCGTATTTACAAAACAGGCCGAAATGTCAGCATGATACAATACTCAACAGTTAGTGATGAGTGAG
The DNA here is from genome assembly GCA_016785285.1 of Brachirus orientalis. NCBI lineage: Eukaryota > Metazoa > Chordata > Actinopteri > Pleuronectiformes > Soleidae > Brachirus > Brachirus orientalis. The sequence goes on from JAFBJR010000081.1 coordinate 4,168,057, forward strand.
AGTTCTCTGAATGAGGGCAACTGTCCTTTAAACAAAAAGAAGGTGACCAGGATGATAATAAGAGAAAACAACTGATTCACATTCACAAGTGAACGAGAGAAACGAACGAAATTGAAATGAAATTATAAGTATTATTTATTATACTGATTTATAATAATTACCATTATTGTTATACATAAACTAACCACTGGACAACACTCCTTATCACTTGGTGGCGGTAATGCACCAAATTGTTTTTGTACAACCGCTAATAAACAACAAGAAGGAAGAAGAAAAGGCTGACGTACAATACGTCAATGCGGTAGTAGTGAACGGCAGAGTTTCGCTGTAGGTGAATGTTGGAGAGGTCTGACCGGCACTACGTCGCTAAACTGACAGCAACGGGTCGCGGGGATTGTCGGAGCCGCCGTAGGTCGGTGAAACAGGCATGGGGAACGCAGAGAGCGGCTGCGGTGGAGGCAGCTGTGACGAGGAAGACGTAGAAACGGAGAGCCCCGGCTTCGCGGAAGACAGTCCGGCCTCTGCGGCCACTGGCGGCGGTGTCGGAGGTGTCGGAGGCTCCGGTTCTGCCAAAAGCGGAAGGGGATCGAATAACGTGGCCGTGCCGACCGGTGGGCCACCCAGCCCGGATGTCCTCTTGGAACAAGTGAAACTGAGAGAAGCAGCGGCCCGTATCGGCGACTCGGGGGTTGCCATTCAGGAGTCTGTCCTGGCAGGGAATGAGGGGGCCCTGGTGCGGTGGCTGGAGGACCGCTTAAACCGAGGAGAGGAGTCTGTTAATGTGGAACAATTCTGTGAGATGTTGGAGAGCAGAGATGCTACGAGAGAAGAATGTGAAGAGGTATAAAGACACAGACAAGTGTGCCTGTCGTAGAAATGCTGTGGAATGCCATAATTGTAGATAAGTACCTCCAGGTGAGAGGCCAGAGCTGATAACTGATGCCCCTTTATAGTGGCAGATCAGGAAATATCGAGTCAGAGATATGCTATATAATCTCCTGAGGTTGGCAGTGAAACAGGTGGAATGAACTGTCAACATGTCACCTTTGTCTGCCGCGTTTATTGTCTTTGGCAGTTTTACTCTGGCCTCTTTAGGCATTAACAGTTGCTTTCTTATCCGTTTGCTGTCATTTTATGTTTAACCAAAGGATACAAATGAAGGAATTTACAAAATGAATGTGTACTTTGGTCTACATTTTGGCTTTGTGTGCATAGACATTGATGTCCATCGTTGATTTTCCTCAAAGCATTCAGATGTAGAGCTTCTCCCTGTAAGAAATACTTAGTCCATGTCTGTATCACCACCAAAATCCAATAATTTCCAGCCATACCCTATATCATCAGGAAAAAAATATTCAAAATAATGTGTTTACATTTTGGGTTATGCTGCTCACAAACAGACAGACAAACACAGTCTAAAATATAATGTAGAGAAAGCACCTACAGAGTGCAAAGATACTATAACTTGATGGTTTTTCAAAGAAATCTTGGAATGTATTGGCAGACTCCTCTATCTTGCAAGGTTAACAGTTTTTTCAAGAAAAGTTCCTTTTTTCAAGAAATAGTTCCTTCTTGGACCATAATCTACATCCACAGAAAATACATTTTAATCTGTGTTATTTTCCGAGTTAGTCTGTTGTGCACCCCATAAATGAAATAAACTAACTATTTTTCCCCCCAGATTTGCTGTTTGTTGTTAGTTCTGTGATCATGTGCAGACGTATGATTGACGTATGATTGATCAGCATGTATATTTAAAATGTCCATATGTACTGTCCTTTTCGTCCCTCAGGCTTTTGGACAGTTTGACGCTGAGGGTGATGGGGTGGTGGATGTCGAAAGCATGCTGATTGCACTGAAGAATTCCAATGGAGCTAATCTACAGGGAGAGCTCAGTCATGTGATAAGACAGCTCCAGTCTTGCTCTCTAACCCCAGGTACAAGATAATGATTTGTTTACCAGACTGAAAAAGATCAACCTCATTTGAGTAGGCACTGTCACCAGTAAGCAGATGAGTTAGCCCTTAAAACTTGTATGGCCTTGTTTCTTGAATTTCTTCCACAGGATTTGTTGACATTTTCTCCAAGACCAAAGACCGGTTAGGGGCACATGCATCTAAGATCCTTAAGTTCTTACACAGGAATCGTATTCCCAGCAGTGCCATACCATTCCCTGTCTTAGATGGCTACAATAATATCTGCACCATGAGGTCCAGTGTCGTCCAGGACTACTTGGAATTCCTCTTGCAAAAAGAGAAAGGTGAACACCAGAGATTCAAAATTTAAACAATACATTTCAAAACAATGTATTGCGTATTTTCAGGATATGGGAATCATAGACTGTATATAAAAATTGCCAAATTGCCTTTGGTTTAAAAAATGAAACAAAGGGAATAAGACAGAAGTAGAAGTTAGCCACCAGGGGCGGCTCTGCTGTCCAGTCCAGGGAAAAATTAGCCTACTTCTTATTAATTCTTAATCTTAATCTTAATTCAACTAAGTCCAGTTGCCTTTTCTTTTTTTTTTTACTACACTCTTGGAAGCCTACTTCTTACTTGATTTATAACACCTGGAACTAGTGACACTATTAAGTGTCACTAGTTCCAGGTCTTCTTCAGTAGAAAATGAGGTAAATTTTGTAAATTATTTTCCTGTTTATAGGAAGATAGACAATAATGTATGGCACACATAAGTGGACATCAGTGTGATTGACAGCTTGTACTGTTCAACTGGTGCCCGCATAGTCCACACACAAATTGCAAATGTTGAGGCTTCAAAATTGGATTACATACATTTTAATATACAGTCTATGGCGAATGGTAGCAGTAAACACATATTGAGCAGAATAGCTGTTTCATTTTACTCCGCAACATTCAGGTAGCCTGTTTTTATTTCTTTCAGATTTAGATATTCAGTACAGAGCAGAACTGGACCGCGATCCAGAGGTGGACAAGGTCAAGGTGGTCACGCAGTGCTTCAGCGCAATAGAAGCTTCATCTAATGTTGCTGATGTTTACAAGATGACAAATGGAGAGACTTCATCTTTCTGGCAGTCAGATGGCAGTCCACGTTCACACTGGGTCAGGTAATAATATGTGACTCAAGACTGATCAGCTGATCATTGATATATGGAGGTTTTAGAGTATGTGTTATGAATACATTATACAACTTAAGGTGAAATCCTAACTGTTTTCTGTTTTCCAGGTTGAAAATGAAACCAGATGTCGTTCTGAGACGGCTGGCCATTGCTGTGGCATCAAATGACCACAGCTACATGCCTCAGCTAGTCTCAGTGGCTGTGGGAAAAAAACGTCGTTCCCTGCAGGAAATCAAAGAGGTCCGGATCCCCAGCAATGTCACAGGCTATGTAGTTCTCCTGGAGAATGCAAACATCACACTCCCCTGTGAGTCACCACTTTACAATGTCTGAGTAGTCGAGTATGTACTTGATCTAGTTTTTTTTAATTGTGGCCTGTGTGTTACTTTACTAATGCCCCCAGAAAGAAACATCCTGCAGATACATTTGAGCAGGGTGATCTTCTGTGGTGTGGCTCGATAGGTTCTACAGCAGTGGTTATGTGAAATACCTCACTTTTAAATCCACACATCAGCTGCCATTTACCAACCTCTTGAAATACAACAATGGATTAAAACTGCAAAGCCTGGCTTTTGTTCATGGGGACAGTTGAGTTAAAATAAGATGCAACCATGAGATGAGATGAAAAAAATTCTGTATTTTAAAAGCTGTCTTGAAGTTTTTGGCTCTAACTACTGGCCAATCTTTAGTTTACAGGTCTCGTCTTCAGAGATTTAAGTTTTAAGGGGCTATCTCTTACTTCGTCATTTCCTGCTTAACCCCTCTGTCTACATAAGTCTTGCCTTAGCAGTAATCTCATAGAGCTGTCCACAGTGAAGGAGTTGATACTAGTTTCACCAGTATTCTAAATACTTATAAATGCTTGCCTTTTCCATCTCCGTCTTCTTCATCTATTGGAGATTTTGCCAATCTCCAATAGATGACATGTACTCTGTCTGGAAAACGGAATATATAAATAAATATATTACATCTCTCTAAATTCAGATTATTCAATATATATCCAAATGGAAATAAGGTAACTCCCCCGCTAACCTCAGTCATATGTTTGTTTACTGCCCTGAATTGAAAATCTAAATTAAATAGCAGACCTCTCCAACTATTTCTTATAAAAGCCATAGTCTGTGTTCCCACCATTCTTTCCCTCATTCAATTATAAACAAGCAGACATTGTTGTTTTCACAACTTTCTTAGCATGTTACTACATTTATTATTATCTCAAGCATAAGAAAGTTAAATAATTTCCAACAGGATCACATCATAAATAGGAAACAATGTGGCAGCCATTTACTTGTATACATCAACAATGTACTACAGAGGCTTCCTTCTCTGCTTCTTAGCTTATTTTAGCTTATTAACTAAATGTATTATATTTTCCTAATTTTACATATTACCATTTAATTTGGTTTATGCTTTTTCATTTAAGCCATCTACCTATAAATGCAAAGAACATCTTTCTATCACTCTGTCCAACTGGTTGCTTGACAAGCTTCAAACTTGGCGGGTGACTTACCAAGGGCAACAGTGTGTGCAATGCTGACTTGTTTGGATAAGAAATGCAAGAGATATCTGTTGAAACGCAACAGATTCATTGTTAAATGAGCTGCCCACCGCCCACTCTCCCCCTTTCCCCAACACCATCGCTACACATGCAAACAGCGTAGCACCAAGGGATATTTTGTTAATCGGTCTGTTAATCATATATCTATCAAACGCCTTGTGGCAGGCTTCAAACTTGGCAGGTGTCTTATCAAGCACACAGTGTTTTCAGTGCCGAATTTGAGGTTGTTTGGATAAGAATACAGTTGATCAATAAAAATCAGACACACAATGAACTGTAAAGTAAGCTGTGTATCATTGTATTAATATGTTTTGCTTGTATTTTTGTGTTTGGAGAAGTTGCTTGCAACAGTGATGTGTGTCACTCTTCACACTTAGTCAGCATCTTTTAAGAGAAGACTGAGCAATGATTGCGGCAATTTGGCACTTGGTATTTAATCAGTGTACCTAACCAAATTATTTATTCACCAAACCCCAGACATCCAAATCAACATCAAGCGATGCTTGAGTGACGGATGTGATACCAGGATTCATGGCTTGAAGACTCTTGGCTATCAGATTACGAAGAGTAAAGAGATGTCTGTTTCGGATGCTTCAGCCATCTGGTACCTTTCTCTCCTCACCTCCTTGGTCACTGCTTCCATGGAGACTAACCCAGCATTGGCTCAGACTGTCCTTCAGAGCACACAGTAAGATGCTCACAATTTTGCCATTACATGCAAATGTTGAAACAACAATCAATAACCTTTGTATTCAAAGCAATATGATGTTTCACTTTGTAGGTTTTCATATTTGTTTGTATTCTCCTTCTAGAAAAGCCTTAAGGCACATGCCACCATTGTCCCTAACACCGTCATCCACGGAGTTTCCCAATTTCTTTTCTTTGAACATCCTGGAGGAGGTGGATGGATTTCTGCTCAGGATAGCAGAGTAATTTCTAAACACACTCATCCATTGCTGCCACACTGAGCTAATAATGCTGACATCATTACAATGAAAGCGGTGGAGTTTATCAACAAAAGCAGCAACAAGAGGGCTGACATACTCTCATTAGACATTTAATTATCATGTTATTGTTATGGTGCACAACACTGGGTCTGAGGACAAATGCTTCCCAGTGTTGTGTTAAATTTAGCTTTTTCCAAAAGATTGGTGGAAACACATCTCAACAACAGGGAAAAAGATTTGGACAACATTGTGGCTTGCTACTGCTCTGTCTGTACAACTTAGTGGCTGAACAATTGAACAATTTCAATTAGAATTGTTTATGAATGTTAGAAACAATTCATATCTTCAAGCTCTTACTCTTTCAGTAGAGTATAATAGTTATATTTTATAATATAACTATTAATAATATAACTATTATTATAACTATAATAACTATAACTAATAATATACTACTTTATAATATAACAAAGTCATATTTTAATGTTATCTCATGTGGTAATGTAAATATTAACTAAAGCTTTACTTTATATCACAATGCAGTGTATGTGAAAAATCACAGTTAGGTATTTTATTCAAATTATTTAGTGGTATACAACAGTCACTAAACTTTTACCCCACCTACAATTACTCGGAACACAAAGTTGTCTGTCACCTCTTTAAAATCACTCACCTCACCTCAAAACTAACACATTTGCTGCTTTGCTCCTGTGTAGCTGCTGTGTGAGCCGTGATGCAGAACTGACCCTGTTGGCCTTCGCTCTGGCCAGAGGCAGCGTGGCAAAAGTGCTTCAGGCACTGTCCGGGCTCTGCAGTCATTTAGACACAGAGTACAAGGCCTCCTCCCTCATTTCATCTATGGCCTCCGTTAGGCTCCGACTGCTGTACCACAATGGTAATGTAACTATGCCTCCCTACAATAATCTACATGAGGGCATTTAAAACATTATACCAGTAGAGATAGTGCTTGGCAAACTAGGAGGGGATGCATTAGAAGAGTATAAAGTGAAAACTGCTTATTCTCTTGAAAAGCTGCAGTTCACTGTGGCGATCAATGCCCATCAGTATATGAATGGAATTATAAATTGTATGATTAAAAAGGTGTTATCATTGGCATAATGACTTGTACTGCAATGCAGGAAAGCCCCTCCAGCTGCACCTACAGGCATGTGATGTAAAGAGTAAAGAGGAAAAATCAGGACCAGAGAACATGCTCGCAGATTCTTCCACTGGAGATGGTACAACTGAGACAAAAACACATCATCTCTAGTTTAAATAACTGATATACTGAATAACCGAAATGTTCCCCTACAGGTTTTCTCACAGAGACCGGCAGAAAGAAAGCCAGTGTGATCCTGTCCACTGAGGACCAGAGCAACTTCCAGGTCACTCAGATGAAGATCAAAGTAAGGCTCCCTATTTTTTGACAGAACTTGTGGTAACATGGACTTTGTTACTTTACATAACTGCTGCTCTCTGATTTGTGTGATAAGGTGCGTAAGGGAGCCATCGGAGCAAAATGTGGCTTGGTGTTTGCTTACAAAGACGAAGACCCTTTTGATGCAGAGAAACATTTCAGGAGGTTTAAAAAGTATGACACGTGGGGTTACAAGGACTATAAAAAGTTTGTTCAGGCCAGGTAAGATCTATTACTGAATATTTGACTCAGTTTTTATTTTATACATCTAGTTTGCTATTTTATTTACAATTTGTACTTGAAGAGATGATGGCTGTGATTAGCAAATGTAGGACGATTGTATCCACAATCTTCACTGAAGTCCTACATTTGCAAGTACAAATCGTTTACCCATGTTGTGCGTACACATAAACAGTGTGAGAGTTTGCCTTCGTAAATGTGAAAGTGAGTGGCTTACGTACCATGTTGTCACCTGACCTGCAGTGTGAGGATTCCAGCAGAGACTGAGGATGAGCCGATTGGCTGGTTTGAGCTTGAAGAGGACTGGAACGGTGTGGAGATCAAGCTGCAGCAGTATCGAGTTGCAAAGGTACTGTTCTGCATCCAGTGAAAACAGTAGTCTGTAATGATTTGAACCTCACCATTTATCATATTTTGTATCTCTCCCCTCAAGTGGTTTATTCTTAAAAAAAAAAATAACATGGTATTTTTTTTTGTGGTCAGCAAATCCCACAGTGGGGAAAAAATGACTCCAAGATGAACTAATTTTACAAGCAGATATTTTCTGAGTATCTAAAACATTATACTATACGTCATATTCCTCTGAACCATAGAGTTTTTTTTGTTGTTCAGAACTGGGCAACATACATCATGTTAGGCTGAAAACCGAAACACTGCATCACAGAAAACATAGGCATTGTGTTTTGTGTCGGTCAAATACACATTGCCTCTCCAGTGTACATACTACATTTCCCAGCTGTTTTAAGAAAATCTATTTACAGTCTTTATAGTCTTGAATAAAGACTTTTTTAAATAATTGTGTGGTCCATTTGAATATGTGTTTTCTTGTCTTTCCAGTTCCTTATGGTGAAATTCCTTTGCACCAGGCAGGACTCTGCTGAGCGTCTTGGTGTACAGTCCATCAGCTTCAGTGGCTACTTGTGTCCTGGGACGGAGAAACTGTGGGACCTGGATGAACTCAGTCTGAAGGGAGAGAGCATCGACTGTGTTGCTGTCACTGGCCTTTGTCTACTTAACAAGACACTTTTCTTCATTCAGCAGCTTACACGAGACATGGTAACTACTGATCACTGCTTGTAGGACAGTAGAACAGTATGTGTGACATTTTTAGCACTAGTATAGTTACCTTTCAATCCCACTATTCTATAGCTGTAAATACTTTACACCACATGTTATGCTCTGTGCCATAGTTTTGAGTGTGCAGGAAATGTGACTTATAAAATGTGTTTATGGCACCACACATAAAAACACAAAACCAATTTTCATACTACTAGTTTTCCTGCTCTTTTCAAATGATCTATTGTTACATAAACGAAGATGGAGAACAATCTAAACCGTCCTCTGTTTCTGTAGAATGCTTCTCAATTCAAACAGAAGTGTCTCCTTGACTTCAGTGGCCTCAACCTCAGACTCTTCTGGGAATTCTACAGTAAACTCAGAGAGATGTGAGTAATAGCACCCTGTGTCTATATGCCCTATACATCAGTTATTACCATTTAGTTTGATCTGGTCTCCATATTACAGTATGACTTGTAATAAAGCTCATGTCGTTGTCTCAGTGAAGGAGAAGATTTGTTGAAGAGTAGAGTTCTGCTGCTCCAGTTGATGCAGAACTGTTTCCCTGTGCTGCCCAACCCACTGGAATATGAGGATGCACAGGAGAGCAGCGGGCCAGTTGAAGAAGCAGCAGCTTGTCCATCCACCTCCAGCAGTGAGGAGCCTCTGAATGACTCCGTTAGGGCTGTATGTGAACTTTACACCCACCTCTGCCAAAGTAAGAACATTCACGTTCACTTTCATTCAACTTTAAAACATTGATAAAACTGTCTAACTGAAAGTTATTACCTATATGTTGTCCTATGTTGATTTTAAAATGTTTTGTTTTGTAATTTTGTTATGGTGAGCTGAGTATTCCCCTAAACTTAAATCTAAAAAACTTCCTGGTTGATAAAGGCTTTATTAACAAAAAAAACTATTATAAATTTTTATGAACTATTATAAAAATCAAAAGTATTTGGTTAAAAGGTGAATGTTCTCTGTAGTGACTTGTTGGATGATAGCTTGTCATAGATTTTTGAGAATCTGTGTTAAGTAGTAATAAGTGTAATCCATTTCATTTTGGGCGCCTTTCAAAACGCTCAAGGTTACCCTACAAAGCAGATTTTAAAATGAACAACAGTAAAATCATGGGATTAAAATCTAAAAATAAAAGTTAGGTAGGTAAAATAATTAAAGTGTGTGGATGGATTTGAGAAAGAGACTGAAGAGAAGGGACAGAAGTTACAGTAGTCAATGCAGGACGAGACTAGCAGCTCTATTGGGTTTGAGGAATGGGTGGAGGCAATTAATGTTAAGTAGATGGAAGTATGCAGACCAAGTGACCTTATTGATGTGAGCTAGAAATGATGGTGGGGTTAAGAATGAAACCCAGACTCTTAACCCGAAGGGAGGGAAAAACTGAGGAGTTATAAATTAGAATGGAAAAACTGTCAAGTTTTGATAATGCTGATTTGGAGCCAATGGGGAGTACCTAGATTTTATCACTGTTTAATTTGGAAAACGTTGCAAGAGAACCAGCATTTGATTTCATTAAGGCACTCAGAGGCTTTTTGCTGAGAGGTTGGGGTTTGGTTTGGTAGACAGGTAGAGCCTGGGTGTCATCGGCATAACAGTGGAAATGGATATTAAAATTATGGAAGATATGGCCAGAAGGTAGATAATGAACAAAAGTAGCTCCAGGATGGAATCCTGGGGAACACCTGTGGAAACTGGAAATGCCTTGGTTTTTATAAGTTTTGAGTTGGATGTTGTCATAATATTTATCATGTTTGTGTTTTAGTTGTGGATGACCCAGTGGGTGAAACTTTAGTGGAGAAAGCTTTGCACAACGAAGCAGTCAAGGCCATTCTTCATGGTGCTGCTGTTTTCTTTCCTGATAAACACATACGGCGAGACAAACTCTTCCACATGATGGTAAGTGGCCAAACATTAACAAAAATAATGATAACAATAGAATAGTAATCATGATATAATCAGTGTTCTTTGTAACAGAAGCATATTACTGAAGAGGATCAGCCAGAGTCAGTAAAGGTGACATTTGAGTCACTGTGTAATTACTTCAGGTAGGTATGCTGTAGCAATGGATGTAAACACATTATGACATTCTCATCACGAGTCACAATAGATCGGTAACAGTCATGTTTTTCCACTATGTAGTGACCAAGATCCAAGTGGCCTTCTCCTGCTACCACCCAAAGGAGCTCCCGCAGACTTTGACATCAGCCCCATACTGTCAGTCATGGAGACACTGCTCCTGGTGGCAACACGAGAGGTAAGACGTCTGAGTCTAAGCCACACTATGTCTCAAATTTTTCATCATCATCTTAACTATTCATCAACAACTCTCACTGTCTTTATATTGCCTAATGTTTTTAATCTATTTTTCTGATGTTCTTCTTCATTGAACATGTCTCCCATCTCTCAGTGTGAAGTTATGATGGTGGATGGGAGTAGTGGCGCCAGCAGAACAGTGTTATTGTCCTTGTTCTGGGCACTACAGGGAAGTCTGCTCTCTTGGTGCTACCTGCAGCTTAAAGGAGGGACTTCAACAGCCATCGCCATGGAGCTGGCAAGAGAAATCCTGCTAAAATGTGAGATGCAGAGATGGTAGCTAGATTTTTATTAAAATGAATTGCAATTGAAATTTAACCAAATTTTTAAAAAATTCAGTAAAAGAAAATGCGCATGGATGTGTGTTTTCAATTCACTGTGGATGAGAGAATATTCAGAGCGGTTGGTGGTGCAAAAGTCCAGGTTACCACAGAAGGATAAAAAGGTGCAGCTTGATGACCTAATATAACACTAAGCAAGCTTGTGATTATAAAGTAAACTGCCACTGCTTCCCATCTAATTATTATTAGTAGCAATATTTGCTTCTTGCACTAAGTGGAGGGATGTTGTTGTTTCCTCATTAGTCCATGCCTGCCTCCTGAAGATGGAATATCATTTCAGTCTTGTGATTTCTGAACCTTATCCTTTATTCACTGAATTATTTTTCCATAGCACTTACTCACATTATACACAACACATACTTTTAAGATTTTTTCAAATTGTCTTTGTGTTTATTTATGTTTTCTTATGTGCAAATTAAAATGTACATTAAAAAAGGCTGATGAAAACCCTCAGGCACACATTGCCTTACAGCAAAAGGACATTCAAAATTGTCTGTAGGTTTGAATGTGAGAGTGAATGGTTGTTCATGTCTGTGTGTTAGCCCTACGATGGACTGGTGACCTGTCCAGGGTGTACCCTGCCTTTTGCCCTGTCAGCTGAGATGTCATGTTGAGGATAAAGCCATAGACAATAAATTAAGGAATGAAAGCTTTCTTGCAGGCGCAAATTATCTTCTTATAGCTTCATTCACAAAGCAAGAGGAGCACCCAGTCTGATGAAGATCAGTCCTCTACCAGTTTTAGCAGATGTTTATAATAGAAAAAGTAATTATCTCAACCTGTCTGTTCAACAGACGTGGATCAGTTTTTGGGAAGCGTCAAGACTGTCCTTTTTTCCCTTCTGGAACGATACACTGGTGCTGAAATTACTGACAAACTTGGCAACTCCATCCTAGCCACAGTCTTCAGACAACTGGTAACTGATTTTGAATTGTAATCTGGCACATATTTCCTTGTTGATCTGCCAAATGTGAATATGTTAATAGAGTGTTTTTTTGTTCCTGGTAGTTGATCTTCTTCCTGGAGCTGTGTTCTTTGGACATCCCTCACAGTATGCTGCTGAAGAGCTTCTCCTCCCTTGTTGAGCTCCTCAAAAACCTGACCACTGACACTGGAGACATACTTTCAAAGGTCAGTCCACTTCAACTTTAGATGTTAATTCTCCTGACTTTGCATGTATACAGTGTCCTATCCCACTGTAATAGTATAATTGCAAGTCCAGTCCAGCGTTCAGTACATGGGATATGAATCGTTCAGCAGCATAACCATAACTAGTGGTGATAAATTGCTATCTATTTATCTTAGACTGAGGCTTTTATTTTATAAATGTGTATTATTTTACTATAAGTAGCAATGTTTCATTTTAGAAATCCTCCATTACACATAAACATGCTGCATTTAAATGACACACAAAGATGTAACATAAATATGAACCGTAGGAGGGTAGAGTCACATTTTGTTGAAATACTTGCATGAAGAGCACTCTGCTACAGAATGTAAAACGAACTGTGCACTGTTAGGTGGATCAGGAGAGCTGGCACCAGCCACAGCAGCCAGTGGTGTTAAGGACCTGGAACATGGAATCTCCTCACAACTATGAGAACAGCCGCCATGAGACCACCATCTTTGCATGTCCTGGGGCTACGTCCTTTGAGGTGGAGTTTGATGAGCGCTGTGAGACAGAGAAGAGGTACTATGTGTAAAATATTCAAATGAATTTCTTTTCTCAATAACTGGCAATGAGGATTTTAATTACCCATCCTGTATCCCTTTTAAATTAATAGATATGACTACCTAGAATTTACAGATTCTAGAGGTGGCAAAGTTCGCTATGACATGAAAGTTGGAACTGAGAAGTGGCCAAAGGTAGGATGGGAAACTGGTGAAATTGTACCTGTATGGAATACTATTGTTGCTGAATTCCTTTTATATATATTTGTTGTTTCATGTTGCTCCTTCAGAAAGTGACATTTGATGCTGGCCCTCAGCTCCAGTTCCTCTTCCACTCTGACAGCAATAATAATGAGTGGGGTTATAAGTTCACTGTGACAGCCATGGGTTTGTCAGACATCACTATTTCCTGGATGTCAGACCTTCAGCTGCTTGTGGCTCGTCTGATGGGTCGTCTTGCATCTAGAACTCTTGCATTGAAATCTCCTCATGGTAAAACTGTTTATTACCTTCTTTATTAAACTAAATACAATAATCTTTGTGTTCTAAACCGTCTCTTTGGACTGAAGTTGTAACATTTCTAATCTTATAATTGACTGTTTCAGAATGATGTAGTCAAGCAATTGCAGACCTTTTTATGACTGATATGCTAACATTTGTGGGTTTCTCTCTATTCCAGAGACACGCAGCATTCAAGAGCTTCCATTAGGGAAAATGTCCCATGTTCACTCATCTCCTTTGTGGAAACCCATCCTGCGACACGGCCTGTGTGAAACAAATCAGAAAAAAGTACACTCGGATCAGGTACGGTCAGGTCTGCTTTATGTTGTAGAGTTATGTAAAAGAAAAGAAAATAATTTTTGCATTTCCTTTTCAACTCAGCTGGTCAGTTTTGCTCTATTCTGTTTATTTTCTGTGCACTAGACAAATACATGGACTCTTGATGATGTAATGAGCTTCCTGGAGGACTTTGCTCGATGGAACCCTTCACAGGAAATGACAGACAGCAGAACAGAGCTGATGAAGACACTCATGCACTCCTGCAGAAAACAGACAATGAGGACTGAGATTGCAGCCGGGTCAAAGACAGACCAGGCTGTCAATGCCATTTGGGCAGTTATGGTGTACCACACACCGGCCCTCAACCAAGCCCTTATGACATATGGTAATACTTTATTGCAGTCAGTAGTCACAGAACAAGAACTGTTTCTCAGTCTTTTAGATGTTAATTCTGCGTGATGGATTAATTTAGCTGACTCACTTTGATCTCTTTTTTTTATTTTTTCATAGTTAATCAGGATTGCAAGTGCTGTTTTAATGAAGAGTTTGTGCAGGTGTATTCATTTGCAGACAGCATCAGAATGTGGATGGTGAGTAACAGGATTGATATCTCTGATTATAGGCTGCTGAAGTCATGTATGATTGTGTTACTTGACTGTTGTGCTGATGATGTGTTTTCTTCCTGTCAGCTGGAGATGAAGCAGCGACACTTAGTTGGCAAAATGAATGTTCCTGATGAGAATGAAGGGGTTACTGATGAGGTTACTGCAGAGACTTTATGTATGGACTCTAGCAAATGCAAAGCCAAATTTCAACTTTTTTTTTTCAGTAATATCCTCCTGAATTTTTCTGACTGCGTTATTCTGTTTCATTCTAGCTGAGATGTGTATCGAGAAGAGCCTCTTGCTGTTTAGATTTGCCCCTTGTGGAGTAACATACCAGGACGCTGACTCATTGAAATCTGCAGAGGGGAGCTGTGTGCCGCTCTTCCAATCCAATTTGATTTTGGAATCAGACTTCAAGCCCAGCTCCTCTCCAGGAGCTCAGACTGCAGGAGCTGATGAGGGCAATGAGGGCAAGGCAGCACAGGACAACTCCCACGTTGCTCAAGTCCAAAACCCAACTACTTGTGTGCATAGCAGGCAAGGCCACAGAGGCTCCACAGAGAGCCTCTCATCTCAGTCAGGAGAGCCAGCCTCACCTTCTGCTTTCACCCGTAAACCACCATTTAGTCGGGCACGCCTACGACTCCTGTCTTGCCGATCGATGGAGGAGCCCCACATGACCCCTTCTGTCAAGGATCGCCACCCGATACTCAAACACATACTTAACTTTATAAGGGATCAGGCTCTAACAGCTGCAAGGTTACTGTCTTTTGCATTTTATATTAGTGTGATTTCATGCATCATGCATGGTTAGGTAATCAGATTCCTCTCTTTTTAGCATTCTGCAGACACTCTCCCTGAATAAAGCCCAGGCTCTGAGTGTGTGCAAGGTCCTTGAGATGGTGCAGCAGTGTTTGCATTCCCTCGGAAAGCCACATCTATTCCAAGCCCCCTGCATCTTATTCCTACAAGAACTAGTGGCATGTCAGAAAGACTTCACCAGGTACATCCATGGGAAATATTTAAAGTTTAAAATGCAACTTTATTATTCAACTTTTGTTTGGTCTTCATGAACAGAAATTATAACATTATGTGTATGCTGTGTCCCTCATCTGAAAATTGGAACTGATTGAGGGAGTAACATAATTGTGTACATTATAATATTAGTATAATAATAATAACCTTTATTTATATAGCACATTTCTTTACAAATGTTACAGAGTATTTAACTCTCCAATCAAGCCTAATCAATTCTGCTGTTGCCTCCATCTGTCTCAACATAAAACAAATCACTACCTGTGTGTAGTGCAGGAGTGTCTTCAGGCAACACAAGTATAAGCACTGCTATACACAGAGAGAGTCACACTCCAGCTTTAACTGTCAATTTTATAAGGTGTAGGTTAATAGTTAAATATATGTACTATAGAGACTGATTAGAGCCTCAGTAGTTTTCTTTGTCCTCTTCTATTAATTACAGTATTGGGAATGCCAAATTATGTCTCTGATGATTGTTATTTATTAAAATTGGCAGTTCAAAAATATTTTTACTTGGTACTAAAGTATTTTTTACTTTGGCGTTGTCTTTTTCAGTTATTTCTCCCACCTCTCGGACAGTGGGCAGAAGCTAGGAGAGGAGGTGAGGCGTTCCTACCATCACTTGATGCTCATGCTTGTAGAAGCGGTACAAGGCTTCAGCAGCCTCAATGAGAAGTAAGCTCTTATCCTTGAAACCCACCCCAAAATTGCCTCTCAGCAGTGATTTGTGTAATTCCGAGTGTGCAGCCTGTGGTGAATACTGACAGTAACTCTGTTCTCTAGAGCCCTGCTTCCAGCCCTGTCATGTGTGCAGACTTGCTTATTGCACCTTTTAGACATGAGCTGGGAGCTGCAGGACCTACCTCTCTTCCTGAACATCAAGCTTCCTGACCTTCTACTTAGCATGTCCCAGGAGAACATCAGTGTCCATGACATTGCTATCAGGTAAAATCAGACCCACTTTATTGAAATAAGTTGCATTTCATTTCCTTGTGATAACTTTGTTAAAACTATCAAAAGCCTTTTTTCAAGATGATTATTATTTTTCTGAAATTGCAGAAATGATTGACTCTTTTGTGTTTTGAATTAACCATCAGTCAGTGGACAGAGGAAGATGAAATTGCAGACTACAAGAAGAACCAGGAGTGGATGGATGAGTGCATGGATGGGATGTTTGAAAAGTGGTACGACAAAATAGATGAGGAGGAGTCCATAGAAGACAGGAGAAAGGTAATATACATTCCATTACATTTACAAGTATATGCAATGATACAAAATACAAGTGCAACCATTAGCAAACCATTTAATCAACCATGGAAACAAAAGGCTGTCGCTGTTAAACTTGACAAATGCTTCTTTGATCTGCTTTCTTTTTACCATTTACCTGTGCATGACAGAGCAGATATAGTCTGGTATATGTAATGAAATGCAACTTGCCATTCAAACATTATTGGTATGCTGCCATGCTAATGTGCATAGCTGTTTTAATGTTCATCCACATGTTGTGTGTTTACGCAAAGCATCTTAAGAAATTACAGGTATTTAAAAGCATCATATTAAAATTGTCATAAAATAACTAAATTCATGAAATTTAGGTGTGTGTTTGTGTTGGCGATTCAAAATATTCAGGTAATTAAATGTTTCAAAAATGACTGAACATGGATCTGTGCGTAAACGTTTACTTGGTAAATGTAGGGAATTTGATGATAATGTTTTTTGAAAAACAAATGTACCTGGCCTTGTTCACAGATGCACATGTTCATTGCGCGCTATTGTGACCTGCTCAATGTTGTCATCTCCTGTGACGGCTGTGAGAGGATGGCACCTTGGCATCGCTACCGATGTCTGCAGTGCATGGATATGGACCTATGCAAGACCTGCTTCCTTAGTGAGCTCACACACGTCATTGTCTCACTCATACACACACGGTACTTGCACTAATTATAAAATGGATAAAATAAAAATTTGGATATGTGTGCACTGAACTAGGTGGTGCCAAACCTGAAGGCCATGAGGATGACCATGAGATGGTGAACATGGAATATGCGTGTGACCACTGCCGGGGTCTCATTGTTGGCAGCAGGATCAATTGCAATGTGTGTGAAGACTTTGACCTGTGCTTTGGGTGTTATAATGCTAAGAAGTATCCTGACAGGTGAAACATTTAAACTTTAATCTTGTGATATTAAAGCACTTTTCTGCTGTATTTTACCTCAGACTTTTCAACTTTATGGTGTTTTTAATATTCTCATCTCTAGCCATCTGCCCACCCATCGGATCACAGTGTACCCCATGGTGACTATACGAATCAGTGATCGTCACCGTCTGATCCAACCCTACATCCACAATTACTCCTGGCTCCTGTTTGCTGCTTTGGCCCTGTACACATCAGAACTGAGCAGCGAGAGGCAGATGGAGGGAGAGATGTTGGACAGCAGCACGTTGAGCGAGGCCTCAGCCCTGCAGACACGCTGCTCTCAACTCATCACTGATTGCTTGCTCAAGGGGCAAACAGGAAAAGGTGAGTCCTAAGTAGAATTATGCTGCCTTTTTAAACCAAGTCTTGCTTAGACCATAGAGTATTAACAATGTTGTATTATTTATGATTTACATTTTTGTCTCAAAAGGACAAGATATGACTGCAAATTGTTATCTGAGAAATTACTGGTCAAACACAAAAATCTCCTGTACACCTTTATTCTGAACAAGTCATTAGAAAGACATATAAAACTATTAATGACCCCAATCTTGTTATCTATGATGAGTTTCAGCTGCTGCCATAATTTTTTTTTATATTTATCCCTGTTGTGTTTTTGTTTTTCAGATATATGACTTGTATGTGGATGGGGTGTTAATGCATTGTTTGTGTGTTTCTCTGCAGAGCCACTTGCCCTTAAATTGCCCCCTTGGGGTTCAATAAAGTAAATTTAAATTTAATTTGATTGTTATAAGTTAGTAAGATTGCACTCTTGCAAATCTATTGCTAAATGTGATGCAGCACAGTCTAGTGCAGGCTGTTAGTTTTTTAACAAGGGATTAAACAAGGGAAAGTGGCTCGTGTGACTTTGTTCAACCTTAACAAAGGGTAGATTATTTCTTATCTGCCAGGTGACCTCTGCTGGTCACCTGGCAAACTTAAAGCAATGACACAGCAGTCTTATTGAGCTTCTCAGCTAACTGTAAATAAAACCTTTGTTTTTACCCTAGTAAAGACTAAATTTGAAACAACCCTTTCACTTGCCATTATTACTTAAGATTTTTTAAACTTGTGTCTTTTATTTTAGCTTGCATAATTATTAATCAGTGTTTCTTCATTGTAACCAGTTTGATACATAATTTCTTTGAATCACATGTCTGTATTTTGAAGGCCAACCTTTCAGTGTCACTCTCTGTATAGGTCTACGTTCCTCAGCTTTGCTTGCTTTACTGTCCTCCACCGAATCGGCATCTGATAGCGAGCTGTGTCCAGTCTCTCCAGAATCGTCTCAGGAGCTCAGCACAGCCACTGACACCTCCTCCCTCCCTGGCAGCACTGCAGCGATCTGCTCCCCCTCATCACCCAGGGACACGGTAAAGAACCAGAATTGTTTCAGAATATGATATTACAGTTAGCGCAAGCATATTTATTAAATACACATTTATAATTATTGCGTTCAATGTAAGAAAATGTGACTGGAAGTATTTTAGCTGATATACAAAGGGGATACAGTAAATACATTTAATACTGATTTTGGATTTCAAGGTCTGCTTTGGATCAATATCTTGTTGTAGAAACCAGACTTCTCCTACTTTTTATAAATGCCAGAGCTGTCGCTTCATCGCCTTTCTCATGCCATTGCTTGAAGCATGGTTGTGAGCAACTGAGAGGCTCATCTTACTGAGAACCTCACTCAGGTGCAACTACAGACCACACCCTCTGCATTACTCCACACTCTCCCTCCCTCACCCCCAGTTCTTGGCATTTTTTCAAAATCAGGCATTATGTATCTGTACTGTCAGAGCCCAAGTCTATTGCTTATAGCAACCTGTGGTTCAATATTGCCACAAAGTTTTATTTTTCTCCTCTGGACTTTTCATTAATAAACTTTTCTCGACTTGCCTTACAAATCCTAATTCGATATGATGATTTCATTTTTTGCGTTCGTTTTGAGATGATTTTTATTTGTTTTTTGCTTCAAAAATTTTTGATTTTTGAAGGGGTTTTCAAATTTGCTCACAACTGTACAGAATCCATAAAATAATTTAATCATTCTTTGTAACTGTTGCTATCCTCTCTCCACCAGACTAAACCGTCAGGGAAAGAGAGCAATTTAAAAGAGGTGGACTCTCCTCCCTGTGGTCCCCCAGAGGTGTTGTCACCCACAAGCACCGTAGGAGAGAAAAAGAGGCTGGTTACTCAAGATACTCTGGATTCCCCGAGTCTTAGCCAGACACCCTCATTATCCAGTGAGGATCCTCTCTCTCCGGTGATCCGGCGTAAGAACATGCATTACCTCCACCAGTGTGGTTTCAAAGCTGGTTATGGCTGTCCCTTAGTTGACTACATTAATCGTGCATGTTCTTTTGTAACGTTTAGCTTCAGAATCTGGACCAGGAACAGTCAACTCTCCTTCATCTGATGTTGTCAAGGAGGCTAATGGGAGACTGCCACAGGTTCCCCTCCAGGAGCATGTGTTTTCAGAGTGTTCCAGAGAGAGGATCCTGGGACTACTAGCAGCCATGCTGCCACCAGCTAAACCAGTATGTCAAACCAAGGACCAGTACTTATAGTACAAATTTTATATTAAGTGAGACACTGAAATAGACACATGAAAGAAGGGATGGGATTGGATAGGAAAGAAGATAAATGTTGTTTGTGTCTGTATATCTGTGATGAAGTCATATTCTACAGCCAGCTAGTTTAACTTAGCCTAGCTTGAAGATTGGAAACATGGGAAAGCATTTAATCAGGTTTTGTCAACATATGAATGTTCATCAATTAACATATTGGATTACATTTATTTAATCTGTAGAAAGGATTCATGTGCCATGTTATTTCTTCACTGACTTTCCTTGAGTCTCTTCTTCAGGGAGTCAATGCTGCTGTCAAAGAAATGGTCCTCCAATACCCCCCAGAAATCCAGAACTTGTTATTTTACACGTTGAGCTAATGAGATATGTGAGATCAGTAGGTTAAAAAAGGTACCAGTAACTAAACTACATGGCTGTTACATACTCTTGTAAATTTTAGCAAGTTAATTACACGGTTCTTACATGACACTATTTCTTTAAATATTGAAATTAATGCCTCAGTTTAAAAGTGTAGTTTAACCAAACACCACAAATTGTATCAGTTTGTTGAAGTTAAGAGTAGGTCAGATGTGGTGCACATGTTAACACTGTTGCCTCATTGCAAGAAGATTGATGGTTTTTCTCTGGGTTCTTTTGGTTTCCTACCACAGTCCAAAACATGCAGAGGTTAATTGGACTCTACACTGATTGAAGATGTGAGTGCGAGAGTGAATGGTTGTTTGTCTCTATACTTTTGCCTTGTGAAGCACTGGCAATATGTGTCAGATTGGATTGGCTCCAGCATCCCTGTGACCCTCATTGTGGAGGATCAAGTGACAGACAAGGAATAAAGCATTGCAATACTATTCACTTTCCTAAAAATGTGTAATGTAATCTAACATTATTCTTTTTTTTTAAATTATATATATATATTTTTTTAATTTTATCATTATTAATTTGTTGTTTCCTCAGGGCAGGACACTGTCTCTTCCCACTTTGAGTTCCATCCTGCCCCAGCTTTTCAGGGTCATCATTTCCAATGCTGGCTCTCTCAACGAGACCTATCACCTCACCCTGGGGCTGCTGGGTCAGCTGCTGCTCCAAATCCCTCCACTGGAGGCTGACATTGCTGTTACAGAGGCACTAGCTGACAAGTATGAGTTGCTGACACAAGGAGAGAGGGTCACGTCAGACACCGAGGGTTGGAAGACCACGCATTTGCTATTCAGCCTAGGGGCCATCTGTTTAGACAGGTAATACAAAGAAAACCATAGGAGGGAAATTTTTCTTCTCATACACCTACATGGTTTTTTATTGTGTGCATAAAACTATGAAAGATATTTTCCCACCTTGATGAAAGCCAAATGTTTGTCCAAATAGTTTCAGTTTTAACAGTATCAACATTTGTGAAGCAGATATTTGGTTTTCACCTTATGCTTTCACACAATTAATGTTAGCAATTAGGTCTTTGGTTGCATGTAGTCCAGACATTGGCTCAACATTTACACTTGGATCTTATTTTGTTTATCAAGATGTTAGTGAAGAAATGGTTGCCATCTTTAGTTTTTTGATGTGAAATTATCTTCCATCCTTTTGCAGTCGTATTGGTCTGGATTGGGCGTGCACAGTTGCGGATATTTTGCACAGTCTGAATGCTTGTCCCGAGTGGAGCCCAGTCATCGCTGCTTTTACTGATCACTGCATTCAGCAGCTGCCACAAACTCTCAAACGCACCAACCTCTTCACTCTGCTGGTGCTAGTGGGCTTCCCTGAGGTAGGGAGAATACATTTATTACCACAGGGTTTTACACTGCTTTCCAATATTCTAGCTCATAGTATAACTTCTATCTATGTCTGTATGTTGGCCAGGTGCTGTGTGTGGGAACTCAGACAGTGTTTATCGACAATGCCAACGAACAGCACAACATGATTTTGCTCAAACACTTCACAGAAAAAAACCATGCTGCAGTGGTGGATGTTAAGACTCGCAAGAGGAAAACAGGTTAGTGTTGTAGAGTGCTAACAACATTGATGTAAACATGGGATTAGTCCTATCTGAGATGTTCCTTCTTTCATAGTGAAGGACTACCAACTCATTCAGTCTCAGGACTCCACATCAGCCAGTCTCCCAGGACAGTCAGGGGGCCAAGAGTGCTCAAATATGCTACTTAGCCACTATCTGAGTAATTTCACCTCAATCATAAGCCATCTGCTGCAGGCCAGTCAGGACAATGGCTCACATGATGCTGTGGAGGCCTCCTGGGTCCTGTCCTTGGCCCTTAAAGGTCTCTACAACACACTCAAGGTACCTGCCCACACCTAACAGTAATGGATTTTTATCTCCGATGCAGAATCTGACTTGTGGGCATTTAGTAACAATGTATTTTTTTTAATTCCTTGTTTTCTGGTGTAGAAACATGGAGTGGAGAAAGCTCAAGAGGCCATCCAGCAGTCAGGACTGACCCAGCTTCTGGTGAGGAAGTGCAGCAAGGGGACAGGCTTTAGCAAGCTCTGGTTGCTGCGAGACCTAGAGATTCTTTCCATCATGCTCTACTCCTCTAAAAGGGAGATCCACTCCATGGCCCAGGACCCAGAGCGAGACCAAAAAGAGCAGGACAAGGATCACGACTCAGACCATTCCAGTTGCTGTGCTGATGATGCTGATGTCAACAGGCCAGACCCTTTAGAAGGTCTCGATGAGGAGACCAAGATTTGCTTCCAGGTGATGAAGGATACTGTACTTTATTAGGTAAAGGGTCAACAGGCAGGTGTGGCACCTGGTGTAGTTCAAGGTTCAGTGTGTGGCAGCTCACTAGAGTTTTTTTGGACCCTTCTCAGTAAACACTGCTGATAGATGTGCTTGAAAATCCAAGTAGATCATCAGTTTCTGAAATACTCAAAAGCCCATCTGTCACCACCATGCCAAATTCAAAGACATTTAAATCCCCTTACTTTCACATTAGATATTTACAAAGTGGCTGATCAGTGTAATTGCTGCTGAATATAAAATGATGTGCAATAATCTTTAGTCGTTATTTCCAACGCAGATAACCCATGATGCCTTAAATGCACCTCTGCCCATCTTAAGGGCCATGTACGAGTTGCAAATGAAGAGAACTGACTCGTTTTTCCTGGAAGTGCAAAAGAGGTCAGCCCTGATTCCCACAGAGGGGATTTCCTGTATAATACACTTTATTCTCTATATGCAAGCCACCATTACAAACCAGTCTCTCTCTTTATGCATTGTGTCTTTCTGTTGTTAGATTTGATGGCGAAGAAATCAAAACAGATGAGACAATTCGCACACTGGCGCAGAAGTGGCAGCCTAGCAGACGGCCTCGCTCTGAGGAGAGGAACACCAGGGCTGTGGACACTGATATGATTGTGGTGTCCTGTGTGGTAAGACTATGTATAATAAAATTTCAGTCACTGCTATGCTTATTTTTTGCTAAAGGTCGTTTGGAATTTTCTATTAAATACAATGGAAATTAATAAAATACAATGCAGTACATAAAAATATAATACAATGAGAGAAAGTTTGGGGAAAAGTTTTTCCTTGTTACCATATATAGCCTCATCAATACCTTCCTCCCACAGTCTAAACCCAGTCACTGTGAAAAGGCCACAGAGGAGCTCAACGTAGTGGCCCAGAAGCTCATCACCTATTCGGAGAGTGACCTCCAGCTCAGCTATGCCAAGCAGAGGCGCACCAAAAGCTCAGCTCTTTTGCATAAGGAACTGGATGTGCGCAGCAATCGGGCAGTGCGTCAATATCTGGTGAAGGTCAACCAGGCCATCGCAACGCTGTATGCCAGGCATGTGCTGGCTTCGCTGCTGGCTGACTGGCCTGCAGACTCTGCACTTAGTGAGGAGGCCCTGGAACTGAGCGGTGCCTCACACATGGCCTACATCCTGGACATGCTGATGCAGCTGGAAGAGAGGCCTCTCTGGGAGAGGGTAGGCACAAGAGTGTTTAAGTGAAAAGATTGTTTTGTATGCAAAGGTTACACAAGCACATTATTGCTGACTGTGATACTCTGTTTATCATCAGATTCTCCAGAGGGTGCTGAAGGGTTGCAGTCAGAGTATGCTGTGTAGTCTGTCTCTCACTGCTTGCCAGTTCATGGAGGAGCCAGGTATGGCTGTGCAGATCAGAGAGTCCAAACACCCTTATGACAACAACACCAACTTTGAGGTTAGTAAATTGCATAATTTTTGTCTTCACTGGCCATAACGCAAGTTTTCCTTCTTCTTATTTATTCTACTTTCTTCTCGGTATCAGTTTCCGAGCTTGTCCCAGAGTCTGGGTTGAATAAAAACTGGGTATACATTTGAAGAAATGTATTAAAATGAAGCTTATGATCATATTTTGTGGATTATTAAATTATTATGCTTTTGTATTGTGAGCTCGTATATCCTTTTGCTTGATAGTTTAAAGACTTAGTTATGTCTATCATATCCTTGCAGGACAAGGTGCACATCCCAGGAGCCATCTATCTGTCTGTAAAATTTGACTCCCGCTGCTACACAGAAGAAGGCTGTGATGAGCTCATCATGTCCAGCAGCAGTGATTTTCTCCAGGATGTCCACAATTTCAGTGGCTCTCCTCAGAAATGGTCTGATTTTGAGATTCCTGGTGAGGCAATTTCTTTGATGTCAATCATGTCTTTTCATTTCCTTTTCTGTAAGTATCTGCAATTGAATAATTATGGGCAAACCATGTGTGGTTGCTGTGTGGGTTTCCCTCAGGTGATACCCTGTACTACAGATTTATGTCAGATATGAGCAACACCGAGTGGGGCTACAAATTCACTGTTACAGGAGGCCACAGAGGACGATTTCAGACAGGTACCGATTCAGACACATCCTTTACATGCTTCACTCACTCTGCACAGATGAACTTCTACATGATTCCTCAGCTGGATCTGACTGTCATCCTCTCTGAACTTTTACTTCTCTCTATTTAGGGTTTGAGATACTGAAGCAAATGTTAGCTGATGACCAAGTGCTCAGTCACCTGCCACTGGCTGACATATGGGAGTGGCAGGTGGGTGTGGCCTGTCGCCAGACTGGGAACCAGCGACTCAAAGCCATTCATTTGTTGCTCCGCCTCCTGCAGTGTCAATCTGAGACGTAAGCCTGGCCATGCTTATACACCTTTTCTTCCAATTCTTTTTATTGTTGGGCCCACACAGTTGGTATAGTGGTTGGCACCTTTGCCTTTGCAGCAAGAAGACCCAGGTTCGCAACCTGGTCAGAACAAGGGCCCCTCTGCATGGAGTTTGCATGTTCTCCCTGTGTCTATGTGGGTTTTCTCCAGGTTCTCCAGCTCCGTCCCATTTTCCAAAAACATTCAGATTTAGGGATTAGGTCAGTTGGACACTAAATTGCCTGTAGGTGTGAATGTAAGAGTGGATGGTTGTTTGTCTCTATGGGTCCCTGCAATGGCCTGACGACCTGTCCAGGGTGTACCCCACCCTTCACCCCATGTCAATGGGGATTGGAGGATAAAGTAGTAGAACATGAGAATAGTGAGTTAGGCTTATATTTTCACACATGTACAGACTTATTCCAGTCCTTTCAACCTTATTTCGTTTAAAAGGATCCAGTGTACATTTTTAACTCAGCAGTGTGTTTTGCCTCAGAGGTGCAGGATTGCATCACCTCACAGGGTTTGCATGAAACCCGTGAATAATCCCTCTTGTACTTGACAGTGGCTGTCACCACAAAATAAGGATGTGTTTGCATATGTGCAGAATAACTTGGTCACTGCCTGGTCCCTATGACAGCATCAAATAATGTGTAAGAACTAAGAAAGCAGTGCAGACACATTAGCTCTGTACAACATAATTCCACAGAACTGAGCTCGGTGCAAAGTTCAACACAGACAGACAGTTTTTACATTTTATCTGTTGTCTATATGGGCACTATTTAAGATTTGGATGTGTGAGTTTCTTGACACCACACTGACATTGGAAGCCATTCATGCAAAGTCATGCAAATTGAATCCCCCAGTACATAATGTATACTGAAAATAGACTCATTAGAGATATAAGTGTGAAAGAATTCAAGTTTAGTTACAATAATTAATTTTATTTGTATTGTTCACCAGACACACATTGCCTTTTTAAATGAGGATGAATATGTGTTTATAATATTGTACATACAGTATATAGTGATTTAAATGTTACTATAAATTAAATAAACATTAATACTATATTGGTAATTAATCTTAAATGATTTTTCATAGTTAATGTTCAGTAAGTGGATAAAGTTTTGCAGAAAAGAACACAACATATGTTTTTTGTCTCTCCAGAGCCTGTGAGCTGACACTACTGCGACCTCTGTGGCAGCTCTTCATCTCTATGGAAAACAGCCTCAACCAGGATCTCACCTGTATCACTGTGCTGCTGCCTCTTCACAGAGCCCTCACTGAACTCTTCTTTATTGCAGAGGCCCGAGCTATGGTGAGTGAGGCACTCACACACACAGGCGCACACATGTGCACACCAGGTCAAAAAAGATTTTTTGAGATGTGTTGTTGTAGAAGCTGGGTGTGTACATATTTATTTAGTCTTGTTTATTTTCTTGTGTGCTACAATTATTGACTTTGTGGATTCAACAGCGGTGAATGTGTAGAAACCATTATCTGCCTTATTCTAAGGGTTTGATACAATATCACATGCGGAATGAAGCAGTTTGAATGAAATGAGGAGAGTAGTAATTACTGAACATTTTATTCTTAACCTTTATCCCCCACCCTCTGCCTGTATATGTCTCTCAGTGAGATTGGCATGTTTTTTTTCAATCCACCTGTCCTGTGGTGGGCATAGGGCCAAAGCCTGGCCCTGCCATCTGCCAGGCAGCACAGTTCCACACAGCTTGGGAGAGTAAGAGATTCTATCCATTTTGCGATGAGCTTGGGTTCTCTCGCCTTCTAAATTGTCATAAATTATTAATTAAGAGACGCCTCAAGGACTGTGAGCACGTTGTCAGCCAGGAGTTTCCCATCTGTGTGGATGTAATTGAACCAGACAGTCTCAGCAAAGTTGCTCTTTTCAGGTCTGTCGTTGAGGCCCGAGGCTGCTGATCTGACAGTAGAATTACATCATCTGCCTTCTCATTTATGATGGATTCTGTGCTCCCATCTGTACCCACTGAAATCTGTTGAATGAAAGGGCGAACCAGATGCTCAAGTGGAGCATTGCAGGTTGATAAACCACTAGGGGGCAGTAGAAGCACTCAACATCCAAGATGCTCAGTGGTTTAAAGCCTTACACTCTCTATTCAGTGTTAGACTGTTTGAAATAGTCTGAGATGGAGGTCTCAGTAGAGGAAAATTCACACATAGTTGGGCGATTTTTTTAGCATTAAACTAAACATTTAACCCTAACCCTTGTACCAGGACACACTCAATGCTTTGTCTGCTTTTGACAAACCTAAGGACAATTCTTATCTTAGCCCTAAACCTTACCAATTCCTCAGAAATTAAGTCCTGCCTAATTGGGACCAAACTTTGAGGACTACTGGTCCAGAAAGGGTCCTAGAGAGATAGCAAATACAAGTACTCTTACACACACTTTCTGTATTTTGTAGCAGTGGTTAAAGTGAGTTGCAGACAGCTGTGCTGTCTTTAGTTCACTATGTGATTTTACATCTTGAGAAATTAAGTGGCTATTAGATGAACCCAAATAAAGTCAGTTCGGTTTTGTAAATCATGGTCCCATATAGAATAGACTAAAAAAGCAGAGCACATATGAGTAGACACTAATAAGACTGATTTACTATTGTCCAAAGGGAGCCTGTTTGCAGGAGACTACTAACCCTTCAGTTGCAAATTGTCAACATGGTGCTGGACAAATTGTCAATCTTGAGGCTTCAAAACAGGTTCAGATTCGTACGGGTGATTTTTCTACCCGCTGCTACTCGGCAACAATTCATTGTTGCAACATCTTGACTGGATCTAAGTGAAACTGCACATAGTGTCCCTGGACTGTTGTTCAGATCACATCATGTCATAATGTGACACGACTGGTGCTAATGTAGAGGGGAACAGTCACTATTGGAAAAGCTTCATCATCAGTAAGGGTCATTGCTCTACTTAAAACTATTATTTGCACCATCCGTCAGCTTCCTCCCTAAAAGTAAAGATTTGCCAGTCATGTCATGTTGAGCTTAAGTGCATTGATTAATAGAAAAGTTATTCAACTTTATGTGGCCTATAAAATCATGAATAGCTAATTTGGACACACAGTGATCCATCTGTTGTCATTAAGTCTGAGGCTCAAAGGGGATTATTTGAAGTCAGTGGCATCATTTACATACCAGTGTAATGTCTTTGAATTTCTAGCTCTTTGTTATTTGCATCCACATGCAGATCGTGGCCATAATGACAAAGATTCAGTGCACTCTTTACCCCAGGAAGTTAGTTCTATAAAGTAATCAAAACAGTATGTCATGTGCTATTGACTATACAAATTGTCCGAGGATATTCCCCAGCATAAACATCTGGGGTACTGTGAGATGGATGAGAGACTCTGGTTCTGGACTGTGTCTTCACCTTTGTAAAAGCTCCACTTGGCCTGTCTCGGTCCATTTAGCCTCTATGCAGTTTTCCTCTGTTGCCTTATCTGTTTTCCCCAACTCCTTGTGCTTATGTAAGACAAGGTATGTCTTTCCACTGGGCTTCAGTGGAAGATGTTTTCAGTTTGTTTATAACTGTGAAGAACTTTTCCAACATTCCACTGCTCAATCTGACAGAGATAAAAGTGAAGAGTGGTTAGGGAACCAAACCTCATTTATAACTGCATTCATCTCATTATGTAACCTTTTAAGATGGTGTGCCTCAGGAAGTTCTTTCTATTTCTTTATCTAGTTATGTTGCCTGTGAGGTTAACTGTGTTACTTTGAAAGCTGTTTGTGGGAATGTTGGAAATGAAATACTAATTATTAACAACTTTGATCCATTCCCCAGGCAAAGGGTATCCTTCAGGAGTACTTATTAGCCATGACTACTGACGAACAGCTCCTCAATCACACTTCTATGGTAAGATATTTTCTCCTTGTTTGCCTTCACATGAAAAACACCTGCCTTTATAAGACTTTAGAAGACTTTCATCCAGCCACGCTCCCCAGGTCATCTCTGATTGGTTCACTTGTGAGCTGTTCTCTGATGTGTATGAAACCTCAGAGTAGTTGTCTGCGCCCTAAAATGTTATGATATTATGCAATGTTCTTACTTAACCACACAGTCACATTGACTGAATGGTCTTTAGCCACTGTGAGTCAGCTCACAGCCAAATACTCTCTTGCTACTGAATCACCAAGCTGTGCTGACACCCAGCAGATCACTTGGCGCCCCCTCCCCTTGTTTTGAATGTGTGGGCCACACTTAGGACTAATGTACTTGGTAATTACAGTCCATTAGCATTTGTGGCAACATACAAACCACAGCTCTGTACTCTGGACCCAGTGTAATAGCAGAGGAACCTGAAGGCAGCAACAAGAGCAGGGGATTGTGGGTGATGGAAAAACACTGTGGGTGGCCCTGTTAAGCAGTTACCCAATACCTGTTAGGTTGAAAACAAAACCATAGATGACTTTGCTCATCCAGTTAAATCATTATTATAATGATGACAATGATGGACAGTTTAACAGTAAATTGGCTAAGGTATAATGAACTAAAGCAAAATGGTGCAAAGCTGCCCAAAACAAAAATTTTACCTGTGTTTAACTGTGGACTACATTCACATTAAGATGTCGTAAAGAACTGACCAAGTGTTTTTCATCTTCAATGAAGATGTTTTGCTTTCGCTGGCATTTGTCTACCATACCATGTAGGTTATTGCTCAAGAAAGA
Source organism: Brachirus orientalis (assembly GCA_016785285.1). NCBI lineage: Eukaryota > Metazoa > Chordata > Actinopteri > Pleuronectiformes > Soleidae > Brachirus > Brachirus orientalis. Next base: position 4,197,763 of record JAFBJR010000081.1, read on the forward strand.
AATAATGTCACTTTGGTGATACAACTTTTGTATTTAAGAACAATATTTAATCTTTCCTATGGGAAACTGAGCAGCGTTCACTGTTTTTTTGTAGTTTATTATATGACTATCTTTATATATCAATAACAAATTCCAATATTAACCACGTTAAGACATATAAACAGTGTGGTCTGATTACTTTAACCTAGGCCTTACTCAACATAAACAACAAGCAGATTAGATGTTTACAACTGGATGAGGATTTCACAGTACTGGGTGCAGTGTAGGTTAATGTTTTATGCAGACTATGTAAACAGTCTGTAAAGAGCTATAAACAGCTAGCTCAAGTCATTGGTTGAACTGTGCTTTTTAGTGCAAGTGAATTATTGTAATAGCCACTTAAGTTTAGGTGTAAAAAAGGGAAGCATAATCATTTACACTGACCTAAAATAAATAATCTGGCAATGCACATAATCTGAACTCCAGCACCAAATACTAGTCAGAGTAATGATGAGTGGATGTTTGCATTTAGGGATATGAGAAAAGAGTGTGACTCTTTTATCACCTCTACCACACCATATTGGCCATATTGTTTCTGGAAAAGTCACATTGATGGTGACTCGAATTGTGCTTTATTATGCTGTATTTAAGTCTTGAGATGGCTTTACCTCTTCCCCTGCTGTCCGTCCTTTTGCAGACAGAAAAAGTAGGAAGCCCTGAAATAATTAATTAAATTTCATGCCATGCAAGACTTCAATCTACAGATGATGTTAGAACACATACAAGTATTCATTCTCTGGAGATTCTTTAGTGAATAGAGAATTCAAATAAAAAGTGCTGAATGAAAGCAAGACTGAAATGAGCATTTCAAAACAAATGACGCCAAAACTATAAGAAATTGTCCCCTGAAAATCCATACCAACTTAAAGAAGTGTTCCGGTCAGCTGGAGCACTAATCTAATGCTGGACACTTTAGATAAAGACGAAACGACCCACCTGCAGCTAAAGGTGAACGGATGCCAGTGAACAAAACTACAGCACTGTCTGCAGCACAGCACAATCTGTCAAGCTTTTAAAGAAGGGGAAGTAAACCACACTGGTGTCCTTGCATCCTTTATTCACCCTCCCTTTGCCTTTTTATCATCACTCAACATGCATAAAAGCATAACATCACATTGTCGGATTTGTTTTTCTCCTTGTGCCAATTCCTTTGTTTCATTCACTTACTAATGCACTTTTTTTTTTTTTTTTTTTTTTTTATTTAGGCTCTGAAGAACATCGCTGCCATCAGTCTGTTTTTTTTTTTTGTTATTTAGGCTCTGAAGAACATCGCTGCCATCAGTCTGGCTATAAATTACCCCAATAAATCCACCAAGCTACTCAACATGTCCCCCTGAGCTATCTACTTAGAGAGGAGGAGGAGAGCATCCTGAAGGGGACATGCCCTGGCTTGGCCAGAATGTTCTGGTCAAGCAGAGATGTGACAGAGGGAAACCTCTCCCTGACCACCCAATACTTTTCTTCTAACAGGACCCAACTGTGCCCCCGCCTTCCACACTGGTAACCACTGAAGTGCTGTGGACATGAGCTGTGACGGTGATGGTGGTGGGGACACACAGCGCACTTTCCACATGTATTTACAATCCCTTTTGCCTTAGGTGAATTCAGTAAATCAGCATGGCCATTCACTGGAACAGAACATATTTCTTTCTTTTTTTAAAAATATTTTTACTTGAAGATGCCATGCTAAAGGACGTAATGCGTGCCAAATTCTTGACCTTTGCTACATTATTTCTTTTTTCTCCCTTGTTTTCTTTATCCCCTTCCTAAACATCAGGCACTTTGGGTTACATAGTCGACGATGCTGAAAACAGGTCACCTTGGTGACTTGCGTGCCTCGGTGGACATGTAGATCATCCTAAAAATACTGTTCAGGACATAAGACTCTCATTAGTCACCACTGGGAGACAGTACTGACCTAGTAGCTCCCTCAACTCCTTCCTTCCATCCTTCTGTCCTTTTCTTCCAACATTTTCTCTCATTCCTCCTTTGCTTCTTAGACAGCAGGGGTAGATGATGGCATTTTCAGGACTCTTGTTGGAAATTAGGATCAGTACATCATCCTAAATATCTGACACCTCACATCTGCAACGTCCTGCTAGTGTAATTAGAAAAGAGCCCCAGCCCCTGATTGATATTAGTTTAATCAGACTAAACAGGATGAGGATGATACTCACATACAGTAGCATGGTTTTATCCACCAATTTAATTTTATATTAATTATTTTATTTAATGTATGCTTAAGTTTCAGCAGTCTGAGTCTGTAATCATAGTCTGTTAAACTATGATGTTCCACTTCTTTCTGTATCAAAAAGAATCACACAAACACAAATATCGGAGCTCGATTACACAGACATTGGGCAGTCACATCTCTTATGAGACAGAAAAGATTTCCACTGTTAAAAAAATGAAGCTTATTCATTGATTAATATGAAGGTGTCAAGTAGATGCCTAATTCACTTGTTCACCTTTTAACACAGCTAAGATCCGTAAAGCCGAAAAGGCTGGATTCTTAAATACTGAATAACCTCATCTTTTGTAATAACACGCATTTGGGATGAAGCGTCTTCAGATGTTTAAATGTGGTTTTAACTCTATATGTGATAAAGTGGAAATCTAGCCAAAGTCACATCAGTCGCATCATACCGTAAAGTCATACATATCATATATAAAGTCATCCACTTTTGTCTGTTGTCTGCATTTAAACATTGGTTACAGAGTGTTTTCCAATCGTCACTGTAAGAACTTCAGATGGAGAGTTTTTTTTTAGCTGTAGGAGATGGTGGTGGTTTTATACCAAAGAAACCAATCATTGTCACTCATGAAACATCTGTGACGGAGTTCCTTTTCTGTTAATCACATATCAGTATCCCTGTGAGACCCTGGAGCAAAAGACACCTTTAGACATTGTTCTGTTTCTTTGTTATTTTAATTTTTTTTTTTTTTTTTTTTACTTTTGTAAATTGGGTCCCTACAAGGACCCAATGATAAATCAGTGGTTTTGTTTACACAAGCATTGGCTGCAATGCAGTGGGGAAAAAAGGAAGAGATATATTTCCTGCATTTGGCTTCTACAATGCCTCACCTATCTACAATGTGCCTATGGTTAAAAATGAAGCAATCATAATTTAACTCATGTTCGTGGAATACTTATTAATTATATTTTAAAGAGAAATATATTGTTTAATTTGACTTTTTTTGTAACTTTTTACTTTTAAAGTTGGTTTCTTTTGCAAGGATGCTTGATATTCAAAGCTGACTAATTTGAATGTACATATCTGTGAATATTAATTGCACAAAAGAAAAAAATACTTTGATATTTACTCCTTACAAATGTAAACTTCGTTGGGCACTAACAGATGGATAATCATTTTGATTTTGTATGCATGGCACATTGAAGGTATGGAAAAAAAAAACAAAAGTACAGCTTGGGTTGAAATGTGATTCATTTGTAATTAAAATAGAAATTACTTGAACTTTTGCTGTTATTGTTATTATGTGGTGGCACAACAAAGAATTCATGCAAAGCATGAAATCATGTATTGATCCCTCAGTTTGCACTGACTAAATGCACAAAATGTCATTTCTGCAGCTAGTTGTCTCTTAATCTGAGATTTTCATTGTGAGTGACCAGGATGGACAGGAGTAGAAATGAGCATATTCAAGGGACAGCTCAGGTTAAACGGTCTGGAAATGAAATAAGAGACTGAGAAGGTGATTATACTGGACAAAAGATGTCGAAGATGGAGCTTCATAACCAGAAGGTCGCCAGTTCAATTCTGCAAAAACAAAGGCAATCCAGTCACTAACTAGTCATACCAAAAATTTGCTTTTCCGTGATGTTTCGTGAGCATTTGTCCCGAAAGTGTAGCAGAGACGTTAAAAGCAGATGACATTGTTAAAAGCCGACCAAATAAAATGGTTTGATTTGGTCAATATACATTCACTACTCAACAAAATATGTAACTTATTAATACTTTTGATTTATTTTAATACTGTAATGTTGCATATTTTATCTTAAAGCCAACATGCCCACAGCAGATACTGTATATTTCTTGCAATTCATCACCAACGTCCTCTATGGTCATGTTTGCTCTTCTTCTTCTCTTCTTCTTCTTCTTTTGACTTCTCCTTTTAGGGGTCACCACAGTGGATCATCTGCCTCCATTTTGCCCCCTTTCTTGTGTCTTCTACTACACAAACTGTCCTTATGTCCTACTTCACAATATCCATGAACCTTCTTTGTGGTCTTCCTCTTTTCCTCCTGGTTGGCAGCTCCATCTTCAACATCTCTTGTCCCAACCATGACCGAACCATCTCAGCTTCATGTTTACTCTTTTCTTCTCTCTAATATTGAGTCCATTCTTGTGCTTTTGTGGCCTAGAGAGAACACGGGTTAATCTGTCTTCTTTTTATTTCATCTTGTACACTTGGTTTTGACCTCAGAAGCCCCTCAGCCTCAGATGTTCCTCACCATTTCCTCCATTGCTCCACTTGCCTGTAATCTGTAGTCTCGGGGATGGTGTTGATGACGGAAGAGATGATCACTGGGGCAGATAATGTCATCAAATCGAGGAAATATTCAATAAGGCAACAGATGATTCAGTTCCTCATTGCGCCACCAAACCAAAGCCCCCACATCAGAGTGAGTCAGCTCCCCTCACCTCACCATCCTGTTCCTTCCCTCCTACTCCGCTCTGACTGCTTGGGCTGATTGTTCACCCAGGATCCCACTGCTGTCATTTACTCCAGATGACGAGAACCAGCTGTGAAGTTTAGAGAGAAAACATGAGGCTCATAATAGCTGCAGTGCCATCATGAGAGGGTGATGAAGTTTGAGACTCTGCTGAGATCAGACTTTTGTGATTCAGGTCAGAGTATTACTGTGATCTTTTTTGTTGCCAGGAGATCATAGACCCCCCCGTTGAGTGTGCGAGCATGAGAAAGGTATGAATCACAGTTAGTCACTCAGCATTAGTTGAATATGATAAAATATATAGGCAGCAAAATAGAAATGATGGCACTCAATATTAAACCATGAATTGAAACCAATGCAGTGTTCTGCTCAAACCTGGGTATGTGTGTCATGGGCTAATTTGGGGGACAAATTTCAGACTAGTCCAGCCAATCGGGGACAAAAGCCAAGTTCGCTATTTTCCCAATTGAGGAATAAGTTTCGCATCAGTGATTAATGTCATGTTGAGGTTAAGGTTAGAGTAAATTCTGGGCTCAAGCAAGTCACGTAATGTCCTCTACCTGGACGTTTTTTGACATTAACTGTCTGAGACACAAAATTTAAGTTAATTTAATGAGGATTCTCTCTGACTGATCAACAGAAAACGTCTCATTAAAATAACACCATGGAACCTTTTCAACCTTCAAATAACAGCCTCAGTATCATTTGATGGCTCACTGAGTCGTAATAAGGATAATGGAGCCTCTTTCATTAACCCCTGTCCTTGCACTATGTAAGTTTGTTGAGTGGGTCGGAACTCTGTGAAAAGTGTGTAACTTAAACGATAGTCTGTCAAAATCAGACCCAGCAGGTTCAAGAGCAACGCTGTAGTGAGGGCACTTAAAGAAAAAAGGTCATCAAAGATCTGCTTTCATTGTGGAGCGTTTGCATTAGGGATGGCTCATACGGCACAAATGTCACAGTAACATTGTTGTCGCGTGTCCTTTTCTGAGCTTTGCCAGTCCTTGCACTCATCATTTCCTCATCACCTCTGACTCCATGCTGATCAAACTGTTGCCACACTGAAGGAGACTCCACCTCCCATCTTGTCATAATGAGCCCTACTTCCTGTCAACCTTCTGGGACAGAAGCCCATGTGGGTCACCTCTCCTGAGGCTTAGGGATAATTGCTTAGTTTATACAATCCAGTGAGAATACGACGCAGTGAAAGGCTACCCCCCATATTTAGCAGCTCTGCACATGCCATTGTGTGACTGCACCGCTGGAGAGAAGCTATGCAGTATTTTGATCTCATTTCTCTGGCCTGCCTCCTATCTGGGTTAGAGGTGGGCTGTTATTGGAACGGCCACCTGTGGCCCCAGGAGAAGGTGCACTATAATGGATAGCTGGGGCTTCCAGCCTGACAGCATCTGTGCTAAGCCTCTTAACTAATATGGACCATTAAGAGGGGGGACTGTGTATGACTAAAAAAGGAAAGAAATAGCTCTAATGTGATGGGGATCAGAGGAGACGGACCCTGCTGTGCACAGAGCTGGTGTCAAATGGATTCCTGTACTGTATTATTTCTGAAACCAACTGGTCTCTTAACAGCCAAAGTTGCATGAAGGCAGGCTGATGCACTGACTCTGCAGGGCCAGAGAAAATCCTCAGCTTACAGTGAGACAGGAGTTGCTGGTTTAATTGTTCGTATCGCTTAAAACAAATCCGAACTCTGAGGTCAGAAAATGACACGTTTGAGTTTCTAAGTGGAGTCAGCAGTGGATCAGCAACTCTTGTGCGACATGATGTAGGATGAGCGATTTTCTCCAAGGACTCTAAGGAGAAAGTGTCACATGACTGTTTGTTAGTACTGAATCCAGCTGTGGCCCTTTTTTACTCACAGAAGACGTCATCTGCTAAGGAGGGCCCATCACAGGCTGATCTGTGTGCATTTCTAGTATTTTGGGGTGCAGTTATGGTCCTGATCCATGGTCACTGGCTGCAGCAGCAGCTCTCCCCCCACTGCAGAGCTTGTCCATAGATTCCTATGTCTTTGAACAGCCTCATGTCGTAGTAAAGCCTGTGCAGCAAGCCTCCACTGGCTGGACCACTGCTCTCCAGCCAATCCGCACACTGTATGTCATCTCCTTTTGTAAATACATTTGAACCGTTTTAAGATACGACAACACCAAAAAAAAAAGAGGGATAAGTTGTTACTTATATCCACTTATGTATTCCTCTTGTTGGAAACAAGAGTCCACCGTGTTTTTGACCGGCTTCAGACGGTCCTTCACTATGTTGATTCTCTCTCCAGCTACAGTATAAACATGGCTCCGGAGGAAATCAGTGACTCTTAAACATCAAGTGGGCTGTCAGTGGCTCCAGAGGTGAGTTTGTGTATCATGCTTCCTCCTTTCTACTGGGAAACATCTCAGGGCCTGTATTAATAAAAAAAAATAAATAAATAAATAAAAAAGCACAGCAAAGTAAGAAATAACCAGAGGATACAGTGTCATCAGCTTCTCTCTTCACTGCTCATCTGTGACACAGGAGGCCCGTTTGTTATGATGCTACGCTGCATGTAGGAGGCGGCTGTGTACTGAGAGATGCCTGAACGCTTGTATTATCATAAGAATCATAAACCTCCCCGTTAATATGTGTCTCCACGTTGCTGAAGCAGCTGCCTCACCGACTGTAGGCCTGAAGGACAACCGTGTCGATCCTTCATCTCCCTTTTATCTGCGTCTGTGTTTCTCTTTTTTTTTTTCTTTTTTTTCCTCCCTGAGTTTGATTTTCTCTCCTCTTGTGAAGGTTAGTGCATTCGTTTATTTATTTTCATTCTCACTTCTACTGTAACAAATAAAGGAAGCTGAAGCAGACGTCAGGATTTTACACAGTTATTGTTGAATTGAAATAACACTTTACTCTGGGTTCAGTTGCAATACTGAGCATTCATATGTTAGAATTAAACTCATTGGTAATATGGCAGCTGTGACACATAAACAAATATTTATCTGTTTGGGACATTGTGTAATTCCTGTCCCTGGTTGAACTTTTTTTTCCCTAGTCAATACATTAGCTCCTTTTAATGTTTGTGCACATGTGTTTGAACATGTGTCAGTACATCTGTCTCTGTGTGTATTTAAGTTCACTCTTAGTAAACTTTTTATAGTATCTTTGGAGAGCATACACTGTATGTCCCAATGTGCTTCACAAAGGCAAATAAAAAAGTACCCATATGGACACATCTGACGTCATTTAGGAAAAATAAACAGAATTTTGAGAAACACGACATCTAAAAAAAAAACTGAGCGGAGCAGCTTTTAAATTGATTCTAGAGAGTTCACATGTCACAGAAGAAATTAAAGAGCGTTCCAAAAGTTTGGGAGCCATGAGATACCTCAGCATGTATTATGTAATTCAACAATCCTCCAGGTGGCAAAAGACAATAGGCACTGGAGTTTTAAGCAGTGTCACTTTGATGGAAAGGTTGCTGTTTGAGCACTGGAAACAGCTGCCTATGCTGCAAAGTAACCTACCAAATAAAAAAAGAAAAAGGGTAGGAAAATAAATGCAACAACACGCGTGGTAGTATGGACAGGGTCACTGTCTACTGTCCACTGTGTTTGTTTGTGCTTATTTGGCACTGCTGACTGTGACACTGTCTCTGCATACTTCCCACACAACTACAGAGTCTTTGTTTTGTCATTTTTTTGTGTGTATTTTTCACTGATGCGTCACGACTACTCCGTGCTGTTTGCCGCACGTTGTTCCACAGAAGCAAACTCGCAGGGGAACCAAACGAGACAACATATTCCACCATCCCCTGCTGCTTCCTGACGTCCTCAAGCTAAGCCTGTTATTATTTTTACTGCAGTGATGTCTGGCGGGAAGGAATTGTAAACCGTGCATTTAAGTGTGGCTCATAGAGAAAAAAAAAAAATGGAATCTCACGTCAGGGTGCGAGGTGTCAACGCCTGCATCGACTTATTTGAGCTGAGTTGCACATGGATTGAATGGAAAGGTTGGACACATGCACAGCCAGTTCATACATATCAGCTCACAGAAGGGAACAGCACGCTGCACATCATGGCTCACCCGTTCCACGTCCTGCCTCGGATTCAGGTCACAGCAGTGTGCTGCAGTGGTCTACTTGGACCTCTATCATCAACTCTTGGCCCTGCTTCACAATGTGATGTTCTTGAGTGTTCACTGTACTAGAACGCATTCAGGTTGAATGTCAGTGGATCAGCAGAGTCATGAAAGATGATATTTTAATTCCCTCATTTTCAGATAGCCCCTCCTGACCTTGACAGACAAAGACAAGGCCTGACATAAATGAAAAGGAGCTGGTTAATAGTTAATGATCCCCTTTATTATTACTTGAACTTGGTTTGTTTGCTATGTTACTGAGCATGTGTTTGACCCAGAAAGATGGGGCTTTAGCAAGCAAGGAAACATTCTTGTTTACAGATGACCGAAGGAAAATGTCTTCAATACATGTTTTACAGAAATGGCCAAATTTATAGGAAATTTCAGTGTCAGCGGGAATGACTCTGGAAAACAGATCATTAAAAATAATAAGCCTGGATGATCGTGTCTTTGGGATTTCCCTTTTCCAAATTGTCGTTTTATTTATTTATTTATTTTTCCTGTTGAAAGAGAGAGAGAGTCATGAGGTAATTGTGCTTACAGTGTAGCATGTAGCTTCCTGGCTGTCTGTCAGAGGCAGCTGCTTTGTCACTGCAGTAAGGAGTCGGGTGTCTCAGCCACCTGTGTGAACGCCTGCACATAAACCAAAAAAAAAAATAAAAAAAAATAAAAAAAAATGTTCCATTACACATGCTCTAATGGAGTCCAGGAATAAGAAGTGCAGACATGGAACTTCCTTCATAGTCAGCTTCCTTTGAACACATCTCAACATTTATCAAGTCATCTGTTCCCTTCGTTCTGTATCCCTCTCACCTCACATGGACCTCATCCGGCTTTCATCTATTACATTTGTTAAAATGTCTTCGATTGTCTGAGCGTTGTCATATGTCTATGACATGTCTATGAAGATTTTCAGTCATCCAGGGCATGGTCGTCTACAGCTACTACAGAAGAAGATGCCACATTAATGACAGTTAATGGACAACGCAGGTGAAGAGGAATGATTACATTTTTAAATGTTCACCTCATGATGCTGAAATTCAAACACCTTTTTCATTTTAGGCCTAGTTGAATCCCTACTAAAAGAACTAAACATTGCAAAGGTCTTCTATCATGAAAAGATAAGTTAAAAACCTCTAATTTTTGTGACCTGTCATGGCCACGCTGCAGTACTTAAGTAGCCCACTAGGTGGCATGACCCACACTTTTGCTTTATTTTTTTGAGTTCTGGGTTTTGTTTTGTTTTGTTTTTACACTGGGCCTATATAATGTACTGGTCCAAAGTTAGTGTGTTACATATAGTGGGCAGTGTTCAGGGCTTTGCTGGCTTGTTCTGCTGATTTTTTTTTAAAAACATTACTGGGATTTCAATGTTCAATGAGCTGATAGGTACAAATGCAAAAAAGTGATCATTGTCAGCATGTCATTAATGTCTTCTGAAAATCATCCTCTTGGTTTGATTGCATGTCAGAAACTGTAGAACATAAATTAACCTTATCTAAGTTACAGACTCTCTTCACAGCTGCTCTTTTTCCTTTTTATCTCAAAATGCTGACACTCACACAGACCAGAACAGTCCCGGTTACCTCAGCCTCATTTGCATTCAAGTCCCTTCGCTGCCTGCCATCGTTTGTTAAGCAAATATTGTACATGGCTCAGGTCAGCCAGCTTTTACCTAATGTCCTTTACACTGTTGACTATCACAGAGAACACGACAATAATGCGGATTGTTGTGGTACAGACCAAGTAAAGGGTGTACAGCCACAGACTACTCTAGCCTACTGTGTACTTGGGAGTACTGAATTACCTGCTAAGGTAAGTTCTATGTACTTGAACACAGCTGCCAATAACCTCCAAGATAGAAAAAAAACAGGGTTCACTGACCTAAAATGGCTCTTCTCAGGATGACAGTAAATACACTATATGGACAAAAGTATTTGGCCACATTTGTGAAGTATTGAATTCAGGTGTTTCAGTCAGGCTTTGGGCTCGGCCCCTTATCTCCAATCTTAATGCTTCAGCATACCAAGACTTGCTGGACAATGTTATGCTTCCAACTCTGTGGCAATAGTTTGAGAAAAGGCCCAGTGCACAAAGTAAAGATCATAAAAACATGGTTTGACGAGCACAGAGCCCTGACCTCAACTCCACCAAGCACCTTTGGGATGAACTGGCAGAGATTGTGCGCCAGGCCTTCTCATCCAACACCAGTGCCTGACCTCATAAATGTTCTTAGGACTGATTCTCAAACTTTTTTATACCAAGTACCACCTGAGAAAGTGCTTTTCTGCACACTCTGGTCAAAACTCTTATCACATACCCTGGTATACACAGTAGAACAGTATTTTCCTCTAAGTATCACCAGAAGAAGCAGATGCACCACTGGTGGTACACGTACCGCAGTTTGAGAACCATGGCTCTACAGAATGAATGGTCACAAATTGTGTGGAACCTGTTACAGCTGCAAAACGGGGGACAAACTCCACATGAAAGTACTGTGTATGTGTCTGAATACGTCATCACAGTCGCTGTTGGTGTAATGGGCAGGCGTCTGGATACTTTTGTCCATTAAATGTAAATGGTCTCTGTGGTCAACTGTCACTGTCTGACAAACGTCATCGTCCAGTGTTTCCTTGAACAAACAGACAAACACTTGAGGTCTTTTGACTACAGATTTTAAAACTGGCCTTATTAACCTAATTGTACACAAAAACTTGAGATGAGGTAAACATCTTGATGGAAAAAGGTGCAGTCCCAGTTTTTCAAAGCAGACATTTTGTATTTTGAATGACGCTGATTCGTAGTTGATAACCTTAAAGGCATGATTCCTCTTGTGTGGTTTGTATTGATTCTATCATGCACAAGCACAACAGCAAACAGTCTCTATTTAAAAACTCTACAGAAGATAATATGCAGTCTGAACAGCAGTTTGTTTTCTTCTTTTTTTGGACTTAATTCTTTGCTTTTGGCCTGTTTTAGTGAAAACAAACACAATGAATCACTTACCTCATTCAGTTATTTGCACTGGGAACAGGTGAAATGATCTCACTTTTCTGGCGGCGTTTCACTGTGTAGGTGGTGTCTTAGATAACACATCAATATCTGTGCTGTCACCTTACTTTCCACTTTCACTCTTGTTGGTGTCTCTTGTACTTGCCACTCCGCCCAGTGTTGTACTGGACTGCACTTTACTGTGCTGTGCTGGCCTTTGCATCTAGGCCATGTGGGCACGCTGCTTCCTGCTGCATGTGTCTGAAACGGAGCACTGTACCAGGAAGAGAGCAGTATATTAAGGCCAGCGTTTTATTTAAAGACTGTAACGTGGGCAGCAGAGATCCTCAGGGACTTTCATGCTTCGCAGCGCAGCTCTCATAGAGGTGATCAGATCTCCTTCTAACTTTTTAACACCTCAGCCCTTTTCTCCCCTGACGGACTGCAGTGCATTCTGGAGCCGGACAGTGAATTCTCAGTTCTTTGACGCATTATAAGTGATATTTCAGGCGAAAGAGGACAGTGTGGACATCTGCTTTGCATTCAAGTCCATTTGTCACTGGCTGTAGGTGTTCCACTGGTGCTATAAACATGTGGGTGGGCCTGTGTACTCAGTGTCATGTGCACAGTGACTGTTTGCTGTTGTGCTTGCAAAAACATGACATGTCCCTTAATCGTGTTTGTGTGTCGTTTTCCTCTGCGCCTGCAGAAAACACTTGTGTTAGTCACCAGACTCTCTAAATGGGTGACTGTGAGGCCCAGTCACTCTAACAACAATACTATCCAGATTAGTGCATTAGATGTAGCAGCTTAAAGGACAAACACGCGTTTGAGTACAACAGTGGAAGATGTTTGACTCCAGAAATGGAGCATTAACAGTCACAAAGTGCTGCACAGCACATACATGCAACAATATAACAATAACAATATATATATATATATTCAACAATATTCAAAAATCAATTTACAGTTAGTAGGAATAAAGCAAACTGTCAAACTGATGCTGCTCTACTCTAAATGAATGAAAAGCATCACATTAGCTTATCTGAATATTTTTTAACGTCGGATCATCAACATCATGCATTCTGATTGGTTAGATGTGAACCTGTCAAAAACAGAACAATGAAAAACTTCACCTCAGTCTGACAAAGCCACAGTGTCACTCTCTGGAATTCCTTTGCTCATGTGGAAGCTCACGTCGACTGGATACAGGTTCCAAAAACATTACATATGTGCAAATAAATGGCTTGGAAAAAAAAAAAAGAGAACATGCCTGAAGATCAAGGTGGAGTATAGTTGAAGGTGCTGTGATAATCACATAGGCCGGGGGGGGGGGGGGGGTTTGTATGTTTGTGTTAATATTTTAAAATGTCCCTTTTTCATCAACATCATGCATTCTGATTGGTTAGATGTGAACCTGTCAAAAACAGAACATGTTTTTGACAGAACAAACAGAATTTGTATGATTGGATTAATATTTTAAAATGTCCATTCTGAATTTAATAGAGCCCCACTGGAGAATGGGAATGATATGGGAACCATGAATAGTGTTTGCAAGGAACATGGCAGTTGTATCCTGTATAAACTGAAAATGGCAGAGGGCTGCTTGGCTGACAGATAAGAATGTTTTGTATTTTGTACACTAATTACGTGGGAGAAGATGAAGGTGTGAATTAACAGTTGGAGGTCTCCATGGACAGGAATGGCTTTGATTTTGGCCAGGTTTCTTAATTGGGGAAAACGTGCTTTTTGCAGATGGAATTGATAGTGGAAGGGAGTGAGCCCATGTAGGGATGTGAAAACCTGAACCAGTAGAAGGATTAGGATGCAGAAAACATGTATGTTCTAACTGTTCAGTTTTTTTTTTCATCAGTAGAGCTAACAGAGGAAAAATATTTGGTATGACCACTCTTTGCCTTCAAACTAACAAATGTTTGTAAGATTAGTCAGCTGTATGACTGACCGTTTATACCAACCAGGTGCTAATGATCATCATTTTCATAATAGGTTGAAACACAGTCATTAAATGATACAGAAACCGTTATGGACAAACAACAAGACTCATTCACCATGGCAAGACTGAGTACAGCAACAAGACTCAGTGCAGTTATATGTTACATCAGTTCTCTCCCAGGCAGATTTCAAAGCAGACTCTGGTTTCAACATGTGCTGCTGAGTCTTTTTTGAAGAAGCACAAATAAACAGGCAACGTTGGAGGCTGTAGACACAGTGGTCAGCCAAGGAAGCCGATTGTGGGAGATGAAAGACACATCATGCTCAATTCACTTTGAAATGGGAAGCTGTGCAGCTGTGCTCTCAGCTCAGAACCGTATACCCATCTACTGTCTGAACCTGAAAATGGTCTTCAGGGAACAGTTGTGGCCAAAAAGCCATACCTGTCTACGCCACTCCTAAATAATTCTTGTTCACTAATATGGACGCAGTAGTTTGATAGTTGATGATTCCTAAGTTTGACACCGTGTGGCGGCGGGTGTGGCTGGCAGTCACCTGCAGAAGCAGTTGCAGGTGAGCTGGTTCGTCACAGCTGGTGCTTCTTCGTAATCATGCTCTCTCTTTAAATGCAGCATGTACACATACGTGTGACGCATGAGCCATACAGGCCGGGACAAAGTATTTTACTGCTGGAGGCTGTTGTTTATGTGAGTGCAGCGGTTTATTAAAAGATTTGTGAGTTGTGAACAGGCATTATCTGTAATAGAGTGTTCATTTTCCAGGCTTAAGCCTTTTGTGACAGATTTTCTCCAATGACTTGCAACCAACCTTTTTTCAGGGCTTTTTTTATATTCAAATTAGACCTGTAGGCTGGGGTGGGGGGGCTGTAGGGCTTATGTTTTGTTTGTTGCTTATTTCTTTTCTATGACTGTTTTTACGTTTCTTTTCTTTTCTTTTTTTGCATGTACCCACGAAAATAAGTCAGATTCCATGTGCCAACTTATTAACTTAAGTCATTCATCAATATTAAGAAGGGACGTTTCCTCAAAAGGCATAGATGTGTGTGTACTGTACTATCACAGATGGTTTGAAATTCGGTTATGGTCCCTCAGGCAAATGTGATGTGGAAACTTAACAGCTCCAGGGCATGTACGCTGTGAATGAGCTTTCAATAAATTATTGCTATGCACAAATTGTTTGAATCAATTTATGATCTTGATTTTTGAATAAATGAGGTATCATTTTATTATAAGTAGTAGCCAGTATTATAAATAAAATTTGTCGAAGGAAGAGAATATGACACGTTTTTTCCAAACCAGAATATTCTGGTAAATGAATGGATATTCACTATGTTTATACACTGCACTGCAGCTGTATGAAATATAGACGGTACCCTAATGATGACCTTTGTCTTTCATCATTATTAGCACAGTGACAAGGACGTGTTTGCTGACACGTTTGAAATCTGTGACCCAGCCCACTTTGTCAACACCCTCCACCAAAGTTATGGGCTGATGTGAGTGATCTTTGGTGGCCAGTCCTTTATCTCATACGGTGAACAATGGAATCTTAAGCTCGTCAAAAAATCATCTCAGGAGGATTTGGCGGAACACACTCAAATGTGCGTTCAATTTGTTCAAGGTATGCAGTCAAAGTAAATAAATCACATCTGTGCTGCATTAGCCGAACAAAATGATATGAGTCAACCTGGTAATCTGAGCATAGTCTTTTTTTTATCCAGGGGTTGGGGGACAACCTGAAAAAAATGGCCTCAGATAATGTACACTCCATGCATTGATATAGGGGTGGAGTTTATGACTTAAGGCATGGGTGTGTTTGTTTTGTGTTTACTGCTTACCCCTCCTTTAAGTCTTAGTATTACCTCCACCAGGTGGGTTCTGTTTTTGCTGGCCTTTTTTTGATTGCAAGCAGCAGAATTAAAAAAAGGGAAAAAAATAAGGCTGAATTTTGATAACATTTTGTGGAAATGTAGGTTATGGCCACAGGAATAAATGATTAGATTTTGGTAGGGATCCAGAGTTGAATGTATGTGTAGCAGTTTCGTGATGGTCGCTCCAATTGTTAAACACACTAGGAGCCAGGAGCCAGCCACTTCAGGAGCCAGGATCTGCACTTGAATTGCCCTATGAGAGTAACACATTGGACAGTCAGTCTCACACACACGCTGCAGCAGGTCTCTCTGCATCCAGCACGATGGCTTTCCAAGTTCTGCCCGGGAATGCAAACCTATGTCCTTTGCGTGCCTTGTGTGTGCTTCAGTAGTTAAGTTCCCCATGCTACTACTGGTGAAACGGAACTTTCAAGACACTTTTCATTTTTGTAACAATGCATGGAAAATGTAACATTTCTTGACCGATGGGATTTGAATTACAAACAATCAGAGATGGGTTTGGAGAAAGTTCATAATAAAAAATATTAATAATGAAAAAATTAAAAGAAAATGACAATCAACTTTTACTCATATGTATACTTCAGGAAGCTGTGGAGCCTTGAAGAACTTTCATTATTCTATGGATTTCCAGCAGGAGGAGCATAAGCAGTTCAGGTTATGGTGTAGGTACATATGGTACATATGGTGTCAACAGTCTTAACATTTGTTAGTTTCCATCTAGAAAATAAGTAGTGGGTGTCATCTGGTTTCATGTCTTCTGTGCTTAGTTAAGTTACTGTTCCCTTGATATAATTTTGAATCAATTCTCCTCAGACTTCTGGCTTCAACAAGGTATTTTTGATATATTTATTAGATTTCCTTTTTTGTGCCAATCTCTGTAAACCCTTGAGATGGCTGAATGTGAAAATTCCAGCCGAAATATACAGACCAACCCTTCTAACCCCAAAATCTTTGCCACATTAAGTCACCTAAATCACCTTTCGTCCATATTCTGATGCTGGGTTTGAACTTGAGTAGACTTGGGATCCATCTGGTCAGCCTGACTATAACACCTATGGTCCCACATTGACATGCTGTCTGTGGCTGCATCCATTTTTATATACAGTCTATGGCTTACATGTAAGCATTAGCATTGTGTCCGATTTGTTTTAGAAGGAGAAAGAGAGAGGAGAGAGAGAGAAGAAATGAGGCATCAGGAGGACTGTATGGAATTTCAGTGTCTCTTCCAGCCTGACCAGTGAGACTATAAAAAGAATGAGACTTCCCAGAGGACAGACAATCCCTGAGGTATCAACATCCGCTTGCCTAATTTCTGACCCCCCATCACAGTCACTCCTCCTCTCTGCCTCTTTTTCCCTTGTCCTCCATCTTCCTTTAACTGCTGCCAGGAGACAGATGTCAAGTAAAGGGCGCGAGCATGGAGTCAACTGAGAGGCAGACACACAAACCTTCCATTGATATTATGAAATGGCAAATTTTCAAGGTTAATTATCTGTCTGAGTGCAATAGCATGACAGCTCATTAGACTATTACAAGGCTGCGTACTCTGTCCTCCTCCTCCTTCCTCTATTTAAATTCAGCCAGTGTTGCGAAGCCTCTGGTGAGGGGAACCATCCCTGAGATGGCGAGCCGAGCATGACCAGACAGGCACCGTGGAGAAACCAGAGTAGGTACAAACTCACATTCATGATGTAGCATGCACTGGTGTCTCTCTGACCATAACAAGATGGGAGAGGGAGGTTGTGCCACCATGAGACTGTGGTTTTATGGTGCTGTGCAGCTCTGTAAAAAGCTGGTTGTAAAAAAAATCTAAGTGACACAGACAAGTCTAAAAGCACTTTAAGACAACTACAAGTTGTATTTTCTTGTTTGGAAATCATGTCTGCACAATAAATTAGTGACTGTCAGATTTAGATCTGAATTATTCAGACTTTTTTCCTTTTTATGAATGTCCTTGTCATTTTAAATGGAGCAGCTCCGGAGCGTACTACATCCTTGTAGGTTGACAAAATGCATAATATAAAGCAGTAGCACAGGAACAGAACAAAGTGATGAACTGCCTTTCCACAGAGGAACCTCTGCGGAGGCAACTCATTTATCAGACACTAGCACAAAAACACACATGAACGGAACGAGAGCTGTCTAAAAGATGTAGAACTGTTTGAGCAAAGTGGGAATGATATAATTAAGATGCTGCTAATGAAATGAGAGTTCAATCTGCTCCACAAAGCATGTGTTTTTATGTTTCATAAAACAGCGGCCTCTTTCTTTGTTTACTGAAACATAAAACGTGATGCCTCAAATTGGTTCTTCGCTTCCTTTGCTCCTTTACAGCATGAACAGCTCACTATTGCCTTCTTTTTGAGGCATGCTGCTCTTATCTGTAATAATTGGGTTTCCTCCCTGTCAGTCATTTCACATACAGCTTAAGTGGTGTCCATGGAGATTCTGGTTATATCCATGACAAGTGCATCAGCCATTTTATAGTCACAGTTTGTTGGATAATGAGGGTCCTTGAGATAACATATTTTGTCATAAATCCACTCGTGCTTCCGGACAAAGAATGTGTCATGTTTGTCGCACATTTTTTGGGGGATGAAAAAGGCCAATTTTGATTATCATTGCAGCTGGAATCATGTCGATCTGCATAACTTGCAAGGACTAATGTTAATGGTTAATGGTTGGATGCCACATAAGTGGATTCCGTAGGGCTACATTATGCCAGAGACAATTTAGCAAGTTTTTACAAAGTGCGTTGTTACCACTGAGGAGCAGCATGCACTTGAGAGTGGAATTGTGTTTTGCATACAAATATTGTTCTATTCTTTTCTGTGAGAGCAATTAAAAAACTAATATGACACCTGAATATGCTGATGAGCGTTAAAGCTCTTTCAGGCATGTGAAACACCGTGGAAAGTGCCAAAACATGAAGAGTAAACAGAGGGAAACTGAACACATTTGATATTCAGTTTAATTTGGCACAAACTGATGAGCCTGATGTCCTACAACGTGAGATTGTTGAGCTGTAACTCAACATTCATTATCTTTTAAAATGAATTATTCATATAGGGAAATTGACAACAATGCCTGAGTTTGCATTCAAAGGGGCAACACAACATCAGTGATAAAAAGAAAATGACAAAAAAAAAAAAAGTCAAACGAAACAAATACGAGGTAGACAAATCGGCAATGATAAACATGAATATACCAGTAAAAATGACACATTTATTTTTAAAACAGGATAAGAAAGTTAAAGCTGTAGTGTGTTACTTTTAAATATGACCTCTCAGTGTAGCAGTGATCCCGACTGTTAGAAGGGAAGCAAAAGTAAAAAACTATAATAGTAAAGTTTCATTTCTTCTTGTACTTTATTCCTTTTTTTGTGGGCAAAATCTGTATGTAATTTACCAAGCTCAGAGAGGATCAGGGGAGGTCAAAGACGTATAATATGCTGTGAATGTGTTTGATGGCAGATGGATCTGTTTTTTAAAAGTGAGAAGTAGAGGCAGCGTCACTAAGTCCCTCCCTTGTTGTGATGTAACTTTCAGCGATGATGTCTAAAAATTACAATGCAAATGATGTCTCCAAGATCACTTTGATAGTACATCAACACTCGTATGGTAGTATGCTCATATAAATGTCACTCACTAAACCTTTAAGACTGACTGACTCAACCATGTTCCTCATGGCATTAAATGATATCTCACAGATTAACCCTTCAGTTTCACTGAATCTGTGAATATGAATCCTCCTTTTACTCACCTGTTTTGTTTTTGAGGTAAAGGTCTTGCTTTATTTGACTAATTCCCCAGAGCCTAGAGAGGGTGTAGAAAGAGCCTGATCATACAGACAGTATTAAACTGGCCTGTACTTTATAGTGTGCATCTACTTTTCATCTGTAATGTGAGGGTGGATCGTCAACAGGTTTTAATCTGTAGCATCTTTGTTGTTGCTCACCCCCTTCCTGTTTTTTTTAACTGTAAACGTCTGTAGCAATAAATGGAAGCAACCAAACCTCACAACTGTGGGTAAAATTATCAACCAATGTAAATGTACTGGATGAAGGAGGAATATATATGTGTGTATATATATATATATATATATATATATATATATATATGTATATATTCATCATCTGTTCATTAAACAGTACAATTTAAAATTAAATGTTAAAGCACCAGTGCTTAATTTTCCTTATTGTTTGTTTATATTATTATGCATTTGTTCTCCATGATGAGTAACAATCTAACATTTTGTATACTGCGCTTTGTCAAGCAAAACTATCTTGTTTAACTTGACTGATGGAGCCTTAGCATGTATACAGCAGCACAACAGAGGCAGACAGGGGAAAGAGGCGTTTATCCCATCATACTGCTGAACAACCGGATCTTTTGAGTCGTAGAATTCAGTTCTGAAACTTTTTATGGACACATCTGTGTGTTCTGCCTCTGTAAAGCAAAGGCCTTGTCTAAATTACATGTAAAAATTCTGAAGCTATGATTGTACATTTTTGCCAAGTTACAAACAACATGGACAAGTTAGAGATTTTTTTTTAGTTTCTTGTGGGCATAAAAAAACAGAACCTTATTGTTATTCAAATGTGTGTATTTATTTAATGTGTCCTTAAATATATTTAGTGTCACAGAAATGACATCAGATCCAGACAAACATGGCGTTGCTGCTGCCTTGCTGATTGGACTGAACCCTGTCCCACAGTGGCTCCTCTCTTTAATCTCTATCTGATGAAAGAGGAGGCAGGACTCAAAGAGAGGAAGTGAATCTCCCTGAGCTCATTAGACTAAGGGTCATATAGTTATTCTAAAAGGGGAATTGTTGATATTCAAAGTGACAGCTTACTATCTTCACCCATCTATTCCATCTGACAGTGTCTGTCATGCTGCATGAAATTGAAAAGCCTGACTCTCTGAATTCATGCTGGACAACATCCCCTTTACTGTCAGCAGAGAAGGAAGTCCCATTTATATTAAAGGGCCTGTAAATGTTGCCACCAGAGCTTTTGTCATTAAGCTGCCATTTCTGTGTTGCTGTTTTTTTTTTTTTACATTGTAGATTGATAAAAAGAAAAGAAGATGATAAATGAGAGAGATGCTGACAGATGTCGGTGATGTAATGTCCTTCACTACACAGTGTTAGAAGAGAGGAAGTGTGAGGTGCTCATTCGAAAAAAGGTACACGCACACACACACGCACACACACGCTTGCATGCTCAGTGGGAAATTTCCCCTGGGGTGCTGGATCAAGTACGACTCCCTGTGTGCCTTGACAACTTTGTGCAAAGGATCATAAAGGTTGCTCTCTTGTTAACAGTGTAAGTCAGACAATATGCCAAATTGCACTGGGGTCTGTGTTTGATTTGCATCCAGCTCAGGTTTTACCTGCACCCAATTCTAGAACCTGTATGGTGACATTACAGGTGATTATTAAGACAGAAGCTTTTTTTTTTTTTTTTTTTTTTTACTGTGTGATCTGATATTGAACAAATAGATGTGAGAAATGTGAAGAGCAATGCGAAAAGCTTTGCTCAACATAACGATCCCACCTGCCACAGTGGATCTCTTATAGCAAGTAGACACGAATCAGTATTTTTCAGCTCATTGGTTCGGTTTTCAGGTCTGTAAACAACTAGCTGCCAGCTAAAGCTGTTTTTGTCTGTGACATAATTAGTCAACCAGAAGCACATTACTGTACTCCCTAGAATGGCAGAAGGAGACATACTTCATACAATAAACTGATTCCCCACTAGTGCATGGAAATATGCACCTTATGAGCATAAGTTAGCAGGGGAACATTATGACTGAAGAAAGTCTTTGAACACAATCTGCCCAAACCAAACAGCAGAAACACTGTGGCCAACACCAGTCAACAAAACAACTGTAACTGGGAGATATATGAATCATATCTAACTGTTGTATTTCACTTTAGAGAAGTGGGATTGTTTTTCACTACAGTGACTCAGTTCCATCAGTTCCATGGCTGCACATACTTTCTGCCCATCTTTAAAGAATCAGCTGTAAATTATTATCAGCTCCCTCTCCACTCATTTATTTGGATCTTACATTATTGCTTTGTGCATATTCACTACCACCTCATCAGAATGTATTTCCCAGGTCACTGATTGGTAATTGGAGCTGTCAGACAGGAAGTAACAACCTCTGGTGATGCTGCACTCTGCCTGTTGTGATGTGAAGACCTGTGTTCATTGGTAATTTACATGAAAACCCCAGAGAGAATGAGTGACCTGGCACTTGATTCTTCTTAATGGCCCAGTCTGTCCTTGGTGTTGATCAGTGTAGAGAAATGATTAGAAGAGACGGGGAACCCACACTGCAGAGCTGACCTTCACTGAAAACTTCTTTGAGCGCTGCTTGAGTTGCTTGTTTTAAGTTTTGGGAATTTTTTTTGTAACCAAAAACATTGTGAACAATATTCCCAAGACAGGAACAATGAAATCCCTTAAAGCCCTCAGACTGAATTATGAACACTCTGATTGCTGCACCCTCTGGATAATTATAGCGGCAGCTGTAATGTCACGTCAAAGCCCAAACTTCTGAAACTGCAGCACTTGTTGACAGCATTTCACACTGGAGTTAATTGGTGTAGATGACCTGTCAAACCAGCAGCCTCAGGAGCAGATGGAACAGAAGGAGGTTGATCATCACTGCTATTAATAGCATCAACAGGCTGGAGCTGAAGACATGCCGGAAGAACAAATCCTTTATTCAAAGTTCAGTCCATCACCTGGACACTGGGATAGCCCTGACAATTACTATTCATTGTCCCTTCTTTGCCTGTTGACTAGTCAACTTTTTTAACTATTGCTCCACTTGTCTGGTTTATTAACCCATACCGCTCTTGGTTTATAGCTTCACAATGTTGAATTCATACATATGAAAAGATTAAGGATAGGAACTTCCACAAGGTCCACTGTGGAGAGTACATAGTGTATGATTTTCATTCTAATACAAAGTCAAGTGTGGTTGCACTGACTCACTTGCCTGTAACCATGGTCATCAGTGCAAACGGTCTGTCTTTATGCCATGAGAAATTTACATTTATCTTCTAAAAACATATTCACCTACAACAAATTAAAAGGTATCAATAATCAATTCTGTAATATCTTAAATGCACAGTGCAGCTTTCAGGAAGTGAGAAGGATTTAATAGGCATCATTTCAGCAAGACAGAATGGAAAGAAAAACATAAGACAAGAGTGCCTGCACTTTTGATCTTATAGGATCACTCAGTAAATGAATTGTGTTTACTTTTCCCAGTAGATGAAATATCTGTGATGGGTTTAGTTTTCTCTTTTCCTTTCAATCAAAAGTCTGTGGAATCTATTTTCACTCATAGTCTGTTAATGTCTTGCGTCCCAGACAGGAAAATTAAACTTTTGCCATTGCATATGCCCGTGTCTTTGACCAGAGTCTGGCTCAGAGAATGTACTTCCACATCTGGGCTGATTCTGGCTTTTGTCCTCCAGTGCTGGTTCACAGCCAACAAGATTTTCTCTGTGTGTGCCAGAATCAGTACAGTCTGACAGCTGTGCCGTCTGTGGGCCATACTTGGGCCGAGGAAACATGTTGAGCCAGAAAGAACTCAGATTCCAAGCCAAAATATTCATCAGGATTTTGATATTTGGTTTGGAGACCAATTACTTGATTGGGAGCTGAGTGAATTGTGGGTTTATCATTGATACAGGACTGTGATGTAATGCGATGTCCATCTCTAGGACCTGATCTGTTTTTCTGTGTGAATTTAGTACAGACCTGCACTGAGCTGCCTTTTTTTATACACACCATCCATAACTTAAATAATTGCTTCATATACAGCAAATAGATCCATCACGGATGGATTGATTGATTGGCTGGTGTATGTGTGTGTTTATGTGTGTGCATGTGCATGCATGTAGGGCATGTCAGTCTGACCTATCCTGAAGCGAAGCAGTGGTTTTGAAGAGGAGAAAATGAGTAGTGGCAAGTGTAGAAAACGGGCCGTCAGAGGCCGTGCAGTAAAACCATGTACCAAGAACAAATATCAGTATAGATAATATCAATATTATATTATTAAGATCAATAGAAAAGCTTTGACAATTGTAGTGGGGATTGAGAATGACAGACTGATGACAGAGACTTGGCAAACTAAACTGAACTAAAATTCAAACCACTGATGGAAACAGACATGTGATAGTATAATCTGCACAATATCTGGTTTCCTCAAAAGTCCTGTTGGTAAAATAGAGTGAAGTTGATGTCGGGGCAGACTTACTAGAATAAATAAATAAAACAACCTTGTTGAGTCAGTTAACATGAGAGTATGTGACCTTTGGGGAAAGAGATCATGCAGTTATGGTATTACAAGTCAAAACAAAAGACTTTTTTGTGTCCCACACACTCAGTGGTTTTGCTGCTACAGATTTACTCAATTGTTTATGGCCAGGGTGGTTTCAGTAAGTTTCTATAAATATAAAACAATTTTAATATACTTCAGCATTTACACTGTAATATACAGTATCTTCTCCCTGGGAAATACTTCAGCATTTTAATATTTTCATTTCTACGCAGAATGTTTTTGAAATGTTTGTCTTGTGAGTAAAAGCTCTTTCCTATCAGCACAGGTCCTGCCTTTAAGTGTGTTTTTATTTCAATCCATTGTTTTCAAGTTTATTGTGGGGGTGTCTTCCACTAGGGATAAATAAAGGAGGAGTGAAATGACATTTTGGAAATCTCTCACCTCGGGGAAAACCTTACTTAATGGAATGTATGTGAATTCAAATGAAAATACAAAATCAGGCAAAAGGTCAGAAACATTTGAATGTGTCATCACACATTGTATTTTAAATCCACATTTGTAAACAAACCAAACCTCACTTCTCTTCCTCTCCCCATGTTTCCTGTTTGAGGCTAAATTAGCTGCCACTAATATACAGCACACCGAATCCTGGCATTCTTGGTAATGTGGCTTCCAAGTATTGTCAAGAAAGACAAAGCCTTGACCCTGATGGGAAAGACATTGTTTGTTCCCAACACTCCAGCACACTCTATCTATCTATCTATCTATCTATCTATCTATCTATCTATCTATCTATCTATCTATCTATCTATCTATCTATCTATCTATCTATCTATCTAAATTGTACACAGAATGGCTTGTCTTAGATGGTGGAGACAGATTTCTAATTCATCAGTTCAACATGGAGGGAAATATTTCTTTAATATTCTTGGGAGACCATGGCTCATTTCCCTCATGCAAATGGAAGCTGCAAGTGAAAAGGGAAGGCAAATGCCACTGGACGGCTGACAGTGCTGTGTGGAAAATGTTGTGTGACTGGTGCTGAGACGAGCACAGTCCCCCAGTGTGCTCCACTGAAGGGAAAGAGGGAGTGAGCCAGAGAGAGGGTGGGTGGGGATTTCCTTTTCATGAGTGCCTTAGCATCGAAGGGGTTCTCTCCAAATTTGTGGGGTCTGATGCAAAGGCTTAGACCCACGCAGGCACACTCGCACACACCACTTTACAGAGAACTTAGAGCGCTAAGTCAGCTGATGACTAACGTTAATCTCACTAAGAGTGTTTGTGTGTGTGTGTGTGTGTGTGGGCAGTGAGCAGAATGAGTGGGGCCTGTGACTGTGGCCCGAGTGGCTGCTGGGGATCTATGAATCTTTGTCGTGAGGAATCTTATGCTGGCGACAGAACGACAGAACCTCCAAAGCATGTGAGAAGGCACTTTTAGGCACTTAGCATCCAAGAACTCCATGTAGCCGGCTACCATCCTCCAGACAGCGGCTCTGCAAGTTATGTAAGCTCCAGATATAAATACACAATTTTTTGTCACTGTGAGAGAAGGGGCCAGCTGTGAGTGAGGACAGAATTGGAGCACCTTGTTCCTTTTATACTTTATGCCCAGCAAGGTCCCAGTCCAGTGCCTGTGGTTTCCAACAGCAGACCCATTTCAGCGTCTGCATACTGTAGGGAGATTGTGCTGCAGTAACCTTACACTCAGGATAAAGTGATGGAAGGGAAATGTGGAACACCGGTTTCCCTACTTGCAGGAAGTTGGTGGATTCTTCCGCAGGCGACGATGAATGTGCAAATTCATAAAACTTCTGCCTCTGTGTCAACCCCCCCCCCGCTGACTCTTCACATGAGTCGCATCTCTCAAGGAGTTGTGTGTTTCTGAGAACGTGAAGCACAGTCAACAATAATGTTTCGTTAACATAAACAATACAGGAGTGTGAAAGGTTGAGGTTAGACTCTGTTAAAACAGACACAAAAAAAGCAAGAAAAGGAGGCAAAAAGAAAGGGCAGCGTCATTTAAACGTTTCAGTAAACAGACAGCTGACACAGACTGGCAGGATTATTTGCAAATGTGTGCAGGTGTTTGTTGGCAAGACATTTAAGTTATTACGGTCGACTTTGCTGTTTTCCAGGAAGTGACTGTTTTCCAGGATGTCCCATGGGGTGTTAGTAAATGATATGCAAAGTATTGTTTTTGTGTACACTCGCTGAGAGTAGTCTTGTTACTGATGCATGAGTGGCTCTTGTGCTAGTTTACTTTATTAGTGGTTGTACGAGACACCTAGTCTGCACTGACTGTTGTACATGCTCCCAGTGTGGACGAAAACATGTACAATAGACACTCACCAATATGGCTGCCTGTGTGCTCAAAAGGGAAAAAAAATGTATTTTAGCTTAAACTAAGTCTATGACATATTAAGAATATGCTCACTGTTAGACTTTTTTTGAATGGAAACCTCTCACTCTCCTGCACCAAAGTCATTTGGTCGAAAATCATTTTAAGCTCATGGGACATGGGAGATACTGGTCTACCACTGCTGCTTTTTTGTAAATTTGTGTCCCGTCGGTTTTTGCACAAAGGATTTTAAAAAGTAAAGCAAACAAATGTTAAAAAAAAACAACACATTTGGAACTTGATGATGAAAGCAGCAGTGGATCAACAATCCCTCTGTGCTTTGATGAAAAATTGCAGATTTTCTCAGTGGAATTTAGTGTGGAAGAGTGAGTGGCTTACAAAACCTCAGTTTCCAGTTAGAAAGAGGCTGTCTAACGCTGAGATAGAGTGGTGAGCCTATTCTTAAGATATTGTAGACTTAAGCAGAAACAGATTTTATTGCGTAAGCCTTTTGTTAAGTGGCAAAAATCAGTTTCCTTGTGGCCCTGCTTGCAAGCTAGAGCAAACGTCCATGTCTCAAGATGGTTTTTAGTGCAAGGGACACACAGCACACAGTGTCAGTGCTACAGGTGAGCCCTTCACAAAACCTGAACCTTCCATTTAAGTGACAGGGTCGGTGCATTTTCAAGTGCTGGTGCTGCATTTACTTGTATTTCTGGTTGCAACAAGTTGTTGTAGAGAAGTAAATGAGTGTGCTGAATCACAATACACAGGGAGTCTGACTTTGTGCATAAATGTGGGTTCAGTGATGTCATACATTATTGAATTATAAAAGTGAATTATTTACTCGAGTCCCAAGGATTAATTGATTGGGGACAAAGTAATGTCAAATAGCTTTGGACCTTGTGATGTTTATTACAAAACGTCACTAAAGAGGAAAAAGAATGATCTCATGAGCTCTTGTGGTGTTTGTGTTGTTTTCAACAATATTTCCACTTTTACACTACTTTCTTGTACTCGATTACGTTAACTTGACAGCTGGAGTTACTAAGTGCTGTACTTTACAGAACAATATGTTACATTTAACAACATTATTATCGGGCATCTGGTAATAGTCTGTTGTCATGTTCCTCCCAGGACACATTCCCCTCCCAAGTCTTTCCAAATATCACCCTGAATTGATTTAGATGAACTTCTAATCATTCCAGATATACAATTTCATGATTAAACCACTTAAATCTAGTGTGACCTTTGACCTCAAGGTTGGGAAACTTTCACCACAGTAAAATGCCGCCAATGCATTCATGCTCTTCAGATAATGTTTTGTGTGGATATGCTGTATTTTTAGTCTCATGAGCCATTTTACTCCATTTATTTACTCAGATACTTTATGTTCGTGTTGATATTCAGTTTACTTGTTGTAAGTAAACTGAATTGTAATGAGATTGTTGAATTAACATTAAATAAAGAATTTAAATAGTTAACATATTCTCAGTATGTGGTTGCTCCAAGTAAATAATATCAGTAGATCTATTGTTTAGAATAGTCATCTCCTGGTTTTTGGTGTATATTTGACGTAATAAATTTATTTGATGTTGGGAATCACATTTAAGTCCAGTTTCACTTTACATTAAGTGTCCTTTAACTGGACTCCACTGGAGACAGTCCCCACATTGGTAAACATCCCATCAGGAGCAGTGGTATTCAGCGGTCATGCTGCTGAGGACTCCGGGGCTGTGTCTTTGCACATGGACAGCCAAAAATGGACTTTACGGGTCGCTGGAAGAGAGCAGTCTGGCGAGATTGCAAGGACAAGGAACACTGCAGCTGTCAGAGTCTGGGACGTTCTGTTAAGCTTTTTACGTGCAGCTCAGAATGTCCAACTCATTTCACCAGCAACAGAAGACTGCACCATGCCACTGCATTGTGTTTCCATTACATTTATCTCTTTGTTTTACACTTCTTATTCCACTGCTTTTGTTTCTTAAGCATACTGAGAGTATATATATATAAATATATACACGTATATAGGTTAGTTTTTCTGTTTTTGTAAATGAATTAATATAACAAGACTTCTTATATGCTTTTTATATGTTTTGAAACTTCTGGCCCGAGTGAGCCAAATGTTCACACCTCTTACCTGATCTAATGACCAAGACAAACACAAACCTTCTCTCCACACAGTGGTTACACATTGTTGCTCATCTAATTTCTCTCAGTAAATATGAAGTATATGACCTTATATCTTTTTTCTAAAAAACATACTGAAAAAGCTGCCAGTCTAAACTGTTCAAACTGCTACTTGTAGCTGCAAGACAGTAGCATGAGGCCTCACTAAGGGTGTGTCCCACCATGATGCTGTTGCAGTCCCCTGTTCAAAGCTGATTAGAGAATTTAAAGGGGCTCTCTCTCACAGTTCTCTTTGCTCCAGGCTTCATTCTAGGGCATTAGTACTTAACAGCTGAGGACATGTACGATGGCAAATAAGTGTCGGTAAATGAAGAAAGTTTTTTATCCTAAATTGCAGCCTTTGTGATTTGGCAATAATCGTGTTTTAAATTTGCAATTTCAATTTGAAAATGATGAACTGTTGACCTCTAACTTAAACAGGCATGGCTTGTATTCGGTGAGCCTCAGTCATGTTTCAGTGACAGCGGCATGTTTGGTGAAGTCAGTGCTGATCGTGTGTCACTATCTCATACAACCTCAGTTAAAAGAAAAAGCCCAGTATGCCTTTAATGTGCAGGAACCCTATTTCCCTGCAAATTCTTAAACAAACCAGTCAGTCAGTTTTTCTGTCAACTGTGAGGACAACAGTGGAAAGTGACCTCGGGGTGTAATAACTCAACGTTTTTCTTGTCTGTCTTGCATGCAAGTATAGTTGCACATTTTGATAAAAATGTACACAATCCTTGTGTGAGTGGCCCCAGAGCTGTGGTTCTGGACAAACACTGTGATGGAGGCTTCCTTCAACATGTGAGACGGCAGCAGACTCATCCAGTCTGTGCACTGTCAGCTGGCTGTGTTGAAATCCAGGGAGCCACGAGCCATGTAAACATGTCAGCAGCACCAACCATACGCTCTGCGTATCCTGTTTTTCAAACGAAGATGTTTGAAGTGTTTGCATGAGCCGGCTGAGCGCCCGCTCCGCGCAGGTACGCGCAGCCAATGGCAGCGCAGGAGGGCGTTGCTGAGCAGCGGAGAGGCGGTCCGCCCCGGCGCAGACAGAGCACACCTTCAGATGGAGATGAAGTAGCAGCGACAGTCGACCGACAGAGGAACAGCAGTGTCTGTGCCGCGGATCTGACTGGAGGTTTGCTTCGGGGGGACACAGACAGGTGACAGAGGGAAAACCGAGCAACGAGACTCACCCGCCTGAGTGGAGATTCCTGCCGACTGACCTTCCCCCCTCCCTCCCTGCTACACCTCCCGCAGATCCCCCACAATACATGCATTTCGATACTACATGCCTTTGAATCTGATCGGCTAAGCCCAGTGCATCAAGATGGAAAATGCGCACACTAAATCGGCGACTGAAGTTTTGGCCAACTTCGGTGTGAACGAGAACACTGGGCTGACCCAGGAGCAGGTCAAAGTCAGTTTGGAGAGATATGGACCGAACGGTGAGTAGTTTTTCCTGGTTGATTATTTATTTTTTTTGTTATTTTTCAGTCCTCTGGTGCTGTCGCGTGTTAGAGACTAGGGCGATTCGTGTGCCAGGAAATACACCGACTGCAGTTAGGCTGGTGCTGCGCGTAAAAGCATGCGCGTAATTCCCTGTGGCGCGCAGTCAGTGAAAATGTAAGTGGCACCTTTCAATGATGCACATGTTCGTGTAGAAATCATTCAGCTCGCGTCGCCACTGGTTAAAGTGATACACACGAACACACACGCGGGTTTGCGTATTCTTGTTAGGGCTCTGCATTCATTTGGACATCTTAAATAAAGCCTCACTCCTAACCTTAAACATAACAGTTTAACGCTTAACCTTAACCTTATCCTAACCCACAACTCTCATTTTAATATCTTTTAAACATCAATTTAACCGGAGCCTCTGTCATATTAGGACCAGGCGTTGGTCTTCATTAAGGACTACTTATCCAGAAAAGGCCCTAAATTGGTCACAAACATTAGCACACACGCACATAGAAAGAGAGAGACATGGACAGAGAAGGATATAAGATACCATTGCAAATAAACTCTGATTGACTGGAATAAGTCATTTTGATTAATTTAATATTTAATTTTTATATACTGTCGTCCTTGTCACCTCATGTCAGAGTGGTTTGGTGGTTGTGGGGGACAGTGGAGATTGTCAAAACGAAACATCCCAGACTGTCATGCAGGATCAGGAAGTGCAGCCAGGCATGCTCAGCCTGCTGCTGCTGCTGCTGCTGCTGGAGTGGAAGATGAACTGGGGAAGATAATGAAAGAGAAAATCTTGAGCAACCTGTTTTCACTTTCAACAGTTGCTCTCCACATGGCTTCTACTTTCCAGTTCATATTACAGGATCACAGAGGGAAGTGGATGTGTAGAGCCACTTGTAACAAACAGACTGATCACTGACACATTATATCAGCTGTTTTTTTTTTAAAGGTGAAAATACAGCTGTGCGTGTGGATTAGGAAGCAGCTCCCACACATGTCACTTGAAAGTGTTCATCATCACCTACATGGAGCTGGTGTTTAATGTGTGTGTGTTTTTGTGTTGAGAGCAGACCTGACATCACCACACCTTCCCCTCCTGGCCTGTCATTTGCATGTGTGGCCAAGCTGTGTGTGGAGTAGAGCTGCACATTGTGCCAGTCAAACAGTAGCCCTTTTGTTGCAGCCAGCCACTCTACCCAGGGGCTTGTGATGACTTCATGGAAAAAAAGTAACGTCTTGCCACAGATAACATCTCTCTCGCTTTCAGATGTGAACTTCCTGTCTCATGCAAGCTTGCTACAGAGAAGCGGAGGGAGGCAATACCCCTATCCCACCTTGGGGGCTGACTGCAAAAAAAATCTGCACCAGCTGATACATATATATATGTATAAAGTGGAAAACCAGCATTAAATTGGTTTTGGTTTGTTTACCATTTTAGTACATGTCATTGCTGATTGATGTATGGCTGCTTAAGGCCTCCTTCCCCTTTGCACACACACTGCAGACTTTGCAGATGATTGCAAGGACTCTCTGTGTGAGCTCGGGCGTTTTGTTCCGCAGAATGTCTGGTCGAAGCTGTTTGCGGGTAGTATGATTACCTCGCTTCCCCACCCTGACATGCATGCACCATGTTTCACTGTGCTGTAATGGTAAGCAGGATCTGATTAAGAGAAGGATCATTACCTTTAAATCAACAAGTCCACAAACAAAGACTCCACAGTGCATCTGAGCTCAGCGTCAGTGTGGTTTTCTTTTTAATTCTCAGTCTTGGTGTGAGAAAGTGATCAGCAAATGACACATTCTCCTGTCATTTCTCCTTTTTCCATACACTGCTTCGCATGTCCACAGGAGGAGGCAACAGCATGCAGGATGGAGGAGGAGGATGATGTGTCATGTTTGGCTCAGACGTAAAACTCCTCCATGAGACTGTAGAGGTTTTACACAATGACTTTATGTAGTATCTGTGAGATGGATGAGAGGGTTTAACCACTGTTGGTTTCCAGTGTGAGGCCTGTTTGCAGGCTCTTTGATGTCCCCTCATCACCACAATTATTACATGACAAGAGTGTGCCCAGCCTCATTACCTCTAGACATAACTTACCCAGAAATGTGGTCTGATTTTAGTGGGATTCTGGGATTTTAGTGTTTGTGTATTTAGTGTATTTGCCACCCCATTTGTTTGGAAAAAAAACCCTGCACAGATTCTTACTTTTTATTAAAGCACATCTTCAGTGCTGAAAGTAAAGTCAGGCACATGGAGCTGAGGCTTCCTGGCTTTTATATCGGTGCTTTCATCAGAGAAAGCCCACTGACCAACATCAGAGTTTCTGACGCCCTTTTGAGCTGCTGGAAAACTTAGTTGTCACATCTGGACTGTGTTCTCTGCAAGGTCTGTGCTACAGAAAGATGGCGTCTGACCACATTTATGGTCCACTTGCAGCTCCTTCATGTTCAGCTTCATCCACAGACATGCACACGGCAGGACTCTTCCTAATTTACTGTTGAGAAATACAAACACTGTGATATAGTTGACAGGTGATCACTTTCATAGTGTGATAGCCGATGTAGTAGAGGAAATCACAAGTGTCTTTCTCATTTTTTCTCAAACACACACATGCATGTGCTGTGTGGGTGCACAAAGAATGTTTGTGCTGATAGAGTTTGCATTGCTTGATGATTCTACTCTGTTCCCATCACAACCCATTTTCAAAGGTACAGTTCGTTCATTTTTAGTATCAGCAAAAGGACATGTTTTCCCAATGAGCAATCTACTTTTCTTGGGGGAGAGCAGGAGCAAGACAGTTTTTTTTTTTCTGTGGAGCTGACACTCATGAGGAGGAGGATCAGTGGGAAAAATGAGGCGTTAATTTATTGATTATTTTTAGATAACATTATGGAGAATCCTGTGCCTGAATATGACAAAATACAGATTCCCACCATTGTCACATTGTGACGAGTTCAAAGAACACTGATTAAAAACCTACCAGCTCCAACAAAAATTTTCAGAAGTGAATTTTCCCGCTCAGTAAACCAGGTTTGTCAGTAATTTGTTGCTACTGCATACACT
Source organism: Brachirus orientalis (assembly GCA_016785285.1). Taxonomy (NCBI): domain Eukaryota; kingdom Metazoa; phylum Chordata; class Actinopteri; order Pleuronectiformes; family Soleidae; genus Brachirus; species Brachirus orientalis. Next base: position 4,230,847 of record JAFBJR010000081.1, read on the forward strand.
CAAACCCTCTCTCTGTCAGGTCTGATAGTATTACGTGACACAGACATTATGTTATTTCTGCTCAAAGACCAAACAGAGCCAGAATAATAACCTCAACAACAACAAAAATGATGCACTGCAACTTTAAATTCTCTTTCAGACTGTAAGCTGTTAAATAATAGTTGACTTGTGAAGAATGATTAATCAAACCATTTTCTATGTCTCATTGACTCCATGAATGAACCCACAGCTGGGGAGCCTTTTAAATTTGTTTACGTTGTAAAAATGTCTCTTGACACTCCCTGCAGGACAGTAGTACAATTGCGCAACATATTCAGGTTAAACAACCTAACAATGCATGTCATTGCACCATCATGTTACAGTGTCCAATGCTGGAGACATATGTTGACTTACAGGCAGACTGTGGTAGAGGAGCAATCAACTATGTCAACAGCAATGGTGTCAACATCTGTTGGAAGTACGATGTGCTTTCAGGCTCTACTCTGCTTCTTTTTATTTCACGAATATGCAGAAATTTGAATTATTGTTATTGATTCCCTTGCTTGATATGTGAGCTTTTTCTCCCAAAAGTGGAAACAAAACGTCATCCCACTGTGTTTTTGTTTTCTGTCACTTTTTTCCCCCCTTGCACTTTCCTCACCCTGGTTTCTGCCGTGAATAATAATTACAACTTCCTCTAGTGGGATCTAACTCACACTGTTGTTTTCTCTTCCTGTTCTGCAACTCAACATGAAGGCAGCCTGAATTACTCGCCCCCCTGCGTTTGAAATACGAGAGGAGCTCTGCTGTTTCCTGCTCCTCCTCCGTCACACAAACACGTCCTGATGACACACTGACTGCACTACACTCCTCAATCTGGAGTTGTCAGCTTCCACTGTACTGTCACTTCTCCTGACATTTGTCCGTGCAAGAGTTAAATGTGCACAGACAGTGATGCAGTTATGGTGTGTAGGCCGGGAAAGGAGAGTTAAGTTGCAGAAAAGTCACTCGAGTCACTTCCCTGTTCTCGTGTGCTCTGTGTGTGCATGTCCGGCTGCTTTCAGAGGAGCTGTGATCCTGTTGGTGCCTGTCATTTCTCTCCCGCCTCTTCATCTGTCAGTTGCCATCGTGCTCCTTTGGTGAGATGATGTTGAGTCGCTGGGGCCTCATGCGATGCGGCAGATTATTTGGAGAAAAAATATAATTGCAATTTTGCTGACAGATTGTGATTTGATTTTTTTCAATGCTTCTTTTTTTTCAAGCCAAACTTTGGGTAAATATTCATTGAAACACATTGGCACATTAGGGCTTGAATTATTTTCACCATAAAACAGAATCAATCTACCAATTAGGATGTAGTAATCGGTCAGTCCTATTAACTGCTCTGCAACAGTCACATCCACTGTGGAGAAGATGTGAAGATGTCGAGTTCAGAGCATTTATTGAACACTATGTGTCTTCCTTTCAGTGTTAACCATACGTGAGCACAAAGTCATCAAAAAGTGCTTGGCGAGAGATGAGCTGTTTGTAAAGTGTAATGACGTGTATGTAAAATGACTCACCATTGTCTGGAAAAAATAAATCAGCACTAGAAAAGCTACCTTCTTGAATCAGATGGATAAACCTGTTCCCCCTTTACTGTGCCTTGTTGTGTTTACCTGAAAGAAAACAAGGAGCACTGAAAAGAACAGGGAAAATAATTTCTTCTCCAATTTCATTGGAAATCTTTCCAGTCACAAATTTTACATTTTAGATTATATAAAGAGAAAGCATTGCATTGTCTAAAATGCTTAAAAACACATGGAAGATGCCAGAGGTGTTTTAAACTAAAGTGCTTGTGGTGTTGTGCTGGCAACTAAAACCTGGGAACTTCATGCATGAGACAATGATGTCTTTACCACACCCCAGATTTACTGATCAATGCTAAAAAACAATGTGTCTCGGTTATTTATCTTTTTTTATCATTTTAATGATGTCAGGTTCAAAGTTTATTTCAGAGTTGACAACGACCAGTTTGACCTACTTCTTTGGCCCGAGTATCAAGGCATGTGCTTCAAGTGCTTGCTGCATTCCAAAAGGTTGAGGTGTCTTGGTGATGAACCAAACGTGTTGGTATGTTTTTCTTTACGTTCCTGACATGCATTGCCGTTGAAATGTCAGTGAATGTGAATGGCCTGAATGGTCCATTTTTTTGGCTAAATATTTTCATTAGTTCATGCAACAGCAGCATCAGCAGTATGGTGTATGTAGAACTGACAAAAGAAATAAATTATAGTTTATTGACAATTGAAAATATCACCCGGGGCAGCAATGTGGTTCACTTACTTTTGGGTAACCTTGATGGCACAGACTCACATTCTGACTTCTTTTAAGAGTATACATACACATCCAACATTGTAACTTTATTATTATTATTTTTTATATATTTATTATATCGCAACACTTGAAAATGTCCCTGTTTTGAATTGCCTCCGCCGCTTCGGGGCTCAGATCAGTGAAGTCTTTCATTTGATTGGGAAAAAGTGATGCTCTGGTTTCTAAACCCAAAATAAACCCTATAAATAGTACGATGTTAGCACAGATATTTCAGTCTGTCATTTGGGGGATTGCTGACAAGTTTTTACAGCAGTGAGCTTCTCAGTTTGTCTACTGGGTGGCCGAGTGCCATTTTCCTCACTAGTCTTTTGAGATGCTCAGAAAAGGTTCTTCACACAGCTGTGATCATCAAGAGGAAGGAAGCTTGGAGCCCTGATGAGATATCAGCTCTGCACTAATCACCTCATGCATGTCCTGCTCAGTTGACAGGCCCTTTTCCTTTTCCTCTTGTTACTTGCCACTTGTGCTCACCATATAGTGTTATGCTGTAAAATATGGGGCCAAGAGCTTATGTGTTGTGTTTCGTAGTCGGTTTTATTCAAACGCATATTTAGTGTTCAACAAGCAGTATAGAGAAGTATTTGTACAATACAAGTACTACAGTATTTGTTTAGCTGCAGATCAGATAGGACTACTGTATATCTTATTGTTACATCATTCACGGTGGTTGCATTTTATCAAGACTCATCTCTTTATTGGACAAAGATGGAAATCCTTAACTAATTTGACCAGGATATGTTGAAGTCAAGATTCAAGAAGCACTGGTACTATTTGGGAAATGAGGAAAAAAGCAATGTTCCAGTTTAAATTCAGCACACTGTATGTGTGCAACACCCCAAGGAAAAACCCAGTTTCTCTTTTTCCCTGAGCTCAACTCAGTGCCAGAAACAGTCCCACCAACGGGCAGCTGCAGCTGCCGTCGGCCTGATAGTTTCCTCTCTGTGTCTCCAGCATGAAGTAAATTACAGACTAATCAGATAATCAAACATAGCAACTAAAATAATATCTCTTCTATTAAACACAACATCTCGCTCCCCCCTTATATTATTTTCTATCCATGTATATCCAATCCAAATTTAATTCTGTAGCACATTTAAAAAACGACAGAGTTGACCAAAGTGCCGTACATTGCATAAATACATAAAATAGACATGATATAAAACAATGAAAGCTAAAAAGGTGATAGAAAACCAATAAAAACGGAATTTAAAACAGTCCTCAGTGATTGTGAGGGTGAATATGCGTTTAAAAGATCACTGAGAGGGAGCAAGACAGTTGAAGGCTTTGTAAGTGAAAAGCAGAATTTTGAATTTTAATTCTAAAATAGCCAATGCACAGATGCCAACACTGGTGCTATATGCTTTTGCGTGCATTTTCCAGTCAGCAGATGTGCAGAGTTCTGGACTAACTGCAAACGTGAGAGAGCAGCAACACAGAGGGCATTACAGTAATCCAGTCTGTAATTGAAAAAAGCTGGATTTGACCACTGAATTAATCTGTAGATCCATTTAAAAATACATTTTTGTGCCCAGATTTGTAACAGCAGGTTTTGTACACAGATCAAGAGAATCCAGAACCACGGGGACACTGGGGGCATTACTTGGTCCAAACACTATGACCTCTGTCTCATTTTCATTAAAGATGAGAACGTTCCAAGCCATCCAGTTTACATAAATAAAATCTCCTTTCACTGGCATTAAACTGGCATTTTTTCCTTACTTTTGTGTATAGAGTATGTCTCAGAACAGATCTCAGTCACGAACAGTGCACATGCACTCGTCATTCGTCACAATGTTCCCACCTACATTTGTTCTAGAAAAAAAATGTGCATACAGATCATGTGTATGCACAAATGACAGATCCTTTAATCCAAGTGCATAGTATGTTAGCACTCTTTTTACTTAAGAAGGCTTTAAAAGAAATTGAATAAAAACATGAATGCTTGAGTGGTTCTATGTCAAACTAAGATGATGACCATGATCAACATTGTCAATACTAAACCTACATATGTAGGGCTGAAACAATTACTCGATTACTAAATTCAATGTCAACTATTTTGATAATAGCAATTAATCGGTTAGAGTGTGTTATTTTTTATTTTTATTTTTTTAAGAATTCAAACAAGTTTTCCAATTTTTTTGATTTCTTTGCTCCATATAACAAAAACTGAATAATTTTGGTTTGTGGACAAAACAAGTCCTTTGAGAACATCATCACTTCTAGGTTTGGTAAACACTGATCAACATTGTTCGACATTTTCTAACATTTTATGGACCACATAATTTCTCGATTTATCGAGGAAATAATCAAAGGATTAAGTGATTATGAAACATACATACTGTATGTTAGCATTATTATTATTATTATTATTATTATTATTATTATGAGGATGTTATGTGACTGAAGCATTCAGGTCAAATGAGTGTACATTAATTAAAACCTCATGAGGCTGATGATTGGGTGTTTGAGTACAGCTGCTGTAATCCTGCATGAGACTGTAGCAGTCAATCCTTCTGACTGCTACAGCCTGACTGTTGCTTCTCAGTTAAAGGTTTCTCATGACAACTGAAGAGGATTTTTGTGTCTGAGCTCCATATCCTTTTGTTGATTTAAGCTGCAGAGCGCTGGTTAAGGACTCGAAACACCTCTGCTCCTTTGCTTTGTGTATTTGGCAGAAAGACCAGAGAAGGCCACCGACACTCGAAAGCCACTTGAAATGGCTGTGAATGACTTTGTCAGAGAAGGCAGGCCAGCCACTGACATTTGTGATGAAGGAAACCTTGAATTTTTCAGGCTGTAGACAGCCTTTGTGTCCGTGATAGCAAGGTTAGGTAGCAGAATGTTGTACATTTATAATTTGCATATGATATGGTTTATGGATTAGAGCTTTTCTATTGGGAGCATACATCAGAAAAGTGATCAGGTCACTATCGACACTTAAATATGGTAATATTCCAAACGAATATGTTGATATTATTGTTCTGTTTCTGTTCTTTATTATTTGTATGCTGCTTTCTTCATCTGAAAACAGGCTCTGTCAAGCAAAACTATCAGACCTGAGGTAGTGTTTGTGTGTGCAGAGTAGCAGGTGTGGAGATCAAGAAGTGCTTTTCCTGTCAAACTGCTATACAACCTATTTTTTTTAAATAGTAAAAGTTACTTGTTAATCTTTATGTTTTTAGCCTGTTCACAGTTGTTCCACTTTACTAGCGCAATGTTGCTGTTGCTGCAGTCTGTCTTGACATAAAAAAAAATAACTTATGTACTGAAAAACTGAGTAACACATAGAGTCATTATGGAGCTAATAATCATTGTACGAACTCACTTGACAGTTGAATGTAACAGACATTTGCTTATATTTAGAAATTTTGCACTGCAGTTTTACGCGTCAGACCTCTAGTTGGCAGCAGGATTTCATCCACTTGACTCTGTCCTCCTTCTTCTTTTTCTTCTTCTCCTCTCACAAGACAAAGAAAACTTCATATTGTTTATATATAACTGACTATTTTTTGGGGGGAAATTTCACTGAATACTGAACATACAGAATACTGTATGTTCCTGTGCCTCTGTGGTCACATATTTAGCACCTGCCTGTGACCTGGAGGTGTGTGACTCTCCACTTGCAATCATTCATGGTAACACAAAAGCAGCCCACAGAGGCCACAACCAAGCTTGTCCACTTCACAATGTGTGGCGCATTTGCTGCCTGAAGTCAGAGCATGCTGCATCAATGTTCTGCTGATAGCAAAACAGTCATTCTTGGTTGATTTGGACAGACCCTGGCACATTACCTCCTATAAGGCTTGTTTTCAAAGAGCCGTCATGACTCAAGTTGTCATGGTAACTTGCGAGCCCTTCTCATGTTCGCAGTCTTCTCAATATGGCCTGAACTCGAGCTTGTTAATCCTTGGCTTACAACACTCAGATGTGATGTTAACTGGTGGTCCTCATAATTTGTTCATGGATTCAGACAGACTGAGCAGAGCAACAGAGCTCATTTATCAGTGCATGGTGTGCAGTATGAATCGATACATGGCCAATTTCCTGCTTCACTTCCTGACTCTCTAGACGCAGAAGCAGCCTCCTGCTGTTGTTGGCAACTATCTCCAGGAAGTGTCTCCCCTCTGCCCGCCGCTGCTTGCTGTGCTGCAGCTTGTAAACAAGTTCTTTTATTCATTGTCTGCTGTGGGAGGGCAGAGGTGGGGAGGTACTGTGGGGACACAGTGAGTGAGGTGGGGGTAATGGTGCTGGTGGTGGTGGTGAAGGCTGAAGTCAGTATTCAGGAATGTGCCTGGGCAAGCCTCGGGTTGACACAGCCCAGATGACTGAGGGAATCCTTGGCAGAGGGAAGCGGGGGAACCCTGTTCGACAGCTCCAGCCCTTTTCCTCCCTCCCTCCCTCCCTCCCTCCCTTGCTTTCTTTCTCTCCCTTTTCCCTTTCGTTGGGTTCGTCCTTTCAGTCAGTCTGTCTTTGTCTCTGGCCCTCAAGCTGCAGCCAGCCTGTCTGCCATAAAAACATTATACAACCGATGAGGAGGAGGAGGAGGAGGCACAGTAATGGGGAAACAGGCTTATGTCAGACTGGTGGAGCATGGAAAACAGCAGAAGCCATTTCTCCACATTTGTGCTGCTGCAGGCAGAGTGCAGCCAAAAGTCCGGCCAAAAGAGTTCAACTGTGTCCAACCTGAACTCTGAAAAGCTGCCAGAAAGCAAGTTTATTCAAAGTGACTCATCAGCTCTTATTACACATGCAGGCGACAGACACAGGTGACGTCAGCACAAGGGTCAGTCCTACCAGGAAAGTTGGTGACTATGCAAAAATAATGGTCAGGAGTTCACATGCTGATGTGATTGGACTGGTGTTATCAAGTGGGCTTTAACAATGAATCACTTTATTGATCTGTAATCAACAACTAAAGTAACCATCATATTTTTGCTGATTAAATTTGAGTGCTTTTCCAAGTAAAACTTTTTTTTCACATCTCCAGTATCACAAATTGGCTTTTGAACCAAAATCTGTCATCTATGTGATAGAAAACTGAATATTTTTTTGGTTTGTGGACAAAACAAAACATGTATCATTTCAATTTGGTCAACATTTTTCACCGTTAATATAAATTGATTAATCAAGAAAATAATCAACAGTTAATTGTCTTAATTTTCAGGACAACGTTAATTGTACAGGTGCATTCTCTCCATCTGGTTTAACTAAATTAAGAAAATCCCTCCATCTGAAGTCATCAAACTTTTTAATCTTCGTGGAAGACATTCCCAGATTGCTTTCTCTGCCCATCTTTGACCAATGAAAAACACATTTGACTCCAGAATTTATGATGTGAAATTATTTCTCTTCCTGCCACATGTGTAATTTGAGTTTGTGCAGAGTTTCTTTGTTTGTGGACAGTGGCTGTGTGTGCTTTTTCCAACTGCCCCCCCCCCCCCACACCCCCAACAGGGTCACATTTTAAACTTGGGTAGCGCAGTCTGGTCAAAACATCCAGAACAGGATGTTTCCACTGCTCAGTGGAGAACACTGCTGTCATTTAGGGTTACAGCCCACTGCATGCTAAAAATAGCTGGTTTCCCCTCCTTATTTGGGAATGCACACAGTAAATGTAAATCCGTCTTATAAGACAAAACTAAAAGAATTAGGTTGATCAGATCCTCGAGTTCTTCCAGTGAGATGAACGTTGTTTGTTGTGTTGGTCCCGTTCGGTCATAACTCAGTGGACGTGATGAGGTTCTGACAAATGCAGTGACTAAGACCGCCTGTGTCTCATTATGGTGATACTGATCAACAGTACTCATCAGTGTCTGTGTTTTTAGAATGTGAGTGATGTGTTTCTCTGTGACTCACGTGTGGTGGGTGTCGTGTCCTGCTACTCAAGCCAAAGTGATTCAGATGCTCGGTTTGACTTAGATGGTAAAATAAATAATTTCTAAATATATATATATATATTTATATATATAGTGAAGAAAAGGAGCAGAGACTTTTTCATCTTGGGTTTGTTTGGTGGATGCTTATGCACAAACTGATGCAAAAAAAAAAAGAAAAGAAAAGAAAAGAAAGCAGTCTCTGCACTGACCACTGAGACTGACAAATAAAACAAGCAGTTGAGAGACTGAGGCTACAGCATGAATGTAAATGACCAGCACAGGTTTGATCAAGGCAAAATGTCACCTGGACAAGCAAACAAAGGCTGGCTTCATTAGAAAAGTCATTTCAGAGAGAGTGCCCCATACATTGATTATGGTCATTGTTTCATTGTTCGACCTTTATCTGTTTATGTTTCAATAAAAATGAAACGCAACTTTGACTTTCATTTTTTTATTATTATTTGCTGACCTTTTTATTTAAATTTTTATGACTAATAGTTTAAACCTGTGGTTCTCAAATTGCGGTACGTGTACCACCAGTGGCACATGAGCATGAATGAAACAAATAATGACCAAAGAAAAATGAAATAATAATAATTAGAGTCACCTTATTTCTCACTCCATCTTAATCTAATTTGACTATACCAGTATATGTGAGGAAGAGACAGCAAATGATCTTATTGGGAATAAATCTGCCTCCTGTGAAAAGTCCGTAGCTGACTTTGCTCGGCCTTTTTACACCATATAATGTTCTAAGTTGCTTTGGACCACTTATTATTGGACTGTGGATGTTTTTTTTACCAGTTTATCATATTCAGATGAAGTGTTGTTATTTTTCACTGTTGGATTACATAACAAGTCCTTTGAATGTGAGAATATATTTTGATCCTTGGCAAAGGAAACTATGTTCCAAGTTGCAGAACTAAAAAGCACATCTAAAGAGAAATTTTGACTGAGATGTTAATTTTAATAAACTTGCACCATACATTAATGTCCTTATTTGCTGATTTCAGACAATTTAAAACTGGCATTATACAGAGCATTAGAGATCAACAATTGCGCTATATTAATGGCCTTGGTTGAGTTATGAACCTGTTTGTTCTTACAGCGTCTGCACTGACAGTGTCATTATACAGCAAATTTAAAACTAGAGGCCTGAGGGAGGAATTTACAACACCCGGAGTTAAGAATCTATACAGGATTTTTTGTCTTGTCTCATATTTTACAGTTACTCTGCTCATTATTGGTTTCATTTAGTGCCAATAATTCTGCTGACAGTAACTGTCAATATGAAAAACCATGTGCTGCTGTCCAGCTTATGGCATTCAATCATTTTCAAGCAGGACAGTTTTGTGTTTATGCATCCCAGATTGAGTCTATGTTTATCAAATGTACTAACTTATTTTGACTTTCTTTTTCAACCCCCCCCCCCCCACCTCTCCCCCCCATCTCTTTCTTTCTCTCTCTCTCTCTCTTGCCAATTCCATTCCCTTACAACTGGCTTGGTGTGACATCCACAGAGCTCCCGGCTGAAGAAGGTAAATATTGATTTTTCCACCGAGCTGCTGTCCTCCCTTTACTATCTGATTAAGAATGTTGAGCCAGGATCTTTGCTTTCTGTGGACTGAGGATTAAACTTTGGGAGTGTACACAACAGCTTTACACACATACATACACACATGCACACACCAATACTCCAATGTCAATAGAGGTATTGTTTTTCTTTATGGCTGCAAACAATTGAAGAGAACTCATGTTAATACATTACATAGATAGTTTCCAATGTTCCAACTAAGGAAATGAAGCTCAAAGTTATTTGTTTATGCATATTTCAGGCAAGTCCTTATGGGAGTTGGTGGTGGAGCAATTTGAAGACCTCCTGGTCAGGATCCTTCTGCTCGCTGCCTGCGTCTCCTTTGTAAGTATGACCAAATTAAATGGCTCCCTCTTTGTTTCTTTTCACCAGTGATTCTCAAATGAACCCTTAGGACTGGGTCAAACTTACTTTGTCCCGTGTTCTCTGAGAGTCACGTCGCATTTCTTCCTGTGCGTACAAGCAGAAATGCAGTTCCTTTCAAACTTAAACAAGGGTCTGTGTGACACCGACTGTGTCAGTGTAGTGTTCCACACGTGTACCCAATCTCTTATTCCATTCCAGTGGCGGCAATTTCTCAACAGGAAATTGCCCTCATTTAAATTTCCTTGTACTCTTTGAGAGCCGACTTGTATATGTGTGGGCACTGGTGTGTAACCTCAGGCAAGTTTCCTATCCATGGTTATCATCTTATTCATTGTCTCTTTTGACCAAATGAAGAGTGATCCACCAACTAGACTGGCCAAAGGCAAATGCAGTCATTGTGGAATCAATCAGGAGTTGTGTGGTCTGCACTCATGGTCTGCATGCAAGCCAATGCGAAAATGGGCGTGTGATGAATTTTACGTCATGCGGACCCTAACGGACCTCTGTGCACACGCGGTCGTGGAAAGTATGACCCGGCCCTTCTGGGATTTGAGACCCAGATTGGACGATGGCCTGGAAATTGCCACCGAATAAAACGCTCCATTAGCTTTAGGCAACTCTATTCCCCTAGTGAGGCTATTCAACCTGGTCTGTGGTCACTTTTCATGTGGAAACTGTATTCCAGGCTTTTCCATTCAATGTTGATATAGTTTCAGTGAAGGGAACAGGCACTTCAGCTAAATAAAATAAAAACTATCAATCAGAAAGCCCCTCTGCTGCAGTGCCTCACGCTGTGACCTTGGTTGTTGTTTGCCGTCGAAGGTCAAATCGGGTGGAGTGGGGGAAGCCTGACTGCTTTGCTAACTTTTCCATCAATTGCAGCAGGTCCATGTTCTCTGGGGATGGAATTGCTGTTGCTATTTCAGAGAGTAGGACAATTGCTCTAATGTGTCCTATAATGGGAGACTCAGAGTGCAGGCCTGGGCAGTAACTGCAGGACTGTAGCATTTGTACTCACTTTTCCTCATGTAAAGTTGTTTATAGTGGAACCTGCTTCCTGTTCCACTGCTGCACGGACGCCTCACTGTCATCACTCCTCAGAGAAGTTTCAGCTCTGTAACAAAAGTCGTGTTCCACCTTGTGACCTGGAGCTGCATCCATAAAGCTTTCCATAGACAGTACATTTTGAAAAAGTTCTCATAATTATATATTTTTTTTTTTAAAATCACCCCCACAGTAAAGAATAAATCCTGGAGGAATAAAAGATAAAAATGATTGAAAGCACCTCAGCCCCTCTAGAGAGCTCCCAAGGTCTAAATCTATTAGATGTATAGAGGACTTTTATGGGGCTTTGAGGCAGAGAACAAAATGGTGTCATGAAGTTATTTATTATAACATTTACATGGCTCAGTCTTTCCTCTTGCTGTGTTCTCACACACACACTCACACATCTGCCTCTGGCCTGCACTGCAACACGGGAGTAGAATTTTCCTCTTAAGATTTTTAGAAATGTTTTTTATGCTCATGAAGTAAATTAGATCATGTAAACTGTATTTGTTTTGCCTTTTCTGGTTTATTTATTATTGCTCCGTTAGTTTATTCAGTAGTTTTTTTGTTACTTTTACACATTACTTATTGTATAAGGACTGGCCAACAATTGCAAAGCTTTGTCATTTCCTTCTTCCTTGAATAGTAAAATCACCCTTATAGTAAATGAATATTAACGGAGAAATAAAATAACTCTCAGCATGTCACGGTGACTGCACAAAGTTTTACTTTTACTTTCAGATTTCAAAGGATTATATTTAAATGAAATTTTCATTTCATAAAAAGGCTCATCATAATTGCACCATGTCTTAATAAAGACTAAGATCTATAATTAGGTCTAATGGAGTCATGCTCATTCTGTGCCTCATCATCTCTACATTCCTTATTGTATTTATCAACCAGTTTACTTGAATGGTTTGCTTAGTGCAGGCTGCAAAGAGTGATGTGCACCGCCAGTGTCATGTGACCAGAATAATCATGAATATACATATCTGCCATACGCCAGTGAGAATATGAAATATGTGGACATATTTTTAGATGAAATTTAAAAGGTGTACATTTGTAAAAAGACTGTTGTATAGGTAGATACTCAAGGCTGTGATCTTGGTGTCAGACATGATAAACTAGCCTTCCCTAGTATTGGTATGGATGTGTAACCAGTCAAAATCACTGGATTGGACATTTGAAAAATCAAATAATAAAATCACATGTGATCTGTAAAGCTTACATAACATAACAACGTGTGCCACCGCTGTCATGTGACCAGACCATGGATGAGGGCTGCACATGATGAGTGATTTGTTCAGTCTGACATCGGTAGAGCCTTATGGTTGTGCTACTCTATTGGATGGTTTCAGACAGAAAAGGTGAGTTTTCCTTTCAAATGTTTGTTAACACAGTCGCTGGTGCATCACACTCCAGACCTTATTTGATGATGAATTTTATTCCTCTATAGCAACCTTCAAAAAAACCAAACTATTTGCTCGCTGCATGTCTCCAGTCTAATCAGGGAGAGCTGAATCATCTTGGTGGCTCTTTTTGTGAACATATTCAAATTGAGATTATTTGCATCTCCTGTCTCGTTTGCATGACATGAGAGTGAAGGTTGTTTCAGGTGATGGCGTAGTTTCCTTTGCAAGAAATATATAATTCATAACCAGTATTTTGTTTTTGGTGAAGCAATAAGCTGGCTCACACAGAAAGCCACAGCAGCCACCTGAAATAATCGGTGTACTTCCCCCCTTTGATTTTAGGGAAGAATGAGACCTGATATTTTATTTGTTTTTCCACCACATGAAGTTAAAGCTGTCGGGTTCAACAGAGTACAAGAAGCTATTTAAAAAGTCAATGACATTTGAAGTGGATTTCAAGCTTCCTTTGTTTACAATCTGTTTTTTTTTTAGCTGACCTTATGATCAATTTGATATGAATAAAATGTTTATTTTTCCACTTTGCTGGTAGCTGTTCAATGTTCCAAAACCTTGGAGACGTCCTAAAATAATCACCATCTGTTGGCATGTGTCCCGGCATTCAGTTATGCATGTGGGGTTGTGAAGAGTGCAGTGCAAGAACCTGTGTGGAGAAGTTTGTTATGGTGATGCAGCCTTGATTTCCAAACCCATAAGCTTACAGGAAACGGGCAGTTCATTTTCCACCAAATTTCCCTCAATAATTTCTAAAACCCAAAAGCAAACCCTGGCTCTCCATTCAGACAGAGGGGAAAGAAGGAGTTAGGCTTCCAGAAGGCTCCAAACGTGTGCTGACTGTGTAAAATGTCTTTTGAAGTGTCCTTGTTAGAGGACAGAGTGTTGCCCTTCAGTCTAAGCTCAGTCACAAAGAGAGAGTTTAATCGTCCCAAATGATGGGGAGTGATGAGCCATCGATCTGGACTAGACTTACACACTGCTGCTCGCTGCTCTTTGGAGAATATGCTTTTCATACTCATATGATAAGCTCCATCAGATCATGGTACCTCAGTGGTAACGTATGCATAAGAGGAGGCTTTCTCTGCTATGATCCTCTGAAGGTGTACTTTGCTGTTTGTGATAACAGCATGGACTACCGTCATCACCGGCACACGCTAACCTCTGTAATGTCTGCTATCTCTATGGAAGGTGAAGGCACAGCCGGCAAGAAACTGATGCTGCTCAAAATTCAGTTAGTAACACTGTCACCCAGTGTTACTAACTCAGTGGTAACTTTAGTGGTAACTCATTTGTAGTTACCACTAAAATTAACTGCAAAGTGGTATCAAATGTCCTTCCCTGTCCTTGATGGCTATTTAATAATTAATTTATATTCCACAAAGCTTCTCTCTTTCTTGCAGGTAAAACCTGGAAGCTGATCATTCTCACAATTTTAGCTTGTGCCGATCATGAAATTAAAAGCCGCCCGGGGCTCAAACATCATTTCATCTGCACTGCACCACAGAAAGAAGTAGACCTCACAAAACCCTGATGTAAATGTTAATTTGTGTGTGACTTTCCTACCATCCAAGAGCTTTGGTGTACTGATGCAACAAAATAAGCTGGTCCAAAACCGTGCTTCATGAGAATGACAGTGTTTTGCGTTGACTTGATTCATTCAGTGTCCTCTTAAAAATTCGGTTTTTCCAATTATCTAATATCCTGGAGGACTTCATGTATTTTTATTGTCACGTTAGAGAGTGTTTGTGTGTGTGTGGGTGGGTGGGTGTTTTTGAGCTATTATTCTGAATTACTTTTTACACAGGCCCTTTATTTGGTTCATTTGTTTGTTCAATATTTGACTATTTTAATGAGTATATATAGTAATTTAAATTGCAAAGTTAAAGACAATTGAATAACAGCCTACCGAGCAAACAGAGAAATGTGTATGAGGCCCGTTAGTGTTGCATAATTTTTATTATGTTTGTTTTGAATGCCTGCAGCGACTGCAGGATCTTGCTTTTGCAGTTTATCCCGTCTGAAATGTTTGCAGCCTCTATCAGTATATTGACTACAGAGGAAAGACATAAACTCTGTCAGTTGAATGAGACTTTTGGACAGTTAAAATTGATGCGTTTATACTTAAAAGAATTCAAAGTAATGGCTTAAGATAATGTAAATCAGATTCTGATGATAAAGGTCATAGTATTATAGCAAGTATAACTATATTGAAATAAACAATTCATGAAAAAATGAATAGTACAATATATAACAATATATTTAAAGCTGCTGTCAGCGGTTTATTTACTTTTTGTTGACAGAAATTGTATACACCCTTAATTCTACATGTAAGTGTATAATGGCTTCCAATGAACATCATTTGGTTTTTGTAGCCTTAGAATAATCATTAAGCATGTACTTAAGGTCGGGGCCTTGTTTCACGGCAGCCGCCATCTTCCCTGCTTTATTTCTACATGAGATGTCTTGATACCACTTTTTAGCATCCAATCTGTTGGTCTACTGAATATTGTTTAGCTTATCCGTAGTTAAACAGCAGCCTTCCTGGAAACGAACCAGCAAGATCATGTGTTCTGCATATTCAAACAGAAGCTCACTACGCAAATGGAGAAGTTACAACTTCCTTTCGGCAATGCGAAGGCCACCGTAGTTCCCTGGCATGTTCTTGGGAGAGGGAGGGGTTGAGCGTAGGTGTTCTTACAGCGTGGACCTTTAAATAATATCCCTCGTGAAACAAATCAAACTGCTGTCAGTGAACGGGGTCCCTAAGCTGACCTGACAGGCCCATAGAGCTACATCAGGCCAAAAAGAGTGACTTGTGAACCTCGGCTACAGCGACGCAAACACCACAGCCGCCGCCCAGATACCATTTCAGTCTGGCTCTCCTGCACCACCGTTCAAACATTTTTCCTGCCAGACGTGTTTCAAAGAAAGCCGTCTTTTGAAAGTGTTTTTGAGCTGCCATGGGATTTAAGGAGTCACAGTATAATATCTCTGTCTGCTGTGTGTTCATGTAGGTGTTGGCTCTGTTTGAAGAAGGAGAGGAGACGACCACCGCCTTTGTTGAGCCTGTTGTTATTCTTCTTATCCTCATTGCCAACGCCGTTATTGGGGTCTGGCAGGTGAGATCCACTCTTCATCCCATTTCTCTGTGTAAAGTGTGTTTGCATTTGTGTAACATTTCTCTCCCCGTTGGTGTTCTCATGGTTACAAGGACACAGGATTCATCTTGTCCGGCCACTGTGTTCAAACTGACACTATAGTGTCAACATCTGTATGTCCACACAGCTCACTGCAATGGAATGAGGCTGGTGATAATGGAGCAGTCAGGTCAAAACCTGGAGCTCCTGCAAAACACATAGAAGAGTCAGAATCAGATTATTGTCAAATGTCCAAATACAAATGCAGCAAACATGAAGGTGAAACATTATAAACATCAGATCAGACATTAAAAATAAAACAGAACACATACTTAAAAAAGACTTTAGAAAAGTCAGACTTAATGCTCTCTGTGCAGGTAGCACAGTGTAACATATTCCTAACTCGGGCTGAAAATGAACTTTACTTCATTCATCTTATTTATTAATCTTAACACATTTAGCAAATCACAAATGGCTATAGTTTAATTGTTGTACATTTTCAGTCTGCTTGGGACCTTGGCGAGGGCGGTCCCTCCCTCCCTACTGTTCCAAGCAGGCCCGGCGGCGCGGCCTACACTGCGATGCCACATATCCATTATGCCTATATTGGATGACGGACTGTTCAAAATTTTAGGGTACATACACAATCAAATGTTTATGTGCTGTATGTATAATTCTGACGTGTGCCATTATTACGTTCAACTTGTAATAATTGTGGACTAATTGATGTTATGTTATGTGGTATATGGATGTGATATTTCAATTTCCCAGCTTGGGATTAATAAAGTATCAATCAATCAATCAATCAATGTTTTGTATGCCAAATAATAAAAGAAACACTTACATATTGAAAACAATTCATATCTTTAAATTATCACCTTTGCATTAAAGTTATACATTAGAGTATAGTTAATGTAGTGATTTTGCTAATGCTCCTTCACATTTTAATTATGTTCCTCAGTGAATATTAGACTACAGCATGACTTAAGAGATAACTGGAGATATTTGCTCGAAATCCTTTTCCTTGCGTCAAAATATCCATGTGGATTCGCCAAAGAATTGTCCTTAGTCTGACATGTTCGCCATTTTCTTGCACGTCTGCCTTCACAGGAGCGCAATGCTGAGAGCGCCATTGAGGCCCTGAAAGAATACGAACCAGAGATGGGAAAAGTGTACCGCATGAACCGCAAGACCGTGCAGAGGATCAAAGCCAGAGACATTGTCCCAGGAGACATAGTGGAGGTGGCAGGTAAGCTGCGCCTGCACCCAGCCAACCGCTTCCTGTCACTCACTTGGATTCACTGATGCTTTGTTTACCTTTAGAGGATTCCCAGTAGCTGTATGCTTCCACTGCCACTGACACGCACAGAAACACACACTCACACTACATTTGCCACCCATTCATGAGCCTGGAAACACTGCTGGAATATCTCAGACGAGATTACATAAGAGTCTTTTCTCTGGATGCTCAGGTGCCAGGGCTTATATCCAGCTGTGTCTATTTGTGTGCGCGCGTGTGTGAGAAAGAGAGGTTCTGTGTAAGTGGCTGCGGTCACCCCTTGTATTTAAGGCCCAGTTTAATTTTCCAGCACTCTCCCCATCCCTTTGCTTTCCATGCTCTCAGTCTCATAACCTGGACACTGCTGGGTGTTTGTCTGCTCCACACTCAAACTCCAACTCCCCTACGTTACATACATACAGTTCCCCTGCAGTAAACTCACCCACGTGTGGGCAGCCTCAGCTAAGAATAGGGATGTAGTCACTCTGGCTCCAGAACATCTGTGTATGCCAGCGTTATGTGCAAACACACACACATGCAGCACCAAGGAGATCACTGCTCTGTAAACATAACCTGCCTTAGGAGAGCAAATTTCACCATCGCGCGGTCGGTGATTGCCTCAGACGATTGCGGCGATCTGTGGGAAAAGAGGCAGAGGGTGTGGGAGATCACAGCGTTCATTCATGAGCACAGCACAGAGGGGCAAGGAGGGGGGATTAGACATGCTGTGTTGCTTCCAGTGAAAGCCTCACCTCCATTTGTTTTCGCTGTGAGGTTTCAAAATGGAATTAAAATCATCTGTTCAAGTCGTGACGTTTGCTCAGACTGGCACCCAAAGGCACGATGGAGTTTAACATTTTATAAAATCAAATCAAACTCACAGAATCATATCTCGTACCAGAATTTAGCTTATTTTATTTGTTTGAGTCCATGAGGTTGTTAAGGTCTCTTTTGACACATATACAGAATTATATTAGGGATCAAAGCCTGTTGTGGCACATTAAGGCACATTATTTCTGGTTAAGGTTAGATTTGTGTTAAAACATGATACTCCTAATGAGTACCATGAGGTGCACCGGCACGAGCAGTGGGAATATAAAATATTTCATAAGATCCTTTTTTTGGTCGTGTTGTATGAGTTACAAATAATGAAAAGATATTTGTTATTGAATTGGATGAAAGTCCCATAATGCAAGTAATCAATAAAACAAAATAAAAACGATAAAGAATGCTGAGGGAGTATCTGTTTTATTATTGAAATGATCCTTACCCTCCACACTCTTCCTTCCAAAGGCTGATTAAAATGATTGCAACAGGAACCTCAAAAGGTTCAACATTTTAAATCATAAAGGGAAAAAAATATTGAAATATGAGATGCATAATATATATATATAATAAAAAAACTAGAAGATGAGGAGAATTATTTAATATAGAAAGACTTAAAATGTCTGGCAGTTCCTAAAAGCTCCAGAAATTAAAGGGAAAAGTTGTGTTAAATAAATAAAACACTCAGTGAGATTATATTCATTTTAGAATGGGGTGTAATATTAAAGCAGAAAACCCCACACCAGTATAACTGAAGATTATAATCTAAGGAGTCGATGTAAGAAGTGCAAAAACAAAAGCATACTGACGCACAAAGTTAATAAGCTTTTCAGCTTCTTAAATGTGAATATTTTCTGGTTTCTTTGCTCCATATAACAAAGAAATCTTTAAAACTGAAAGATTTTGGTTTGTGGACAAACCAAGACGTTTGGGAGTATATTGGGTAATAAGTGAGCCAATTGAATCTATAACATTGAAAATAAAGTGCTATAAATGTTCTCAAACCAAGGAGATGTGTCTTTTCTATACAGAGAACAAATCCAGGGGCACCACTTATTATTTAAAATGATTTTATTTAAGATAAAATGTTTTGGTTTCTGTCCAATATAAATTTGTTAGACTCCATGGTCCTAACAAGGATAGGTGAGAGTGCGTGTGCGTGTGTGTGGTGTGACATGTAGCACTTCCCTGGAATGCGGGCTTGTTCCAGCCGGTGCCCAGACTCAGACAAGCCCACACAGGTAGCAAACACCAAAAAATGACTCCACTCAACCCCCATCTGCCACCACTACCATCACCGTCAACATCGGCAGTGTCACCATGACAACCCTCCGTGCTGCTCGGCTCGGCTCGTCTCTGCGGTGCTGAAGTTCACAAGAGGCTGAGGTTTAACGACACCGGTGATGACGGTGTGAATGGGGAGAGTTTAAATGACTCCAAATGAAGCAGCTGCTGTTGGACTCAGGGATCAGAAAGGAGCAGCTGAGAGTGGATCCATGTCAGCTGACCCAGTCAGAAATGGTCTTCTGTTGACTTGAAGCATTTTTACTGAATAAGAGACTGACACTGGGAAAAAAAAAAACTCGGTATAAAGTGAATAAAAAATGCACACTACACTATAACAGCCATCCCCAACGGTAAGAATGGATGAAAATCATTTTTGCAACTGAAGAACATTTAAAATATGTTATAGTTGTTTCACAAACAGGTAGAATAACATTTGAATTTTAAATCGGGCCTCTGCATATGTACTGATATAAAATAATAAGTTTGATTTACTTAAGAAGTCCAGGAAACTGCCTTAAAAATGGCAAATGAATATTATGTATCAGTGCCAACCTTGTTTTCTTTATATCTACCTGGTGACTTTGCTAATGGATTAATTCAATTTTGACAAAATGTTCGCACTCATAATCAGTTTGTCATGGTGAATCCATTATTGGTCTCATATGGAATTAATATGGGACCAGAAACATTTTCTGTGAGACTTGAAAAAGCAGGGATTTATTTTTAAAGTGCCACCTGGTGAAGTTTTTTCCCCATCATTCCAGGAACTCATATATAACTCATATGTTATATAACTAATTTTCATAAGTAGTTATATAACATTCTTATTTTTCACTCTGAATTGTTCTCTAAAAATATGGTAGGTGCTTTAAGTGAGTTATAGTTATTTTTAGGTTTAAAACTGATTTTTTTTTTCTAATTTACTGCAGTAATATCAAGAAACCTAAATATTTTGGTCAGAAAAATCACTCGCAATACAGTATTTTCATAACATCATATTGTCCCAATGTTTTGTGCACTCTTGTAGTTTAATTCAATAATATGTTGAGCTTGTATTTTTGTATTTGGTATAAAATCTTGCATGTGTGTGTTAGTGAGACAAACCGTTGAAGATGTTTATTTTAAGAGGTGGCATGACGGTGGCATGACGGTGGCATCAAGCACCCTGTTGCTGTATTTCTCCCAAATGTACACAGTTGTATTTCCTCACGCTTCGTTTTTTGGTCTGACGTACAGTAACTTTGTTGCTTAGCAGTTTTAAACAGCAGTAAACAGCTGAGGTAGCTACTCCACCACATGCCCTGCTCACTCAGAAAATATGTGTTTCAGCCATATTTCACGCACGCCCTCCTGACCGCAATGTGTACAGATATTATGACTAAGAAAACAAATTAATATTATCCTTTCTTACACCGATTTCCCAGGCTTTCCTGTACTTCACATTAGCCAGCGGTTGTTCCATGGGAACTTGATGTTGGGGGGTGGGTGGGTAAAATAAACTGAATCCACATCTCGGAAAAGGACTCTGTTGACCACAATGCCTTTAAGGAGAGAGAAGAGCATGAATATATTTATTTGACTTTCTGTAGCTGCTGTGTGTCGGGCTTTTTTTAGGTGCACTCCATCGATGCCAGCCACTGTTACCAGACAGTTTTAATTTGCACCTGTTTTTATTAGTATTCTCCTTATTATTATTTGTAATGGAGTGGCTGCAGTGGTCACATTGTCAGGAACTCCTAGAGGGTTTTACAACAGCCCATTCCGTGTATAGAGACAAGACGAGACATCTTTGTCAGTACATTATGCAGGACAGTCCGGTTTTATCAAACACCAAAGGATTTCTGACTGTTTAAAATCGCTGAAAACCTTGTGTGTTTACGATCCAGTTTATTCATGAACAGTAAGGTACAGTAATGGTATCTTTTTTTAAACTGCTTTCTTCTCTTGTTTTTATAACACACAGACAAGCCCTTTGATTAGGAAAACTCTAGATATACTCTATAAAATATAACAATTTGGTTATGTTGCACAACGGGTTGCTTTGAAAAATGACTGTGCTGCAGGTTTGAAAATTGGATGATCAATACTTCTTGATGCCAACAAAACCTAAAATCATGCAATGTGTTTTTGCTCCAAGTAATATTACAGTAATAATTTTGTAAAAGGCGAGTTAATATCATGGCAATACCATCTTATTTCTTTTGTCGTCACCAAGTAATAACAATGGAAAATGATGGATTTCAACTTAATAATATGATGATAATCAATTTTCATTGACAAATATTTAATATGGAGGCATCCCAATGATGGCAGCCTATTGTAATTGCCATTGCCGTGCTAGTATCTGAATACTATTAATAGTGGTGCCTTATTACCATTATTCTAACCGAGCTGGAAATTGCACAAAAATATGATGGTATAACTATAATATTACCTCCCTTTTATAAAATTATTATCATACTATTACAATGGTGGGCTGTCATGTTACATGTTACCTTATTTTTCTTTTTTTAAATTGACATAGAACATAAAACAAAAGTTGCAATCATGTGAGTTTTACTAATTTCATTGTTTCCAACTGGGATTTCAATTTGAAAACAGTTGTTCAGATCTCGATCACATAGCGTTATGCTGTAGAGCATTTCCAAAACAAAGGTTGCTTATGTGTAGTTAACATAGCAGCAGTGAAATTCAGAGTTCTCTTCCAGCGGATTGAGAGTGTCTGTGGGAGACCGAGGCAGGTTGAATCGGGTAGCAGGAGTTTGTTGGTAGGCGTTTGATAAGCCTCTCTTTTCTGCCCTGGGCCAGTCCTGCTACAGTGAACCTGTGGCCCCCAGCTGCCTCCCACACAGGCAAACACACACACACACACACACACTGCTCTCCCACTGTTGGTCTCCCACAGCCCATGGGTGTCAAAGAGAGAGAAAGGTAGAGAAATATGGAAATGGGAGTGCAGCTTATTCAGCTCTCCACAGCATGGCCTCTCCATTTGTCTCCCTCGCCATCTCATTTCTCAGTTTCATCACATCTCAATTCCCCTCAAGTCTCAGACCATTGAGCTCATATCAAAAGGAGAGATGATGGAGCTCAGAGAGCAATGGGGAAAAGATGAAGAAAGAAAACGTATCGTTGTGAAGACGCACAGAAGGCTTCGTGCATTAGAAAATCAACAAGATGTCCAACTACTTTATGTTGAAGATTTATGATAGATTCGCGGGCTGGATGACTTGGAAAATATTGTGATTTTATTTCTGTCAGAAAATGGAGTAAGGCTTTTCTTTATGTGAAATGTCAGCCTTCGTTTCAGTATTCGGTGTGCAGCTAATTTGTAATTTGAAACTTTTTAACTTAATCTATCTGAATAGAGCAATTATCGAAAGATGTAACTGTTTTTTTTATAATATTACAAAATAAAAGAATTCCAGTTTGAATATGATAGTTCATTTCTATAATATTATCTGACATTGATATTAGTAGATAAAAACCACTGAGAATGGAGTATAAACTATAAATTCTGAAAACAATGAACTGTTCAGCCCTAGTAGATTCCGAGGAAGTCTCTATTGTGGTGGTGAGTAGTGCTGAGAAGTATTAATGGCTGGAGATTTTGAGTTGGCTTTAGTGAGGCACATAACTTATGATCAGATGTCCCTCCTACCGGAAACAACTGAAGAATATTACATCTTCCCTCAAGTGTCCAAAGTCATTTCCCTCACTGCTCTGAGCTGCTTTTATGAAAATACTTTCAGTCAATGTTAATTGTCCAGTTCTGACAAAGAAAAAGCAATAACCGTTTGTTTTCGGGGCATTAAAGACGGAGCCAAGAGATATATCTGCATCAGTGTGGAGCCTTCATAAACAAACCACGAGACTGGAGTGGAGGCAGTTTATAGCAGACTTCATCTGTAGTTTATGTAATTTGTGAGGAATTATGTGTATCAGGGGAACGTAGAGTGTTGCAGAGAGTGAGGGGAGGACAAACGGGAGGTGAAATAATCAATAATTTTAAAGTGGCAGAGTGACTCCATCAAGGCTGTATCGAGTTGTCGTTTGCTTGCGGCTGCAGCCTCCACTCACTGTTGAATCTTTGCTCAAGGATTTATTGTTTAAACACGCAGACACTCATGGATGTGAGTCTTCAACTGCCGCTACGCTTATGGGCTCAGGAACAAGCTGAAGGTCAAACTTATCACATCCTTGTCCTCTTTTCTCTCTCTCCTTTTCGTTATTTTCTTTGTGTGTAAAAGCAACCAGTGGATGTCCTTTGTGTGTTTTCAGTGACACTCATGTCTCTCTCTTGGGATGCCTGTGTTTCAGTCCTTGCTCTGTCGTTCCACCATTTCAATGCAGGCAAAAAGAAACTATTAGATCTATAACCATGACAATCGTAGGGCTGCAACAATGAAATCTTTAGTAAGAGTTCATAATTAATCAGCACATATTCTGATGGCTAGTTTCTTTAAACTAAATATAAAAAATATTTTTTCTGACTTCTTAAATGTGAATATTTGGTGCCTTTTGCTCAGTAAAATTTAGACATTCTCTGTCTGCAGTTGCTACTTATTTCCACCTTTGTGTACATGGCTTCTGTGCTTGTGTACTCAATCCAACATTCCATTAATCTAGCGGCAATTTCTCACAAGTCTGCCCCATTTTGCCCCATTTGTATATTGTTATAATCTGTTGTATGATGCTGCTTACTGACCCTATCCTGAGTAGGGGTTATTTGATAAAGAGATTTTAATCTCAGCGTGACTACCTAGTAAAATAAAGGTCCACATAGGGTCCAAGTGTGGTTAATCGAGCACTTGTTTGGTCCGTAAATGTCTGAAACTCTTTCTGACAGTCTTTTCCTAAACAAAACACAAACCAAAATGATTCAGTTTGGATTATTTCTTTGTTACATGGAGCAAAGAAACCAGAAAATATTGATATTTTAATAAGCTGAAATCGGCTTATCGGCTCATCATCCAGCCCTACAAATATCGCTGGATGATGACATTTTCCATCATCTACCCAATACTCTCCAATACAGAAGGTTGTTCAACCAAACTGTCTTTTTTGGTGGTAATTTCAGTCTCTTTTGTGCATTGTGTCTGTATTTATTCATTAGTTGGTGACAAGGTGCCTGCTGACATCAGAGTGACCTCTATAAAGTCCACCACCCTCCGAGTGGATCAGTCCATTCTCACAGGTAATTCTCATCTCATCACTGACTGAACAGTTCCTGTTCCAAGGCTTTTACATAATTTATTTAGAACCTAGACCTCAGGTTATGTAAACTGTTAATTTTTTTATGTGATCATAGTTTCTACCCTCTAGGCTGTGCTGGCTGCTCTGTTTGGCTTTGCAACTGCTCAAACTTCTCATTAATGGTGTCACACTTGCAGATCTAGTCATGTACAGTTTTTTCTTCTCTTTAGGGGAGTCCGTGTCTGTTATCAAGCACACCGACCCTGTTCCTGACCCCAGAGCTGTCAACCAGGACAAAAAGAACATGCTGTTTTCTGTAAGCATACCCCACACAGCTCACAACGGTCATTTTTATCTTCTACCTTTATACCAGAGTCTATGGCAATACAAAGCTGTAAAACACAGAAACTGCAGTGTTTTACTGCGCTATATCTCCTTTGGCAGTCTAAAGATGTATATCTTGTGTTTAGAGAAGAGTTGAGAAACTGACCTAAGTCAGACAGATTATATTCACACAAAAGAATCAGAACTCCTCTTTTGAAGCCTCCTTAATCAAGATTTACCATTAAGGGTTTTGCACCAGCAGTCAATCGCACTCATACGTGCTGTATTTTATCATCTATCTTGCTTGAAATTGGAACATACTTTGCAAAATTGACATCATGTTCTACGGCAGAAGATATGCAACGAGCAATTGAGGCCATTAACGCCTCAGGAAAATGTTTACAATAGTTATAGATCAAGCAAGAAGTTTGCTCATTTTTACTAAAACTTCAATCTGACTTTTTTTGCAACCTGCACAGTCACCCCCTGGTGGTTATTCAGTATATTTTTACTTCTTGATAGTTGATTGGCTTAAATAAAAAAAAATTAAATAATTTTTGTGTTCACTTGAAAATATGTTTATGCTTTGCTTTCTTGTTTTCATATTGCTCTTTCCCTTTTAGGGCACCAACATTGCTTCAGGCCGTGCCATAGGTGTTGTCATCGCTACCGGCATAAACACTGAGATTGGCAAGATCCGAAACCAGATGGCATCCACAGAGCAAGAGAAGACGCCACTGCAGCAGAAAATGGATGAGTTCGGACAGCAGCTCTCCAAGGTCATCTCCCTGGTGTGTGTCGCTGTGTGGGTCATCAATATTGGCCACTTTGGAGACCCCGTCCACGGCGGCTCCTGGGTCAAAGGGGCTATCTACTACTTTAAGATTGCTGTGGCTCTGGCTGTGGCTGCCATCCCCGAGGGCCTGCCTGCTGTAATCACCACCTGCCTGGCTCTCGGCACACGTCGCATGGCCAAGAAGAACGCCATCGTTCGCAGCCTGCCCTCTGTTGAGACCCTTGGCTGTACCTCAGTTATCTGCTCTGATAAGACGGGCACTCTCACCACCAACCAGATGTCTGTTTGCAGAGTAAGTAGCAACCAGGAAATTAAAAGTAATAGTGAATGAGGGCCCAATTGGATTTCTTCCAAAACAGGAAGTAAAAGCTAATCATTTAACTTCCTCATCGAAACCTTTTAATTGACACTTCTGAGAAACCTTGCAGGAACTCCCTCTGAGACAGGGCTGCAGAGGTGAATTCTACATAAGATTTTTATTCATTCCAGTCTTCGCAGTTCATCCATCTTTAAGATTTTCCACTTGGTCTGTTTTTTTTTATTCTTTTTACGCAAGTGGAGCTCAAAGAAGGATGGAAAATCCTTGTCAGCTTCGCACTGTTTACCTCCTTTTGGCAGGTGTGAGATAGCTGCTGCTGGTGGAGCAGCGCAGGCTGGCATGACCCAGCACTACCTAGAGCTCTACAGTACACAGCCTCACACATGCTTGGCAAAGGTTTCCAAAATGTCACACTGCCTAAATAAACACCACACAGGGATCTGTGTCCTGAAGTGTCCTCCAGGGTGGTTCCCTATAGATTATTTGTTTATATTAGACCGTAAGCACAGGGAGCTGTTATCCACAGGTATTCATGAACACTCAGTTGCACGGAACAGCCTCACCCTTTTCCTTTGTGTCTGTATGTGTGGCTCTCGATCAGTCTTTGCTTCAAGCACAGAGTAAATGCCAGTCCTTCTGTTTGTCTTGGCACCTGTTAAGGGCCCTAATCACACACACACACACACACACACATGGGATTAACTGATAAGATACTACTTTTTATCTGTATTGGTCCAATAATACAGATAAAAAGTTGACTGTTAATGCAAGTCATGTTGTGGGCTCATCTTTATGGGAGCAGAATATTTGTTACTTAGAGTTATGTTTTTGAAATTAACATGCGCTGCATGTCTCTCATACAGTGGGGCATTTATGTAAATAGAATAAGACGCATACAATGGCATTTTTGTTGCATTTAAGTGCTACATTTAGCTGTCCCTAGTAGAAAAAGTGTTTGTGTGTGTGTGTGTGTGTTATTTTTAAGCGTTGTCCCTTCATTGTTCGCTGAGCTAGTGTTGTAATAAAATAAAATAAAATGCTGGGCCAAAATGAATAGAGCCTCTCAAAACAAGACACCGCACAAAACCCTACTTTTACCTGTTGTCACTTCATCCAATTACTAGCAATATCACAAAAGAAAAAAAAACTGATCAATAACACAATCAATAAATCATAATTATTTGTAGATTATTGATATTCTGTTTTCCCCCACACCCTTACTAGAGCTGAATAATAATGCTATTGAAAGACAGTGTTGGTAACTTACACTGTGAGTTATACCATTTTTTCCTTGATATCTTGATATATTGATTTGATATAATCACAATTGTAATCTGGACAGTTAATAGTTATTCAAATCATAAGCCACTGGTCTAACAGTTTTAGAATGCATCTATCATTCAGCCTTATTTTGTAAGTGTACTGTAGATGTGAAACAGACTAAAGGACCTTCCTAAAGCCTTAATAAAGATGCACAGCAATCAGCTGTAGTTGAAGCCATAGATGATAATTCCCAAAGGTGTTTGTTTTTAGGCCTCAAAACTAATTTAAGTTCTCCCTCCTCAACAATAAACCAGTCTGTAGCCACCATGCACAGACAGTAATAATTATAATAATAATGATAATGATGGAGTAATAAACATCACTCAAACCAGGAAATAAAAACACTTAGACGAATACAGTATGTTCCTCCTATCCTCTGTTTTGAAATGCAGTTTTGATGAAGTCAGTGCAGCAGAGACGTGTGCCCTCGTCAGAGAAATGCACCTCCCTCTCCCTCTCACAGATGACGTGGAGCATCTGTGTGATTAATGCGTAGCAGCAGGGAGTTCCCTCTCACAGGAACAACCCAGAGGAGTGATTTCACCACACTCCTCCCAGACAGCAAAAGAGTGAGGCAGGCATTTTGATGTTGGTCAATATTGACCTTCTGCTTCAACACTGCAACTCCCCAGCTTGCTACTCTCAGCTGTCTGGTGGGAGAAAAGAGGGCACATATTGTACACGCTCATATTCTCGGTTGCCAAAAAGAGTCAAACTTCCTCCTTGCTGTTTTTTTCACCATAGTGTTTCCTGGAGATAGTAATTTTCCTCGCTGTTAAACTTCTGTTTCTCGTACGTTTGTGCATTGCCAGTTTTATGGGTTTTGTGCGTCATGTTGTCATGCACATATGAATGTTTGCCCAGGCTTATCCATTCTAGGACTGGTCTCCAGCCTGTGGCCCTGATAAGACCCTTGCTTTTCCTCGGGGGATTCCGATATGTGCAGGATTTCCAGGGATTCCCTCCTGAATGCTGACTTTCCTTTTCCTTTCACATACAAAGATACACACTCCCATTTAAAGCAGGTCCTCAGCACTCATCAGCTCAGAGGAAGGGAGTAGAGGAGTATAACTTGTGCCGGTACCGCTGAGTCACATGAATCACACTTGTGCCTTGTTTCCTTGGAGACCACAGCATATCAGATAGTGAGGGAAAATTGACCAGGGATGAGAGAACAACCGGATTTTATTCCTCAAGCTCTGCTTTGTTTTGCTTTGTCTCTCAGTAGCCATCGCTCACTAGATTTTAGAACAAGTATTAGCGAACATGGTGACCTTTGTGAAAAAACTGAGCAGAAGGCCGAGGCTATTAAAAGATCCTTAAAGGGACAACATATCCTGATGATATGAAACTACATATTACTTTAAAAACTGACTGCAAGTGTGAGAATGTGTATGACATCTACTGTCAATCTCACCATAGCCATAGCCCCCCTGCTCAGCTTAAAAACCTAGAAGCACACAGACTGTCTGAAATAATTACCCATTGGCCCATTAGAGGGCGCTGTAAGTGCAGATTGGCCTTAGATCCACTCTGAATGCCCTCTTGGCCTTCAAGAATAAAGGACAGTGATATTATGTTGTTTTGCTGTGAGGCGCCTAAGGAGGCATCACAGACCAGCGTCGCAACAAGAGCTTAAAATCACATGAATAATAAATAATGTGCCACATTTGTATATATGTGGGCAGGGTAATATGTCAATATATTAGAAGGAATAATATTCATTCAAACTTAATTTTGGGAAAAAAAAGTGACAGCCCTAAAAGTCAAGTGAGAAGTGGAATCATTTTGTTATAGACTCACTCCTTGTCTACCGCTTTATCCTCCATATGAGGGACTTGGGTGGTTGGAGCCAATCCCAGCTGATGTGGGGCAAAACGTGGGGTACACCTGGGCCAACATACAGAAATGAACAGCTATTCACTCTCAAGTTCACACCTACAGTCAATTTAGAGTCCACTTAATCGAATTTTAGTGTAGACCTTCGTACAAACTGACTTGCAGCCAGAAGAATCCCCCCCCCTGTTGGACATTTAAGAGAATGTAGATTTCAGGCACTTCTGCATTGGCTTTACTTTCCAGACCTGGACTACTCCCTTTATATATACTGTTAATGATCAGTATGACATCACTTTGTCAGTTCTTCTTAGCTCTGCTTGACTTGATGACACCACTGTTTAGTCGTGGCACAGCAACTGCCATTAGATAAGGCATATTTATTAATATTTATGGATCCCAGTAAAACTGACACTGTGGTTTGTTGGTAGTGGTGTTAAATGGCAGCTGGCATCTGTTATGTTGCCAGAGCAAGAGTTCCAGTTCCACCATCTGGGAAGAGTTTTTGTCAGATTAGGGTTGGATTAATTTGAGACTTTAACTTGAATGGTTGTTTGTCTCTGTGTGTTGCTGGCTGTGTTAGGACACTTGTAGCCTGTCCACCTCAGTTTTACCACTTCTTAAAGACACATTTTGGCACATGTGAAACTGTAAAAATTGCATGTTCTCACCAAATCTTTAATCTCAGTTATTTATTTATTACCGTGTTTCGTCTTGTCCAAACCCCACTAAAGTGGTAACACTGCTGCAGCAGAGTTGTTAAGAAAAACAAAACAAAACAAAACACTCAACTAAGACTTTTAATCGTACATTTAAAGGCTTGTATGCTTCAGGGAGTCCAGCTGCCACACATCTCAAATCTCCCATTGATTTTGTTTTGTTTTCTTTTTAATTTAATGGCTGCTGTTTAGTCATTCACACACATACACAATTACGGACAAACTGAGGAGTAAACCAAGTTTAATGGAATAGCTGCTTCATTAATTCTTTAATCAGCTGGACTTAATGGACTCTCAAGCCAAGGTTAGAAGGTTTCTTTCTTCTCTGTGCAAGTGTGTTTACTGTTTTCTAAACCTAAAGGTTAAGTTATTTTATAAAGGTAATGTTGAAAAAGGATTGGAGATCAAGGGCATTCTGTTAGTCTGTTTTGAATTTCTATATTTAAAAGGTGTTCGAGTGCCTCTTTCTTATAATCTACCCGCCACAGGCTCCACTCCTGCCTTTTCTTTTGAAATCATGACATTAACATCACCAGCACGACAGCAATCGCTCAGGGAATTTCAGGAAGATTTGCCAACCGAGGAAATTTTTGGACAGCTCTGGGACTCTAGCCCTGCTTTCTCTGACTTGCGCTTTGTTTTTCTGCAGCTGATTGGAGCGTCTAGAATAGCACGTGTGACTGATGGAGCCTTGCATTGTGTCAAGAGGTGTGATCATTGAAGCACGCGTGTTGCATGTGTTTGGAAACACTAAAGCGTCTGGGGAAGAGGAGCGAGCCCAGCGACGGCTGCAGTACCTGCTTGTTGGTGTCCAGGTTTTCTTCCAGTCACTGGTCGTAGTTTGAGCTCCGTCGCTCTGGAGACTATTTTTCCAGTCTACAAAATACTTCCTGTTTACAGCTGTTATTTGATTTTCATAATGACATAGAATGTTTAATGAATCTGGAGCAGGTCAGGAAGTGAGGTGAGAGTAACTGGCTTTGGTTTGCAGTATGCTGCCTCTTTGCTCATGATGCCGCCTTCATTGTTTTGTTTTAGGTACGTTTTGGTTGTGAAGTGGTTGCAATTCAGTTGTCACTTCAACTATTAAATGTGTGCCAACAGCACCACTACAGGTCCATGTAGGCTCTTTGTGACAATCAAGATATTATGTGAAGTATTTGGGCCAAACAACATGAAGGCACTAAATGATCATTATGACACCTGTGAGGAGATGAAGGATTATAACATGGTTTCAGCTTGTTATTGTTACTCTCTGCGATGGTCCTCAGTATTCAGAGTGACTGACAGTCTTTTTGCAGGTCTAAAGACAGATTCTTCATTTGTCCCATGTTTGCGGTCGAGTGACTACGGTTCTGACTGACTCTGTTTGTGTTGGTTTGCCTTCTCTCCTCTCCAGATGTTCGTCGTAGACAAGGTTCAAGATTCAAACTGCACACTTCATGAGTTCTCAATAACTGGATCTACGTATGCCCCTGAGGGACAAATGTAAGTATCATTGTTTAAAAAAATGTGTTCCTGTTATTCAGGAACATGCATTCACCTTTATTGCCTTATTAAATGAAAAGGATGTGTCTCTCCTTGCAAATTTATACCAGTGCATTTCAGAGTGAAATCAAGTCCTCTGAGCTCTTATCTTGAAAACAAGAAATAACAAGCTGTGATGTGGTTGGCTGCCAAGATTTCCCTTCGAAATGTGGAGACACTTTTTTAAAACAAATGAGATGGAAAAAAAGAAGTTATTTTTATGGGACCCAAAGCAGCATGAGAATATTTACATTCTGTGCTTGGAGTTTCTCAGACATCTTATTACAACACAAATCACAAATATGGGAGTAATATCTTAACTTTCACTTTACCATGTTCATTAAAAAACATAGTAGAATTACTGCCAGGCATAATTTTACTTTAACACTAAAATGCCCCACACTATTGAAATGTCCCTTTTTCGCTGGATTGACTGAAAAATCTGTAGAAAAAACTACAGCTCGCTCAAAACAAAGAAAACAAAATAAACCCTATAAGCCTGTTGCTGAAAAGGATACGTTGTCAAACCTATCCTTCCTTGCCTCTGCCATATTCCTGAATTACACACACGCTCTTGTTTTTGCAGTTGTTCAAGTGTTGATTAAATTAGAGCAGGCTCACCGAACAAGTGGATTTAAACTTGCTCGCTTTGATCCTGTGTCGGAGCGATCTTTTTTTCCTTTATCTCTGTAAATATGCATCTGTGGGGGAATATAGGTAGGTGCTAGTCGTTATGTAGGAGAGGGATTTCTGCAGTTCGTTGTGTATGCATGATGTTTATTTTGCAGTTTGTTGAGTGCAGCGTTCTGACTCTGCATGAACCTGTCGATTTCATAACAGCAGAGTGTGGGTTATTGTGTGGGAGCTTCGCTAGCAACCGTTGCAGTCCCTACTGGGAAGAGATCCATGGTTGTCATGCAATCAGCACTGCTCATCCGGAACACACGTGTGCACACACACACACACACACACATAGAAGTACACTGTTTACTACTCTACGACCACTGTGTCTCTAGTCAACTAAACTAAAAAGCTAAACAACTTTATGTCTAGCCTGCTCATAAATATTGATGAGGATACTGTGTCTGAATTGTAGTGGCGTGTGAAGCGTTTTCCCTTGTGTGTTGTGACTGATGTTTGCGCGTGTGTGTGTTTTTTTTTTTTTTCTTCTAGACTGAAAGGAGACAAGCCCGTCCAATGTGGAGACTACGATGGACTTTTGGAGCTGGCCACTGTGTGCTCCATGTGCAACGACTCTTCACTGGACTACAATGAGGTCATTAAAAGACACACACACTTTCATTAAGCTGTCTTAATGAGGACATTCATAGACATAATGTATTCCCCCAATCCAGCCATTCCCAAAACTTAAATCACAACTCTGATCAACGCAAAAGGCTAGGATTATTATTATTATCAGTGCAGATGAATAATCAGTCTTTTTCACTTTATTTCTGAGCTTGCATACCTTTCAACACATGCATTTGGTTATTTCAGCTTGGCTCCATGTAATAGTTGAAAGAGTGAGCCTCACTCTTAAAGTGCATTAATCATCCATCAACATAAATAACAATTTACGAATTAAAATTAAAGTTGAGTTTTAGCATCTTGGGTGCTGACTGGCTGACCCTAGATAACTCCATATAAAAGGTCAATATATTTCTCTATTACCTTCTATAGTAGGTCAGATAAAAGAACACATAATTTACATCATGGCTTGGTTTAATGTCTTAATAAGTATTAATTAAAATGTATCTTACATATTTTACAGCAGTTTTAAACTTTATTACTAAACTGCAAATTAAAACCATTGGGTATATATTTATTTAAATTGAATGACCTCTCGTGGCCCACCTGCAGTACTGTCATGGCCCACACTATGGGAATCACTGTCCTCGTCCCTCCCAACCCTTAACATTAAACCTTATTTTAGCCCTAACATTTAAACCTTGTCTGACTTCCTAAACAGCCGTTACAGTGTACAACAGAAAGTAAGGACAAAGCCAGATGTCCTCACTTTCCCAAAATGTCTCCGCTTTCTATGGTCTGTAAGTCATAAAGATATACATACAAGGACAGACACACACACACACACACATACACACACACCAGACTGAAGCCTTCTCCTCTTCAGCTGAGCTAATTTTACTCTGATGAACACACTCCTATTCTGGTTAAGATTGCTTTCTCACTTCTTTGTTGCCACGTTATCATGGTAACCTTGTTGAGAAGAGAGACCATGGATGAGGCTCTGCTCCGACTGCATGCGTCCTCCGTGGCCTAATGATTTCTGTTCTCGTGAGAAGTAATTTTACCAGTTTTGTACATTTTTTTTTTTTTTTTTTTGAATCAAGAGACTGAGTGTGAAATTAAAGTGTACCAAAGCAGAGAGAGGGCTGATGGGTTGGTGGAGCAGATGAGGGCTGGAGAGGTGTGAGATGTTGAAGATGTCTTTTATTGCTTTCCGTGCTCACACAAACAAATAATGTGTGGTATGCCATTACTGCCTCATCTCTTCTCCTGCACTTCTCATCTTGCAAGGGCACACGTTTCAAACCACTTTGCTTATGTGACTCAAAATTTGTGGAGGCAGAGGTGAATGACTGACACGTTTGCTCTCAGCGTGTTTGCTCTAATGTTTTTGTGTCATTTTGAACATAATTGTTCTACCTTGATAGAATAGTCTGTGAATGATTTAGGCTATTTCTCCTCAGATTGGAGCTAGAATGTGACACTACACAGGCATCTGAAATTTAATTTTGACATCCTAGTTATTGTATCATGTGGCCTAATCCTCTCCAATGTTGCATGTAATCTGTTGCTGTATTTCTTCACAGGCCAAAGGTGTTTATGAGAAGGTGGGTGAGGCCACAGAGACCGCTCTCACCACCTTGGTGGAGAAGATGAACGTCTTCAAGACTGACCTCTCTGGTCTCAGCAAAGTGGAACGTGCCGGGGCCTGCAACTCGGTAAGCTTGATGTTTGTGGAGTTAGAAAGAAGTCAGCTTACTAGGCCTGAGGAGCCTTGATGTCAGAACTAAACCGTGTGTATACTGATGCAAATAAACATTTAAATCGCGAGTTCTCCGACTAAACTGAAGTACTGTTTCTGTGTGTGTGGGCTTTCCGCTCCCCTCAGTTATATCATAGTGTTCACCACACATTGTGCAACATAATGACCAGCATGGTGCCCCCTCTTGCACATATTTGCACAAGATGATATTTGTATTATTGTGAGTCGACTTGTCAGGTATCAGGGTGTTAAACTTGTTGATAGTTGCATCTGTTTGACTTGAGGGTGTGGACCTGCAATTGTTTGGTTTAAAATGACAGATCTAAGAGTGTTTTAAATGTCACAGTAGAGTCTGCGTGCCTGCCTTTTGTATTTGAGTTAGACTTTAAATTGATTCTTTGCTGCAGCTTATCACAAACGTGGAGCTCGCTCCTCTTTAAAAAAGACATTAGGTCTATGTGGAAAGTGTTGACAAAGTCCACAGTGAGATCATTACGCTGATGTTGGTGTTACAGTGCAGTGGGACATTTGCTGAGTGAAGATCTGTCACCCTTGGTTCTGAGAATTCTAGCTGCACTTCAGTAAAGGTCCTGTTGACCTTGTCTGTCAGGCAGAGCAAAGCTCATCAACACTTAAAGTCTCAGATGAACATTTTTTTGTTGTAGTGCAAACTTGCAGGCATAGAAACTGGAAAAACGATAGAGGAAGACAAAAGAAGAATAGAATGAACTTTTTTTTGCCATTGTAGGCACAGCATACAACAATACTGGGAGCACTGAATGACTTTTTCTCACACTGAGAGTTTTTGGCACGAGTTATGACGTTTCAATTCCCCTGCAGTGTGTGAGTGTTTGACAGCTGTCTGATAGAGCTGAGTATCATCAGTGTTAGCCTTTCAACCTTTCACTGCACTAGGTTCAGCACGAAGACTCAGTAAAAGGGGGACCCCTGCTGGTAGAACATGACTTGACACAATATGTAAATGAATCAAAGTGGATGGAGTATAGTTTGTTTTATGCTGAATTCTGTCACCCTATAATAAACCTGTGGATTTGACTTGTCATTAGCATCTTGTTGGTAGACTGTCCACCCAGAAATAATACCCAAATATTTGGCTTAGTTCCTACTGTTCAAGCCTGTAGGGGCAGTGTTATGGACCTGGGGTTGCTTCATGTGCCATAGTGAATATGTGTCTTAATAAAAGCTTAAGGTAAAGCTCAATATATTTGAGTGTGTGGCCTTTTCTTTTCTTTTTTTGGTGAATATTTCTGCCATCTTCAGTGCATCAACATCAGGTGCTGTTTTGCATAGAACTCTGGCAGCTGGCAGACATCCACACAAGGTGGTTAAGTGCTTGGTTTAAAGAGTCTTTCTGTCAGTAGCTCAGTCAAACGTCTCCGTCTCCCACCGGCTGCTGTCCTGACAACTGCCTATGAAACTCGAGCTATTAAATCGTTTTCACCACCTCCCTCTTTTCTCTGCTCCTCCATCCCCTGCCCTTATCACCAGGTGATCAGACAGTTGATGAAGAAGGAGTTCACCCTGGAGTTTTCTCGTGACCGCAAGTCAATGTCCGTCTACTGCACGCCAGTCAAGCCAGGCTCCCAGAGCAAGATGTTCATCAAGGCATGAATAAATAATGCACACAACAGCAAAAACAACACAAGCTTTCCATCACTTTCATCCCAAGTCTGTCTTCATAAATCACTGATTTCCATCTTTCTCCTGTGTCATTTATTATCAGGGGGCTCCAGAGAGTGTGATAGAGAGGTGTCTGTACCTCCGTGTGGGAAACGGAAAGGTGACACTTACGCCAGCCTTGCGTGAGCAACTGATGTCAAAGATCAGGGAATGGGGGACGGGCAGAGACACTCTGCGCTGCCTGGCTCTTGCCACTCATGACACACCACCACGCAAAGACGACATGGACTTGGAGAATTCCAGCAAGTTTATGGAGTATGAGGTAGAGCACTGTGGTGCCATTTGAGGTTCTTAGCTGAGGAACCATGACCTGCTTGTTTGACATGTGAAAGAATATTCAGAAATAGGTTTATTTGCTTCCTTAAAAAGGTAAAGAGATCAATACCACCCTCATGTATCCTTTATACTCATGAGGCAGGAGATGACGCTAAACCGTCCACACTAGTGGACACTAGTAATAAAAATGTTTATTACTATAAAAATAATAAAACTTGTACAGCCTAGTCTGAAGCCCACCAATACTGTACCTCTAAGTTCCACCAGTGAGTTCATGGCCCAGACGATCTGATCCAATATTGGTATCGGGCACTAATTTACTGTAGATCAGATATTACTATACTGTTTCAGGCCAGATTCAAATGTCTTAATGTTTTTACAAATTTTTAATTAGTAATAATGCAGTGCATTGATCATCTCTGCATTCATGTAATCAAATATGGCTAAGCTAAACAACTGAAGCTAATCCGTTCAGTTTTAGTCCTTTATCATCTTACACATAATCCCAGCAATAAAAACAACAATTATATTCATGAAAAAAAATCAGTATCAGCAGATATCCTGATCCATGTATCTCATTTGGATCCAAACTGAGAAAAGTGACACCAGTAAATCTCCATGGTTCTTCTTACCTGGAATAATGAATTCCTTTATGGTAAATTCCTTTTTGGTCACAGATGCAGTCCTGTGCAACCCAACACTTCCTCAAACCTTCTGTTCTCTCCATTCAGTTGGGCCTCACCTTTGTCGGCTGTGTGGGAATGCTCGACCCGCCCAGGAAGGAGGTGATCGGCTCTATCAAACTGTGCAACGAGGCAGGTATTCGCGTTATCATGATCACAGGAGACAACAAGGGCACAGCTGTGGCCATTTGTAGGCGAATTGGGATTTTTGGAGAGGAGGAGGACGTGATGGGAAAAGCCTATACAGGCCGCGAGTTTGACGATCTCTCACCAGACGAGCAGAGGGAGGCTGTCAAACGGGCCCGCTGCTTCGCCCGTGTCGAGCCTGCTCACAAGTCTAAGATCGTTGGATACCTGCAGTCGTTTGATGAGATTACTGCCATGGTGAGAGGAGCACCTTGGCACCCACTTTCACATACATTTGTCTGTGCTTCCTGCATGTACTACTTTTTTGTCTCTCAAGAGGCAAAAATATATAATCCCCCTTCCCCAGCTGTGTGTTGTTGTGTGAATAGGATGCATGAGAAGAGGCCAGTGAGGTGATGTGTCTCAGGTCTGTGCAAAGCTGCTTTCTCAGTCAAACTCTGCTATCTAAAAGGTGTCATCTTCAGCCCACTCAGCCACTTCCTATCTGACACACGTCTCAGAAGAGGGGAAGATGGGAAGGATGGTGACAACCATATCACCAGTTTCCTGTCAGACTCAAACATTCAGCACTATAAAGCTACTTTAGGCCCTGCAACGACAGATCGATACGTCTCTCAGCTTTAGCTTAATCCTTTCTGGATCTGAGACAGTTATGCATAATGCGATGGCAGTTTGTCAGTTTCTTTTTAAAGAATAAAAAGTGAAATTTGGGCCAGGTATTTGAGAAGTGATGCAGTCACATTTAAAGCAAGAGCATAAACTGTCACTTTTTTTCTTTTTTTCCTGTCACATTAATTGCCTCACAATGTGATTTATGACAACTTTGACACTGAAAAGTTCTCTGGTCCAATCTGTAATATTTAGTTTTTTTTCTGGTAGAACTAGAATACACTATCCTTGAGTATGCTTGCTTATGTGCATAATTGCTCATTATATTAGTTTCTGTAGGCTTATATACGTAACATAATATTCTGTATGTACTTTAGACAAGAGCCTTTGTTTTACAGTGTTTGCGATCTTGTACCATGTACATTGTACCAAACCAGCTGGAGCATGTGGTTTGCGTTCTCAAGCAGAAGAGTGTTTGATACTTCATTCTAAAATGAGTTGTTGTTTTAGTTTGGAATTTATGTTGTTTTTCTAATCAGGAGTCCAACCACTGTGTTGTGTCACAAGTTTTCTGATGTGTCAGTGATGCAGGAGTCTCTCTTCTTGTCTCAGACAGGAGATGGCGTGAATGACGCTCCAGCCCTGAAGAAAGCAGAGATTGGCATTGCTATGGGCTCCGGAACTGCAGTAGCCAAGTCAGCCTCCGAGATGGTTCTGTCTGACGATAACTTCTCCACCATCGTGGCTGCAGTGGAGGAGGGCAGAGCTATTTACAACAACATGAAGCAGTTCATCAGATACCTGATCTCCTCAAACGTTGGGGAAGTGGTCTGGTGAGGAAAACACACACACACACACACAAACTTTCTTGACCTCAGTCTGACCTCCCTCACTGACATTTGCGTGCCTTGTCTCTGTCTGTCTTCAGCATCTTCCTGACAGCCATACTTGGTCTTCCTGAGGCTTTGATTCCAGTGCAGCTGCTGTGGGTTAACCTGGTGACCGATGGTCTGCCTGCCACTGCCCTGGGGTTTAACCCTCCAGACCTGGACATCATGGACAAACCTCCCCGCAACCCAAAGGAGCCTCTCATCTCTGGCTGGCTTTTCTTCAGATACGTGGCTATTGGAGGTAAAATTAGGTCTGATCTTAAAACCAAAATCAACAAAGATGTTGCCGAAACTTGTCGTTTTAATGTTAAAACCAAGTGCACAGTGTAATCGCAATAGAGAAACAACACATTGCATTCATATTGGTCACCTATAAATCTTTCTTTTACATTTTTATTCTCTTTGCCTCCAGGGCACAGTATTCACTGAAAAAAGACCACTTGATTTACAGCACAAGGGAATTGCGTCATTCGGTATCCAAAACACTGCAAAAAATAGCATTAACCCTGTTTCTAGTGTGTTTCATGCAGAGTGCTCATTATGGCACAATCCACATCGACTCTGAGGAAAAAGTACCTTTGTCCTCAATGACGTATTACTGGTGTTGCATTTTTTTGCGACAGTCACCAAACAATAATACACCTGGAACCAGTAGGGAAATGAAAGCTGTCAGCTGCCTCTTGAATTAACACCTGTTTAACAGTGTAAACTTGTGGAAGTGTAAAGAATAAGTAGGCTGAAAACTCATTGCTTTTTCAGTATTTAAAAAAAAAAAAATGCATTTCACTTAACAGCCAGCAATACATTTTTAGAGGCAGCAAAAAACTTTTACTATACACCTCACATTTCTAACCACCTGTAGTGTAGCAATCTAAGAAAAAACTAGCTCCAGTTATTATATAATGTGAAATGGCATAATACCTGATAATAAAATAGCATAAATTACATAACAATGATCATCTGTAATATTACAACCAATTATCTGTTTCAACGTTGAAGGATGTTTTCAGTTGTATATAATTTCTTTATATGTTCTCAATTTCGTAAATTTTTTTTTGCATTTATTTCAGCATAACACAATCAGACCTTTGTATCCTTATATCCTTAATCCATGCAGAAAGCGGTACCCATTTGTCTGTCTATAAGTTACCAGTTATGCACAATACTGGACCTATCCATTTTATTTAAAGCATGCAACATTCTGCCTCACAAATACTGCATGCAAATACTCAAGTCTGAGCATCACACTGAGATATCACACTCCTGATCTGCATGGTTCTTCCAAGGCCTCTGTTTTGTAGCGGGCCCTGTTGCTGTTACATTGTCATGTTATGTTTGTTCTGAGGAAACGCAGCTACAAACGAGCCACAGAGAGTAAGCTAAAACTGTCCAGCTGAAGGGGATTCACAACATTCTCTTCCAGAGACAGTTTGTTCTTTGGCTGAAAATGCTTTATCTAGCCCTTCTCCTCCTGGACTCATGAATAACTTGATGCATGTATTTTGTTGTGCTTGGTTTCATTAGTGACTTGTTCAAATAGGCATGAAAGCCCGCTGGAATTTGCTGTCAATTTTGTATTTGTTTTGGTCTGGCATGAATGCTCAACTGTGACGACGAGTGGCATATTGGCCCCTGAACAATTCTTAGTTGCTTTGCTCATACCATACTACAGCCTGTTCCCTACATGTACAAATGTGATATATTTATACAAATGTGTAGCCACAACCTTAGTGTTATTGGCTGATTGGTGTATGACTTATTTTTCTTGCAGGCTATGTGGGTCTTGGAACAGTAAGTGCTGCCACATGGTGGTACCTTTTTGACGAAGAAGGCCCTCAAGTGTCTTTCTATCAGCTGGTAAGTTGTTTTGCTGCCTTGTTTTGTTTGCTGCAGCATAGTTCTGTCCTCAGAGAATAGGGCGTACGTATATATGCACAAAGAGATCTTGCATTCTCTGCTCTGGACTGCACTCAGCGATGGTTCGTGATTCCACCGGTGCACAGAAATAGAAAAAGAAGCAAATGTGGCCTGATTGCACACAGGGTAGGAAGGAGGCCAAGGTTGTGCAGCTGTTCCCCCAACAAATCTGTGCTAAATCAAACCAGGTCACTGAGGTCCTGGTGACACATACAAAAGCACAGGCACCCATACACACACTAACTCTTCCTGCCTCTCTCTCTGCAGAGTCATTTCATGCAGTGCACCGAGGACAACCCCCTGTTCAAAGACCTGGACTGTGATGTGTTTGAATCCCGCTATCCCACAACCATGGCTCTGTCCGTGCTGGTCACTATTGAAATGTTTAATGCTCTCAACAGGTCAGTCATCTCATGTTATGATGTTGGGGTGACAACATGATTTAAATGTCACTGCTGTCAGATATTTGTTAAGGACATCCATGTCTGACACATGGATAGCTGCAAAATTTCCAGGCCAAATAGAATCACATCCAACACAAATATCAATTCAGGTCACTGCTGAAACACTTAATGTTGGTTTTTTTTTTATAATGGCCATGCTTTTAATATCCTGCACTTAGTGAATGCGGCTTAGCCACACATCTGAAGAAATGGAATCATGCTTTTTTTTAGGAGACAGAAATGAAAAGGAACAGTGGTATAAAGGGAAAACTGCCTGTGTTTTTGCCAGGATCACTCATGGAGCAAGTCAGTCAGTTGCTCCATATAGAAACAAAATGCTCATGTCTCATTTAGGAAAGTATCTGAGGGAAAGGGAATGTTGAAATCAAATGAAATAACCAATTAATGAAAGTACAATTTATTCAAAACCAAGAAGGGATGTGTTATGACTTGTTGCAATGCATTTTCTGTAAAGCCTCATTATTAGTAGTTATAATTGTCATGAGGAATACAGCGTCTATATTTTAGTTTGATCTTTGTAACATGACTATAACATAACTCCCGATGCAGATAAGTCATGAAAGCCAAACTGCCAGCATGTTTTGAGAGATAAAATCCTCTCCCTGACAGTTTGTCGGAGAACCAGTCTCTGCTCAGGATGCCGCCCTGGGTCAATATCTGGCTACTGGGAGCCATCGTCCTCTCCCTTTCCCTCCACTTCTTAATCCTCTACGTTGAGCCTCTGCCGGTGAGTACTGAGACAGATATTTGGGTGGGTGAGCCTACAGTCATTTGGGCAAACATGAAAAAAGCATTTGCATAATACTTGAAGTCAAGTTCTGCTGTGCTGATGGTGACGTTTCTAACCTGGAGAGAAAAGTATGTTGGTCCTGTTAGCTCATCTCACTACAGTACACATGTAAATGGAAAAAAAATAACTTTACACACTGACAGGATTCCAAACGCTTGTGTGTCACTTTTAAATAGGAACAAATGCCAATTACATTCAAACCACTGTCAAATGAGTTCGCACAGTCCTGATTAGGCCTTTCAGCTCCACAGGACACTCGTGTCTCTGTTCCCCTGCAGCAAACAGGAAGTGATTTGTTTAACGTCAAGACAGATGGAGGCAACAGCATCATTTTAAGCTTAGTTCTTTTTTTATGCTTCATAATTGTCTGTCTGAGGATAATTTGCTTCTGCACCTATTAATGCATGTGTCCCCAGTATATACTGTTTGTTATTTTTCACAAATGACTTATCAATACTGTTCTGAAGGACCTTTCAGAAAGACTTTAAATATAGTTGCAGGGATCAGGGATTTTAATTCCTCTTCTGGCTGTGTACATGTAGCTTTTTTGTAAAAATTTGTTTGTTTTCTTGAATAAAAGCTTGTAATTGTCAGCACTGCAAGAATTGAGTTTCATCCAGAGGTTAAAATGCTAACAATATGAGCCTCCTAGAGTCCTAGAGTAAACCAATTGGAGTTGCTGCTTTTTTCCTCAATGACCTGCTCTGTGATTACACAGAGTAAACTATTACCAGAGCTCAACGTTGGTGCAGAAGCCTCATTCTATCTCAGATCATTTGATTTACATTATCCCAAAAGGTTATTATGGGTAACTGATCAAATGTGCCCCCCCCCCCACACACAAAAAAATCTTGCCTACTGTTCCTTTAATTGCATATTATCTACCAATGCTGTGTTACCTACAGTATCTAAATCCTTCTGTTCTGTCCATTAGCTGATTTTCCAGGTGACCCCTCTGCACTGGTCTCAGTGGATTGTGGTCTTGAAGATTTCCATCCCAGTCATCCTCCTGGATGAGGCTCTGAAATATATCTCCAGGAACCATCTGGAAGGTATGATGAACCTCCTTCTGCCTTTCCAATATTTCAATTCACCCTGCTTTTGCAAATCTGTAAAAACCTAAACTTGGTGGCTCTCTATAAAAAAATCAATGCATGTTTGCCTTAATGTTCAAAATCAGATTTCACTAATTTGTCTCTTCTGTATTTCTTCCTTCTATTTCTAATTCAGCCTAATTATTTCTATCTCACCTTCTGTGGACAAGGTACTCTATTCTCAACCATCTTTATGCCTTCTTTTTCCAATTGAAACTTGTAGCTGTAGGATAAAGGACAATGAAACTGTTTCCTAAATTGTTTTGTTTTCTTCTTTGTTCTTCCGCAGTCGATGATGAGAGCAAATATCGGAGGAGATGGATACAGAACTAAGACCTCTCACTCTACACACGCACACAGTTAGACACACATCTACCCTCCTCCCTTTGTTGAGCTAAGAGCCTCCTGTCTTTTCCCCTGTCCTCAATCCACACTCCTGCATGTCCAACAAACCACCACTAGAAATGAGCAGGGTTTGCATGACAATGAGTGTGTGTTTCTGCAAGCATGGCTTGGTACAAGTGTGTGAGTTGATGAATACGTGTGTGTGTGCGCGCGCGTGCGCGTGTGTGTGTGTGCCTGAGAAGGGGCCAATGCAGAAATGTCTTTAAAGTTGTGAGAGCAAGACACAAGTGCAAAAAAGAGATAAATACGGCTCTGCTTTTTAAAGATTTCCTGCTCTTTTTTTTTTCTTCTTCTTTCCTTTTTGACTGTACAGTACAAACATAGTGGTGCAGTAAATGGACTTTGGGGAGGAAAGGAGACAGAGGACAGGGCAATGTGGGATGATAATATTGTGTGGGAGGGAAGGGGGTTTTAAAATCCACACAGAGACTGAAAGAGAGGTTGAGGGATGACAGGTGTGCATGCTGGCAAATGAAGAGCATCAGCAAGAATGTGGAAGGTGAAAAGAAGCGGCTCTCGAGGCAGCGCGGCTGTGTTGGACCAGTTCACAGAGCCTCTCTACCTGTGTGTGTCCACAAGAGCATTATCTCAAAGTATACTGACCAGACTTTCTCCACACACGCTGCTGCTGGTGGATTCCCGTCGGCTCTGCAGGAGCACAGCACGTCATCAGCACAACACAGTTCCTCTGGCTGTTTTTTTGCTGCTGCTCCTTTTGTCGTCACTTTTCACCACATACAAAGTCCTGTTGATTGTATTTTATACAGCATTACTCTTCTTTTTGGCCCGTCCCACTCTCTCTCCATCTCTCTTTTTTTTGCTATCTGTTGTGGAGGCAGCTGTCCCCCCTCCCCCTCGATACAGTAGATTATGGCGTCTTCTGCCTCTTCATTTTGGGTATGGAGATGTCATTCCCTACGTAAAGGTGTGAATAGCTTTATGCTGCTTGGCTGCTTCTTTCTTAATTTTCACTCCATTAACAAAAACAAAAATTAAAGGCTGATATGAACAAGGATCGTGCTCCTTAACATTCTGTGCTGACAAAAAACACATCGGAGCATCATCTGTCTTTAATTTCATACCAGTCATTGAAACCCTGCACCAGTGCTGGGTTTCAATATGTGTGTGTGACCTGGACACACATGTGTGTGTGTATGTTCTCACTTAAATTGAATCACATGGTAGATGTAGTTGAATCGAGGATTGAAAAGGCAACCGCTGATCGTCGCACTTGCTCACGAGACACGTTTAACATCCATGCCTTATACAGCCCACTGCACCTCCACATCGAATTTGTGGTCCAAATGAATGTGTTAATGCTATAGCCTTTAATTACCATTTTAGCCACTGCCACCACTTTCCCTCCTGCATACATGCCCAGACAGCGACCACAGTCTCAGAATGTCTGCCCGAGCCAATGGCTTGTTATATAAGAAAACCTTCTCTGTTGTGCTTTGTGTGCTGCTCCCTCAGCTCCTCCTGCTCTTTCAGTGCTTTAGCGCGACTCACTTGGGTATTGTTTCGTAATTAATAAATAATAATGTATTTGACTGAATGAACCCGCA
The DNA here is from genome assembly GCA_016785285.1 of Brachirus orientalis. Classification (NCBI taxonomy): domain Eukaryota; kingdom Metazoa; phylum Chordata; class Actinopteri; order Pleuronectiformes; family Soleidae; genus Brachirus; species Brachirus orientalis. The sequence continues at coordinate 4,275,634 of JAFBJR010000081.1, forward strand.
GGGGAGTGGAATGTGTCTTTAAGTCTTAATTATGGGTTTTGTGCAGGGCCCTGGTGCTCTGTGGACTGGGTCAGGGTTTGGTCTCTCATCGCCTCCACACAGGAGAGGAGATAAAGAAAAAAGAAAAAAATAAAGAAATTCACAAAGGTGCTGGATCAGGACAGTGTAACATCTGCAGTTATTTTGATTGGAGAGACTCTCATGGCAGAGCTACAGTGATTAGTATTTAAAATTTCATAGGCAACCATTTTAATAAACAATGGATGATTTTTTCAAACATTGTGATCTTAAATGATAATGGCATAAATATGTTTGAGTTTTGGTGTGTTTTGTCACGAGATATAATACAATTATCAAAGAAGTATCAATATTTTCTAAAGATTAATGATTGGAAAGGTTGAGTGATTGACAGAGATTATAAAAGCTGATAACAATTATCATTTTTGGCAGCCTTGCCGTCTTGCAGCTGTTGCCTCAAATAAGTCTCTGCATTTACTCTCAATCTAATCAAAACTAGGAGATATACAACACAGCTTTATTCCCATTTCCTGCTCTCACGCAACATATTCAAACAAGTAGGGAGGATTTCTTCAGAGCAGCGTAGGTCATGGTGTAGAACCGAAAGACAAACCCATTCTAAAAACCTTAAACACTGGTAAATATGTGCCATGACTGCACCAAATGTTGATCCATCATTTCATTTTGGTGCTTGGCGATGTGTTTTCCCCTTACATCAGGGGAGCACAAGCCAAACCTAAATGGCGTGGCATCATCATCATTTCCAGATATTTCCTGTACCACGTTCAATAACAACACCAGAAACCAGTAGTCTAATTCAGGGAGACTTTGAACATCAAAAATGAACCCTAATAATGCCGTGAGTGTGGAATATTCCTTTAATCCCATCCTGGAAGCTGGGTTGTAATTATTTTCACATAAACAGACTATTTGCTCAGTGTTTTTTTTTCAGTTCTATTCCCATTTTTTGTTTCCACCACCATGACAGTGAGGCACCTCTGCCCAGGCCAGCAGACCACCTGTCCCTGTCCCTGTCCCTTTCCCTGTCCCTGTCCCTGTCCCTGTCCCTGTCCCAGCTCTCCATGGCTCTGTAACATTCAGGCACTGTAGGTCTGTATAGCCTTGGTATTTACTACTGAATCCTCAACTATGTACAGAAGAGGAGAATATGACCGCATGGAACCCTGTTATTGTAATAATAACCTATACAGTATGTAATATTTAATTTTTGATAAATCAAATCAGTGAAATCAACCGACCAACAACAGGCAGACTTCCGAAAAAAAAAATTTCCCCCTTCTTCCTTTGAGCACGTTCTCTATTTGGTTTTTGTTTTTTGTAGAATACTAAGGTTGTTTCTTCGTTGTTTCCATTTGGTTTTTACACTTACAGGGGTTTTGTGTCTTTCACTGTAGGGATAAAGAATATGACGTTATCATGGTAAAGATAGATAAGAATCATGCTCATGCTAATCACTGATGTCGAAGGCGCTGATCATTTCAGTGTGAGAATGTTCAAGGATTTGTGTTTGAACTGTGTCTGGTTTACACTGAGCGATAAGCAGTGTTGAATCCTGGCTTATGAAGTTCTCTGACTGTACATTGAAGGGCTTGGTGTGGATGCAGGCTCTGGAGACCCGTGACAATCCAGCATTGTTCACAGCTACAGTCACCTACAATCGCTAAAGTGGTAATCTCGCTCACTAACAGTGAAGAAAGGATCAGCTTTATATCAATCACATTTGACCAGTAGTTCCCCAGTGTCTTTGTCTGTGTAGACAAGTAAACAGTCTCTAGAGCCTGAGTTCCACCTCTGAGAAATTAAAATGATTCTCTGTTTTGCCTTGTTAATATTAATTGTGGACACATAATTTTATAAATGACAGATGTGGAAATAAAGATTATTTATCTTGTTATTTATTCAGAGGCTGTGTAAGTTAATGTAACATTGTGAGTGTGTTTTTCTCTGAATTGTATTTGAACCTACGTCCAAGCAAAGAAATTCTTCAATCCCAATTCCAATTTACAGTGGAATAATTTGTTATATCCTGAATAACCAGCAACTTATTTTTATAATGTCATTTCCTCTTTGTTGCTTGGAGGACCCCAAACTCAGGTCCAGGTAGAGGTAACTGAAAAAATTGGCACATAATCCACATTAATCTTCTTAGCAACTAATAGGAATGTGTGGATCATGGTTCTAAAAATAAAAAAAAAAAGTTCTTATCAGGAGTGGGATTAAGCAAGTTTATCTTCTAAAAATTAAAACTGATTTGTGAAGATGGCACACAATCTCTAAAAGAGTTTTATTATTATATTTTGCTATGTGCTATGTTTTTACACAAAGAGTTTCCATATCCAAAAAAAATAAATATATAGAATAAAAAATACATGAAAAGATGTGTGCATTATTAAATCTAATGAATAAAAGATACAAGATAATGCAAGACTTGAATAATAATGCATTCATCTTTTTATATCAATACAATGAATTTCATAAAACCATGAAAATGATACTTGTTTATAAAACAAAATGTGATTAATTTAAGGTGGGAGACAGCAAAATTCCTCAAGGTATATGGATTGGGAATGTCAAATAAATGCAAAACACAGTTTGAACTACATTTAAATATAGTATTTGAGACAGATTAAGTTATTTCTTTCCTTCTATAATGGCCTGAGCTCTGAGATTCAGACCAGTGTTCATACACAGATCACTATTTATTAAAACCACTGTATAAAACTTCATATTAGAATACATAAAGTGCCATTCATGTACATGTAAAAGCAGCCAAAATTCAATGACTAGTTTATGGAACTGAATAAACCTTTATTAGATCAAATCAAGAGAAGCCGCTTTTCTGAGCTACGTTTATGATTATTTAAAATTGTATACTTTTGCACAAACTGAAAAAGTCAACCCAGTAGCAATAGATTTGTCTCTACTGGGAGCAAAAAAAAGAAAAAAAGGAAGTGAGCAGTGCACTTTGGAAAACAATTCATTTCTCCTTAGAATAAACCAGGCGACATTAATGTGACAGCAATTTGTGAGCACTTCATCGCTCATGAAGTATAATTTTGTCAGACGTGTATGAAATCAATGGAGTAAAACTGTTCAGTCCAGTTTGTGCACTGAAACCTTTTGACCAGGAGGGGGAGATATACACCATATTTCCACTATGTGTACCATCCTCGAGTCTACAATGATGTAATGTAGAGTCTGTAGCTCAATGCCAAACAAAGAAAACACAGATCCACTCAAGATTCATTTCCTTCACAGTTGCACTTGGACAGTGTGCACAAATGACCAACCCAGCCATAAATACACAGGTGAATTCCTGTTTTATGATGTGAGCAATGCACTTGCCTCCTCAAATCTCACATGTGAGAATGACACTTCCTCTCTAGGGGAAGTTACTGGAGGGAAGGTGGAGACCCAGGAGCTGTGGTGAGAACAGGAGAGAGTCTCATTAGTGTTAGGCTGCTTTCCTTCCTGATTCTCAGAGGGATGCAGGACATGGACACTCAGCAGGGATGCTGCCCCACGGAAGCACAAAGGCTTGCTGGGAAAACATGATGCAGGACCAAAGGTGCCAAAATACAATAGGTTTCCCTTTTTTTGCCTGAATTTTAATTGAACTGGATTGTGTGCTCTTTCTCCTTTGCCAGTTTTCTATCAGCATGAAAACTGCCTCTAACAACAGGGTGCAAGATTGTCTCTGATTAAACTGATGCTTTGCTAAAATAAATCCCAAGCATGGGGAGAGCCACTTTAAAAGCACAATGCATGAAAATTGGCCGTATAAGACAGAGGTAATAAGTCGTGGCTGTGCAGGTGAAATAGCAAGACCCAAGCAGCTTAATCCAAACACACATTTAAGATTAAATACATAAACAAAGGTTAAACTGTGTTGAACATCACATATGTCAGACAAGAATGAAGCCCTAATGCATTGGAGTTTACCAGGTCACACAACTGACTGGGCATGCACCATTCCTGATGAAGGACCAGTCTAATTAAGGACATGCATGACAGTGCAAGCAGGTTGTTGCCCTATAGGGACACACAGATGAAAAAGTACCTTTAAGGCTGGAAAAGATTTAATGTAATATATGAGGGGTATTTGTTCTATGAGGGAGGACACTCTGCCCCTTATCCCACTGTGTCAGCCTGTGTTGTGCTGGAAGGCTGAAGCTGTTGCCAAGAAACTAAATGAACTTGCTATGAACTTCCCCCTCAGCTGCCACAGGGAAGAGAATACCCTGAAAGGCTGCAGCAGCCAAGAGAACCACCATCGACTCAGTCCAGCACTTAGTACAGTTTGACCATTGACAGAAAGTCTAATATACTGTGCAGTATATACAACGAACTGTAGGTAAAAGCCAATAGTACTTAATACACTATATTAACTCAAGCAGAGTCAACAGCTGAAAGTTCTTATCATATCTGTTGTTTATAGTTTATAGTTTAAAAGTCTTTATTATTTACAAAAATAATCCGTGAGATGGCTAAAACAAGTAACATACCACTCTGAGGTATTTGTGACCAGCACCGACTATCAAATTATCAACCTTTTTGGAATGGCGAGACTGCACATTGCAACAGGGAGTGGCAGTGCACAATGGCAAAAAGTGCATATAAAAAGGTTTATTCTAAGGCCATAGAGACCAAACAATGTGTTTTTAAAGCAATTACACATTTATACAAACGTGTCAGTAGTAGTGACAATGTCAGCCCAAAAGCCCTCCTAAATGTTATGAGACCTTGAAGACAAAAAAAATGTTTCAAAGTAATGTTTTAGTAGTAAAGTGAAAACAGGATAATATCCTGATCTGCACTAAATCTAATCGGTTAACGCTACATTTGACATGTTTCACAATGTTCAGTAAAATAAATAAATAAGCAAATTTTAAAAAATCATGTATGAACAGCTTTAATCAGATCTGTTCCTAAAAAGTTTTTCTTTAGACTATAGACCACCCTCCAACCAGGTTTTCAGGAAACCTTTTTAGTAGTATTTGACATGCATTCATTTCCTGGAGACTTAACTCTAACCTTGACCATAATTTACATTACGGGGACTTGATTTTTGTCCCCCTAAGGAAGACAAGTCCCCATAATGAGATTTAGGTCCCCACAACATAAGGAATGCCAGGTATTCACACACACATACGGACACATTTACTAAGGAATCACACCTAAAACATTACGTCCTTGGTGGAGGAAATACATAAATAAAACTATTAACTAAAACTATTTGGAAACTAGTTTCTGGGCCATTATGAACTGTATATATTCAAAAAGACTGACTCATGCTGACACAGGCCTGCTTCAACTGTCAGCATCAAGTTACTTTGCTCACATGCAATCCATCCTTGAACTCATTTTCAGTCGAAAGTCAGTCCTCAGTCAACAAACTGAATGAGACTCAGAACACACAGTGAAAGTTTATGTTATTCTGCTTTTTTAAAAAACAAAAAAATTAACAAAACAGTTTCATCTCACTCACGGCATAGACTGTGCTTGATGGCGGACGTCGCTGCCTGTCTCACATCTGAGGTCTTAGACTTCTACTTATTAGGGAGAAGGAGAAGAACAACTGAATGTGGACTGACTCACCTTCAATATTCACCACAGCCTTCGCTTCCAAAAATGCCAAAAATATACTCGAAAGACTATATGCAAATCTCCATGAGGCTAAAATATTTCTCTGTCAGCATCCTGATGGATATTCCTGGGTTACTGTTGCCTCACTTAGATGTTTCACTGTGCAGAATAATGTATGTGCAGAGTGTGACAAGAGAAAAATATTTCCATCGGCTGAAAGGGGGAAAGTTTTCCCACACTTACTTTAAATCTGAGTGTGACACTTGCACAGAAGAGAAGGATTAGCCAGGCCAACACAAGTTAATATTAAAAAACACATGCTGAAGAATTGTAAGCCGATGATAAAATCATATCAGACATTAATTATGTAATACACACATGCATGCACACATCCTAATGACCTTGTGTTTGACGCCTTTCATTTGCTGCTGTAGTTGAATGTGTCTTTCCTCAGGTGCAGATGCTGCAGCAAAGCTTCTTGACACTTTATGCTTGTATGTATTGCATGTATGCCATGTTGATGTTAATGCTCTGATTTACTCTTCACGAGACAGTTTGAATCACTGTGACGCCGGGCGACTTTCGCAGTGACCTAGAAAACACCTGTGCACAGAAGTGCCTTACAGCCACACAAAAATAGAAAAATCATTAGATTTTTTGTACATTCTGGGCCACTTCAAGAAAAACCATTAAATCTCAGACTCACATAATGTAATTAAAATGGTCTGCTCCCAAATGTGGGTCAAATTCGCTGATACACTATATAGGCTTCCATAATATACATATACTCTATATAACAGCAGGCCTTTATCAAGGGACATTGGGGTCCCCAAGTAAGAAAGATTTTCATCAATATAAGGCCTTATATTGATCTCAACCTGTAGGGCAGGGAACAGCAACCTTTTGACTATACAGAGCAGACAGCAGTTTTCTTATTTCTGACAGACCAGTGAAGGAGAGGGGGATGCTACCAAAGCAATGTTAAGACATACAGTAAAAAGAAAAGCAAAAGCACAGTCAGAAAAGCAGCCATTTTGACATGTTGAAGTAGGAAAAGTCATTAAATCTCAGGCTAAAATATTATAGTTCAAAGGGGCTGCTACCAAATATATTATAGGCTTCTATAATATACATATACTGTATATAATGTCTTAAAAAAGACTACACTACTATGACAGAAAAAACCTTTTAGCCAGAAAAGCACAAGTGTTCCAAATCCCATTAATGGTGGGTCTGTTCAGTTCATGTAAGGATAGTGTGACAGTCAAGCCTCGTCTGCTCTGAAACTGTGGAAGCTAAATGGAACACAGCCATCCATAATATGATTATTTATACCTGTGAATTTTCTACTGTGACATGTCACATGTCATGACTGCTGTGCAAAGGGCCCCATTTAAAACTGCAGTGCGTAAACAAATGTCTATTACATTTAAACCACTGTCCAATGATTTCACACAAGGCTGATTAGGCCTGTCAGCTTCACATGAATCTCTCTGAGTTTCTCAGTACAGTGGTGTCGCCCACTGCAAACAGGAAGTTATTATCTCCACCAAGAAGCTGATGTGTTAGTTTGTCTGTCTGTCTATCTTATCTTAGAAAATATAACTAGTAAATAAAAAGTTATGGATGGATTTTGATAAAATTTTAGATTTTGGTGGTGATCCAGATTGCTGTCTGAATCCAGGAATTTTTTGAAGGACTCTTTATCGTTGCTTGGCGGAGGTCTGCGCTCTCTCAGTGCTTCTAGTTTGTTTTATTTCAACAAATGAAGCACCCACAAAAGGTTTTAGAAGTGGATTCAGCTGCGAGAAATAAGTGGTCTCCTGCACTGCTGCTGTATATACACAAACACTCCCTCTGTCAGGTCTGATAAAGGTTGACAGATCGCATTTTCAGATAAAGGATGCAGCATTCAAATAATGTTTCTGTTCACAAAGACCAAACAGACACAGAATAACAGCATCAACAACAAGAAGTAGTTTTGCACTGCAGCTGTGACCGTAAACGCTGTACAAAACACATGAAAATCAATGCTTAAATCACCATCAATGCAAGCCCTGAGCGTGTTCTAAGGGGTCACAGAGTGGTACAAGGTGTGGGAGTGATAAGTGAAGGGTGTTTTTTTCATGTCTAGTCTCCTGCAGAGCCCTGTTTTGGTTTGTCACTTTTATATGAATATCGATTGCTTGATGGTATGTATTAAAAACTGGTATGTTTACTTCCTGGGTTTTCACGGCCTGGTTCAGCCCTGCCCAAGGCCTGCACTGGTCTGCTTTAGATGGTATCTCACCAAAGGTGCCCTCCATGTAACAACAAGTGTCATTATTGTATGACCACTGGGCAGGTCTGACATGGAAGCATATGTATCTGCCTGTGAGGTAGATTAGCTCTTTACTCAGCAGAGAATTGTCGGGGAAATCAAAGTTCAATTGAGCTACTATGGATAAAACTGATTGGCCTCAGCTGATAAATTCCGTGGGCTAAAAGTGGCGCGTGTGGAATGTAATTGTCACCCTCTGCTGTCAGAAACGAATTACTGACGCTCTCATATGACTTGTCAACTAAGTAATGAAGCAGGACTTCCACCTGGCAGCAGCCTACAGTCCATCCAAACCAAAACCTCACACCCCTTGAATAAGGTTTGAGACCCAGGGTGACTCTGATCGCACATGTCCACCCTCTTCCCATCTGTACTGCACTGCACATAATATTTCTTTCATATCCTGCACTAATATTTACATTATATGCACAGTTGTATTGCTCATCCTATAATTTTTATATTGTATTGTCTTTTTGCTCATTCTTGCTCCAAAACTCAATTGCAAAATAAAACCAAGTAATTTAACCTCAACACTATTTAGATATCTACATACACTGTACAGTATGAATTTGCTGGGCAGGTTTAGAGTCTTTGTATGTTTAATGTTGACCCAGCTGTGATAAAACGTGTTATGTATTTCTCATATGTGCTTCATTTACATATGTTGTAAAACATTGCAAACAAACAAAATCACTGGTGGAAAGCACAAAATCAAATAACAATAATAAAACACAAGTACACAGGGAAAACCTTAAAGGCAATAGAACAGATTCTGATTCTGAGTATGAACATGACCACTAGGGGCAGCAGCTACACATGCCCACACTGATTCACTTTCTGTTGAAGCTCAACTTTACCAGAAAAGCAGAAGACACAACTCTGTTGTTCTAAAATATTCGCTCTCATTAAACCTTTAATTATGAACATTAGAACACAGAGCAGGTGTTATAATATACAGCTCGGTGACAACATGTTATGCTGCAGAAACTCGGCGGGCTTTAGGACCCATAGATTCCTCCACGGTGGAATAATAAAAGTTGGGGTTGTGTGCGAGTGCGTGCGCGTGTGTGTGTGTGTGTGTGTGTGCGTGTGAGGGAACGTTGCAGCGCTGCAACAACAGCCGTGGACAGCTCAGACACTCAGCCGCTGGGTTACCCTCCCACTATGGACGAGACACACGGCAGCGTGGATTGGTGTGTAGTGTTTTCCGGAAGAGAGGGTGTGTAAGATGGGACACATCTCGGGTCAGCAGCTGATCCTGCCACACGTCTAAGCCGAGGAGGAGCCCGTGTGTCTCTCTGTGTGCGTGTGTGTGTGGATGCCAGTCCGTCAGAGGGAATCCACGACAGACAGCGCGCGTCCGTACGGGACATCCCTCCCTCTCCGTCTCCCACTCCCACTCCTGATCCCTTTGCATGGAACGTTAGAGGGACTCAAACACACCCGATCTCGCGTTTGGGTGAGTGAAACTTTTAACATCAGCTCAATTCATGTTACGTGTTCAGTCCACGCGTGGCGGCGGGTGGTGGGTTGTTCTCGTCAGTGGCTGCTGTGTAAATGTGGGAAAACAAAGCTGATGGATGTTCCCGTGCGCTGCAGCTCTGTGTCTGTGTCACAGCTGCTGCACGTGTTTTTACTGTTGCTCGGTCGCGGTCACGTCAGGAAATTGCATCCTCTGCAGTTTATCGCTCCCTTGTTTTTTTTCTTAACCACTTTACGCGCACACGCGGGCGTGACACTTTGCACCGTGGAGCTGGAAGCTGCACTGAAACGCAGCGTTCACTGACCACCGGTGTGTGTGCGTGCGTGTGTGCGTGCGTGCACCTGCCACATTCATCGATGCTGTCTCATAGAGGATGCTTGATAAATGTTGAGAAGATAAACCGTATCATGATCCGAAATTTTCAGATTTAAACGTATTATGATTGTAATGTAAGATTAATGAAGATTGATTTTTGAATGTTGAGGAGACCAGTGATCTCAAAACGTCATGTCAATGTTCTGCCTGACTAAAAAAAAAGTCACACTCTCACCTTGAACTTGGATTATGACATGTGTTCGCCATATCGTTTTGGTAAATTTATGCAGTTTATTTCAGTCCTATGTTGCATCTATTTTCCCCCAAGGTTTTGTGTTTATGATGGAGATGGACCACTGTGTGAAGTTTTCTCAGGGACATCTGCAAGAAGACGGGGTCAAGGTTTGGACTCTGTGGTGGTCAAACCTTGTGTGAAAATGCTCGAACCACTCTTTTTATAATTTGAGCTTGATTCATTTTTGGAATCCTTGGAATATGGCCAAAAAACCTGGATATATATATCATGGCGACACCAAACTGCTGTGCCATCATCTTATATGCGACCCACACAAACTAGTGACGAGCAAAGCAGTTCTTTCCCGGTGTACGGCTAATTAAAAAGATTAGTTCAGTACTTCCTGCTTGACCGAAGCCCAGACTCCGTCTGGCACAGTCACCAAACTAAAATACGTTGGCAGAGGTTGTGATTCGGCTCACGAGTTCCGGCTGTCGGCACTGTTGTCGCTAAATCCACCAGATGACCCTTGCTAAATGTTGGAGATTGATGCGTGTTTTGAGATTTATGAGGATGTCGCGCCCATGACTCTTCCAGTGATGACACTCAGTGACAGTCAATGGGAAAGCCAATGTGTTGATGTCACATTTTAGTATCCGCTTAGCCCTTGGAAGCAGGTACTAAATACACTACTAGGTGCTATACCTAGTGGAAAAGAAAAAAATAAAAGTAAAAAGGGGGGTAAAGTCGAACCAAGCCATGCTGGAACTGTATAATGACAAAGCACCATTTTTTGAGGAGGCACAGAACATTGCAGAACCTAGACCTGACCAGCTGAACCACAACCACAGACCATAACCATGCCCTGTGGAATATGCGACTTTTCTTAGAAAGAAGAAGAAAAATCATATTTCGATAATACTGTGTGTTGTCATTCAGTCATTTTAACATTAAACTGGGGTCTCTGGGACCCACAGCTGAGCTTTAAAGGGCTCATATAGGTTCTCTGTTGTTTGCTGTTTACCAATGATTGCAGGAAGCTGACCAACAGGACTTCCTGATTCACTGATCAGTCTGCAAATAGAAAATTAACCACCATCAACGTTTGTTGTTGAGTCACTGTGCTGTACCAAGAGGAAACGGAGCAATCAGTCGCCGGTTCCATTTTCTTCAGAGAACAAACATTGCAAATGAAGTGCCATTAGTGTTTTTTGTCAAAAGATGTTGATATCTGATTCAAATAACTGATGTTATTTATGATAAGGTCTTTTTTTATTAAATGGTCCCTTTCAGGAGATTTTCTCTATTTTAAAGACTTGTTTGGTTCTATGACATGTTTCTGTCTGTCTTAGACAACGGCTTCATCTCCTCGTTGAGTGGTGCTCATTTAAGCCTGATGTTTGGATGGCACTCTGGAAAACGAGATGTTAATCTCAATTAGCATTTACCTGGATAAAATAAAGGATTACATTTTTTTTTAAATAGAAGATGTTAACATTAATCTAATGCCTTGCGTTACATGGACTTATGTTGACATGTTTTATTTTTTTAGGCTATTTATTTTCACATTTGTATTTAGCTGCAATGTCACCCGTTCTGTGACTTGGGAACTTTAACCTTGAAAGCTGGATGATAGTCACAGAGCACAGGAGGTTGAATTTGCACCGATTCTGGGATTTAATCTACATCCACGTGCAGTATAGCTGCTTCACATTTCTGCTTGTGTGTATTTCCTTTCATATTTTAATGAGAGTCCTTGTCAGTCTAGCATTCCATGCATGCATACTTGATCTCTTAGTCCACAGCAGCGGCAATTTCTTACCAGGAAATCCCCCTCCTGGTCTTCTTTGAGTGCTGACTTGAACAAAAATGTGTGGCTATCACTGGACTTCCTCACAATAATCTCAAGCAGGTGTCATGGTTGCCGTCTCCTGCCTCGTCTCTTTTGACGAAAAACAGCGTGCCACCAACTGGATTGGAAGGTGTTGTGCTACAGGGAGCAGGCAGAACACAACTGGAGGTCTATGTGGAGTCATCGCCGAAGGGTCTGAAGTAGAACACCGGCAAAATGGGAGGATGCCAAAATGTATGTCATGCAGACTGTAGCAAACCTCTGGGCAGACACACATGTGGAAAGTAGGATTCGCTCCATATTTTGACAAGCAGGTGAACACATGGACACCCAGTTTTAATTTTCATGTGTTCAATGAATTTAAATTCACTTAAATGCTCCAGTTGCCGGTTTCTCTCGCACGTTTTTATATTTGGCACTTGTGTCACTCTACCACTCTCACTTGTTACACACACATTGCTGCTTTGTTTCATGTTTTAAACTATTTTTATTAGTGCACAAAGATGTGCGCACACACACATATGGCTGATTTTAACACATGTCCACGCACTAGTAGATACATATGTTACTCAGCAGATAGATACATATACATATGTTGCAGACGTCAGATGTAATCATGCTTATTTTCATGAGGGTGTGCAAAAGAACAACACAATCAGAGAAAAGAAATGACAAGCAACTCGGGTTGCAAAATTCTGAAATTTGAAAATTTCAAGAGGAAATTATGTGAACTAACAGGAATAAACAGGAACATTTTCATAAATGAAGGTTGGGAACTTAATATCGTTGGTAAATAATATTTTGAAGCATAATCTTGACAAAAATAGTCAGATTTGATGCAAATCCAATTAAATATCAATGCTATTCCTTAATCACAGGCACACAACACAAAAGCTTACTGCAGTGCTATTTTGGCCACACCCCCTACATGCACTGTACATTCCTCCATCACATGCACAGATGATTTTTGGAAACCTGAACTGATAAAGATATTAAAGTTCTACTCATTAATCTGCATCCTGCTTTTTAATTGTATCATTTGCATTTTAAATTTATATACACACCGTTTTTTTAAATTATCCAGTTAATTCTCATTAAGTTCCATAATTCCCATGGAAAGTTTCTGGAAATTTACAAGTAACTAATTAAACACAAACCTCTTTGACACCCCTCTGTAAATCCAGCCGCAATTATTTACTCATTTTATTGGATTAAGAAGCGCCAACTAATTTAGGCTGCACATGTGACACAGTGAATGAAGGTAGTCCAAATAATAGTCAAACTATTTGAGCTATTCTTTCGAATATTTGTGAGGTCACTCGGCCACATCTTAATTCGTCGCCGCTTTTACAGAAGCCACGCAGCCTGTTTATCCACCAGTGTTTCAGTCTGAACTGGTTTGAACACCAGGTGAGGTCACATTGTACATTTGTGACAACGGACAACCAGGGACACTAGTTACAGTCATGAAATGCAACAGCCCAGATTTCTTTGCCGCACACCAGTAGCAACACCACTATATCACCTTTTTTGTATCGCTTGTCCACTTTTGTTGCTGAACGTACCAGAAACTTGGGTTTTGTTAATCATTTTAGAACTGCAAGTAAACGACTGAAAAATGGGACATGTCGAAAGTTTCCAGCTCTTTCAGGCCCTCAGAGAAAACAGTTGAAAGAGGCTCGTGGAGAATTAAATCAGAATTGCATGTGTATTTCAGTTGGCCATTAAAATAAATGGCATGGATATCTGGACACCATTCACCCATACTCTTTGAAGCACAGCTACAGCCTCAAACGACCAGGGAGGAATGGTCTGTAGTTGGTCGGTGAATGGTGCTTTTCCCTGCTCTGCCTCTTCTGTTGCAACACTTTTCTCCTTTCCATGCTCCATGCATAGCAATAGATTTTACTCGCTGTAGAGCTATACACAGTTGTAAGTGCTTTTCTTCATTGCAGAACCAAAAGATTTATATTTGTTTGATGTGAAATTGGAGGGTGAATCTCCCCGAGCGTTCATCATCAAGAGGCTGCACTTCTGATTGCATCTGTGTGTGTGTGAGAGAAATAGAGAGAGAGTGTGCTCTTGTACTTGTTACCTCTTTAGGACCTTTTCTGGCATCAACAGAAAAGTTGACCAGGTGTCAGATTCATGGAGACCGAAACCTGGTCCTATTGAAGCAGAGCCTCGTTTCTGAGGTAGTGGTTAAATTTGGGGGTTAAGATTTGAATTGTGATTACATTTAGGTTATGGATCAAACTTGTTTACTCTGTCCACATGATTGGAGGTCAGTGCCTTGTCCTATCAAGGTGTAGCTATGCAAACCCTAAGTAGACAGACTGTGATCAAACTGCAGTGCCGTGTCTTTATTTGACAGTAGCCTTAATGAGTGATTTTGAAAAAAAAAGCATTTCCAGGAGAGCATTATACTCTACATACTATTACAGAATAGCTCCCCTCAGATGTAAGACAACTCTCTTCAGGTGTACTTTGCAGTCTGTGATGTTGAGACTTTCAGCCCTGTAGAGAGCTGTTTATTTGATGTCTACCAGACTTTAAGATGAAAGCCTGGAAGCCGCTATAGTGTTTCTGTTTGTACCGTTACCACTTTATCTGCCATCTCTTTTGTGGAGTCAGCCTTTAATGTGCTCTGAATCATATGCTGGACAATTGCAGTACAAATATTCGTGTCCCATAGAGAGAAATGAACAGTGAGTCACACAAGTTAGTTAGTGAACGCCGTTGCTTCTTTTTATTTCCAAAAAATAATCTGCTTTTTTTTGCTTTTTCTTGTTTGAGCTTAAAAAAGGTCCACATAGTTGACATGATTTGCAGCCCTCACTTTTGTAAGAGGACAGTAATGAATGTCTTTCTTTATAGTATGTTTCCTGTGCTTAGTGAAGCATTTAGGGTCACAGATTATACTGGATTTTTTTTCCTCTATGAACAATAACCAATGATTTTAGAGTGATATTAGCAGATCAGTTAATCCCTAACTTTATAATAGAAATGTGAAATCATCTGGCCAATTTCTATCCCACAGTGTGCATCTACATAGTATACCAATTGATGCTGTTACGTAACAGATTTGTTTTGTTTTTGTATGTTTAAAACCAAACAAAATCATGGCCTACCATGGATCATCATCATCCATGAGGCTTTTATTTTCCACATTTTGTAATGTCGTGGCTTCATAGGTGTTCAGTAAGCATATGTGTCTTTTTTTTTTTCCTTGGGGTGTAACAGTTTGCGACATGAGGGGGAGATGACTCTTCAGTCACAGAGGGGAATGAGGCTTCCAGAGAGTTAACAGTGACAGTCTCTTATTCCCCTCAGCCACAGCAGCCAGAGAGAAGACAGGAAGCAGAGTGTTGGGGAAGGAAGTGGGATTGAGTCCTCATGGTTCTCATTTCTTTCCAAGCATGACTTGAATGTGTACACATGCCGCTGACATCAGCCAGAGGCAGACGTCTCCGGTTAGGCAGTGAGATTTAAGGAGGACGTCTGACGTTTTCATAATGCTCCTCCAGTCAAGTTAAGTCGAGTCAAGTCAGTTTTATTTCCATAGCCCAACATCACAAACACAATTTGCCTCGAAGGGCTTTACAGTCTGTCCAGCAAGTGACACCCTCTATGCTTAGACCCTCACATCGAGTGAGGGAAAACTCCACAGAAAAACCCTTGTACAGGGGAAAAAAATGGGAGAAAACTCAGGAAGAGCCACAGAGGAGGGATCCCTCTTCCAGGACGGACAGACGTGCAGTAGGTGTCACATGTACAGAGACAAGTTCAGAGTCCGAAGCTGCAAGGCCTTTTGTCTTCCTTCCTATCAAGCAACGCTGATATTTTGCAGAACATGTTCCCTGTGCGAGGTGTGGATTTAGCTCAGGAGTATATGAACTATTATAATCGTGTGGTTAGAATATGCCACGACAACCTTATCATGACTAGAATGATAATCCCGTTTCCTTCACATTATTGCGTCACATTGCAGACATGATGCAAATGTGAGCTGCACTACAAATTGTTATGAAACGTGAAATGAGATATAGAGATTTAGTTTGGTGTTTGTTGAGGACATGAATGCATTTACAGGTCCTTGTTAGTGTCAGGTGCACAGCCACATCTGCATATGAGCCCTCGTTATTCAAATCTCGCACAGCAAGGACTCTGGGGCTTCACAGATCTTTTAGTTAAGCTCATCCCAGTGCTAACCTGCTCTCCACCCCACTTCCACTCCTGTTCTCATTAGGCCGAGCATGAAAGACCATCATAAACAAGGAGAGCTCTAATAGCCTACACCAGTTCATTTCTTACACGTTTATTTGAAGAGCAAGGCTCAGGCTCCTTTTGTTTGTTCTTAAACAGATCTTTCTTTTTTAATAACTCTGTATTTCTCTTGTAGCCCCCTTTCCACCTGAGGCAGATTCAGGACCAGTTATGTAGTAGTGAATTTTCTGGAACCAGTTATTTGTTTTTCCCAACTGCTAAAAAATCGGCTCTAGGCTCTAGAGTTACTGCTTAAGGTGCAAATTTTATATGTAAAGACATGTGCTCTTTATCTGCGCAGCTGATTCCTCTGTAAGTAGTGACAGTCCCTGCTGCACTTGTGTTTCATTGATGACTTTGTTCTGCCTGCTGTCAGAATAACAAATCTTCATGTGTCTTCAGTGCAGAGACTGTGACTTTGCCTCGCTGATTCTCTCTTTCTCTGTTATATATTCCATTATTGTCAGACATGTCGTTTGTCTTGTTGCTCATCTCTTTCATCTGATGTCCAGAGCAGATTCACCTTTATGTTCAATTCCCAACGGTTCTTGACATGCAAGAATTAACCAAACAATTTCGATGCCACTAAAACCCTGACACCAGTTTTTTCCTTTGAGGTCACTTGTCACAGTGCACTGACTCATTAAGGTGCAGTGTAGACAGCCACACTCTTGCCTACAAGTTGTCCCCTGTTCCACACGGTCTTTGCCTTCTGGACAATAAGAATCTCCCTGAGCGATCGCACACTAATAGAGGTATTTGTAGTTTGCCAACCTAACTACATGGTGTAATGACCTAAATAACAGTAGTAATAACGTAGATGATATTAACAGATGGTTTACTTTGTTTACACCTAAAACAAGTATTATGCTGTATTTATTATAACTGTTTGTAAATAGTTTTTGGTCTTAAACATAGATTGTACATAAAAATTACGTGGTCTTCGGGTCTAGAGCTTGAAGCCAATACACAAACATCTGAAACCTGTATTCAAAGACCTAATTTGGTGACTTTCTTTGGTACATTCTAATGCAATTTGCAGAAATAGATTATTGTAAAGGTAAATCCAAAATTAGAAAATGATGAATACAGTAGTCGCACTGAATATCAGTAGTTACACACACACACACACACACAGACAAGAAAGGAGGAAAAAAATAAGAAAACATACTCAGAAACTGCAAACCATGGTTTAAAGTCATGAATTGAAGAAATGTATTGATTATATACAGACACAGGCACGTCGCTGCACAGATATAAACGCTGACCACAGTGTTGGTCACTTGTGTCGTATTGTCTCTTCCTCCATTTGCTATTGTTAGTCAGTGACAACATACAGTATATGTGCTGTGTTGACATTGTCAGTCCTCCTGTGGTATATTACTGTGGTAATATAAAAAAGCAGTAATTTACACATGAAAGAAAATGCTCCTCCAGTACTAAGTGAGTGTACAGTGATGGTGTGATGGTGTGGGAGGCTCTGGCAGATTGTCTTCCTAACAGTGACAGAGTTGGGGGGGGGAGGAATCTGCTCTCATGGCTCCAGAGACGGGTTTGTGATTTCAGCGAGCACCGCCAACTAAAGAGAAGGAGCATAAACCTCTGCTCAGTCCTCCTCACTTCAGCCTCTCTGCAGTATATGGCATGCGTTTTCATTTCTGCTCAGGGCGTCGTTGCTAAAAGCCAGTAGAAATATAAACCTCAGTGTGTGGATGATGGGATTTAAAAAGCAGAACCTGACCCCCCAGACCAGCTGACATCAGCACTGTCCTTCTTGAGGCAGCAGCCTCTATTTTAGTGAGTACCTCAAATCCATTGCGGTTCTGGAGAATCGACCAGCCTTTGCTCCCTGTTCCTGACTCCAGATTTTCTCTTTGTAGCTCAGAACCAGGGTGGGGAATAAGAGACCGGTGCTGTCGGGAAGATTATTGATGAGGGGAGTGACAGGCTCAAGACCCAGATGCCTGAAATTCTTGTATTACTGAGGATTAATCTGGTCCTACCTGCTTTAGGAAGGAGAATGGTACTCGTACATCAGATAATAGATGACGTACTGTAAGTTGGTAAAAAGCCAGCTTTAAAAACAAAGAAATGAAATGCTCTTTAAAGTCTTTAGTAATTGTTATCCTGTGGAAAATATAATGCTGGGTTTAGGAGTTTTTGTTTGTTTTTTAATTCAGACTCATTTTGAAACCGTGTTGCGTCAGGCTCTGGAGGAGAATTGTAATGATATTCTGTCCATTTTCAAATGCAATTAAATGCCCACACATTACAGGGACATCACACACTACAATATATTATGATTATAAAATACAGCACCTTGTGTTTTTCATGTGACTGTGTGGAATCAGACAAAACAACCTGCTGTCGGCACAGCAGCTCACTGTGTGGTTAAAAACCTCTCTGTCAGGAGTAGCAAGCAATCTGACATCAACCTATAAGGCTAGAAAGAAATAGGAAGGAAGAAGGAAATATCAAACATGGTGATGATTCTGCAGCTCAAGAGGTGAAAGGCTTTTTAATCCCTCACATTATCAGATACTATAATTATCTGCATAATTAATCACTTTCAAAGTAGCAAATCCTGAAGGCAACGTCTTTGGCCACAACCAGCTTTGTTGTTTTTATATTTGTCAAATTCTGTGATCAGTGGTGTTGGGATTAGAATAATGCCACTGAAAGTCAGTCTCGTATTTTAGCAAACTTTCAGCGAGTTAAAGTCAGATAACGTGTGTGTGTGTGTGATGCTCAAGCGTGCCTTGTATAGATCTGGTGTAATAGACCCTTTTCACTGCAGATATCTGTTGACATGAAATGAATTAGGGTCAGAATCGTGTTATTGTTCAAGTGTAAGAGTAGGGCACACTAAATACTTGACACTTGTAGAACTTATTGTTAATTTTACTACTGTATACATGTGTTCCAACAAGGTGATAGATATATAATAACACTGTAAGGCTGCGCAATATATCAATATTTTGTATGTATCCTCATAAAATATGAGACAAGATATTGTCCTAGATTTTGGATATTGTCATATTGTGATATACTATCTTTGACTACCTTTCCTGATTTCAAAACAGAGTGACAGTCATGATACTTATTATATTTAATGACTTAGTGAAATACACTAAATATCATTAATTAAATATTATATTGATTTAAAATACATGGGTCGGTCAAAGTTACTTAACACTTTAATTCTAAGCTTAATTATTTGCTTTTGTAGCAGTATTTGACCATATTTATGCACAATTTTATTGTTTCTAATACACATCACAATCCTTCATTCAACATTAAAAAGCCAAAAGAAATAAACCAGGTATTATTTGAAATGAAAGGTAATCATGTGTAAAAGTATTTTGGAGTCTATTTACAGTTTATTGTCATGAGCCCAGAGAAACAACCTGTGTGGACCTTTATATCCCCATATTCTGTAGCTCCTATTTTGGCATATAGCCTAAAAATGTATTACTTATACGACATATTGCCTAGCCTTACTTTTAAGCTCGATAGAAATATTGATTTGAATAATATTGTGAGATATATCTTTATTGAATGATGTAAAAAAAAAAACCTCTGTACTGTGTGGTCATTATAGCATTGCTGCAGCGTAAAAACAACAACTCTGATGGTGGCCTTTGCACAGTAAAGTATCTTTTATGCAAATTACTTACACATGTAGTTGCTGTTTTGGTCGTGATGCGTGGTAATGCCCCGTGACATTATAAACCTATTACACACTACACAGAACTGAAATCACAATAGCAATTGCAATTAGGTATTTTCCCCAGACTGTTCAGCTCTACTGAACATCAGTACTGATCAGACCAGATTTCTCCTTTGGTTCTCAGGGAAGCTCTTTAAAGTCCTGTAGTCTGAGCCCAGCATAATGATCTCTGCACATCAACGGCGATGTAATTAAATGGCATGAAATCACAGATAACTTGGAGGTAAATTTTAATGCACCCTCACTATTGACATTAAGCTCGATCTGATTCAGACAATAAATAAATCATAAGGACACTAAAAAAATTGTTAAGCTGGCAGAATTTATTATTATTATTAATAGTACTAATAATAAAAAAATAACTTGGTGCAGCCAACACAGATGATAAGAGGAGAGCTTGCTTTGTTCAGGAGCTTGAAGAAGATCCTGTGTGTATTTGCTTATTTGAATATCTTTATTGTCATTTTGTCAACATTCTTATTGCTCTGATGTCTACACATTGGTGGTGACATAGTGGCACAGGGTTGCAACCGATTATTTTCCTAATCGATTCATCTGTCAATTTTTTTCCCAATCAATCGAGTACTTGTTTGGTCCGTAAAATGTGAGAAATGTTGATCACTGTTTACCAAACCTGGAATAATGACATTCTTGAATATCTTGTTTTGTCCACCCCTCGAAATTATTCAGTTTTAATGATTTCTTTGTTATTTGGAGCAAAAAAACTCTTCTCATTCATGAAGATGAAAAATAAGTTTCAAAATTAATTATTGAAAAAAATGCTCAAACCGAGTAAAAGATTATTAAAATAGTTTAATAATTGAGTAATAATTGATTATTCCAATAATTATTGCAGCTCTATTAGCAAAAAACTTAAATCTCAGTCCTTGAGTACAAAAACTGGAATATCAACCAGCAAAGTTACATCGCTGATATGAAAGCTGCGTTAAATAGATAGTGAAACATATTATGTAGATAAATCACAAAAACTAGGCTGATCATTTGGAATGGTTGTTCCTTTTGTCTTATTTTTAAAAAAATACATACTTTGGTAGTGTACAGTATCTTAAATATTGCAAATATTCTCTGCTTAATAATAAAAAATGTGAAAATCAGATGAGCTTATATTTTTAATCAGATGAGCTGTAAAATATGTAAATAATAATAATCCAAAAGGGAGTAAGATTATGAGAGAGAGTCATCAAAGAGCTGCTGGACCAAACAATTGCTCCATCTGTAATCCCAGCAGCTTTACCACAGTGATGCCTCCGCAGTCCTCTGTGACCTTTCCCCAAAAAAACAACTGCGAATTTGATTTCTGACATCCCTGCGAGGGTTACAGGTTTGCTTTCTCGATCGTTCGATCCCCAAATCCAGATGCTCTTAAGTGATACAAGCTTAACAAAACAAGTATTTTGTTGTCTGATGTTGTGTAAATACTCTAAGACACAGAATACCTTGCATAAAGTGCTCTTTTTGTGCCGAAGGAGGGTGAGCTCACTCTGCAGCTGCTGCAGAAATTAGATCTGATCCTTTGAGAATAAAACCCAAGGTCAAAGCAGGTCACGGAGGAAATCCACAGTAACTGGCCATAACGCATGAAATGTACTGTAATTATGTGACTAATTGAGCTCATTGGACCATTATCCACAGTCAATGCCTGTGAGCACCTTGTTGATTAGTTATTGCCATTTGAGACATGTTTAATCACTTTTACAGGACAACACACACACACACACACACACACACACACAACTAGACCAAACTGCATCTGCGGTCTCTGTTCACCAGGACTGACCAGGCAGCCTGACGGCCACCTGACCTGACCAAAGGTTTCTAAAGCCACTTTTACACTAAAATTACTGGATATGTCTGGGATTTTTGAACTTGGGCGAACCCGCTACATCCCTGTGTCACCCGTACACGAAATGTAACATCACACACATGTTGGAAACAAAGGACAACATCACGCTGCTATTTTGAGTCACTATTACTGATCTTTTACTTTGGTCCTTTGGTCAAAGTTGGCATGGAGTAAACAATTATAATACATCCGTGAAATGAAGTAAGATGAAATAAAAAATGAATTTGCGCTGTTGAAATGATGCCGGAATTTGCATCACTGCCAAAGTTGAGACAGGCGAGGAAGACATTAGAGAAGAGAGAAACATTAGCTGAAGCTTATAGAAACCATCAATGGTCAAAATCTTGTTTAAAACTGGGATTAAACAAGTTTTTTTTTTGTTGTTGTTTTTTTGACCAGTGGGAATGAGGTGTAACAGCTAACTGAGGGGATAAAGATCTCTGGCATATATTCTGCCCCTCTGAGAGATTTAGAGGGCACACCGCATTAATCCCAAGGGAAAAGATAAATGGTTTCTCATTTTCAGCAGTCAAGTGTTTAATCCCCTGAAGGTTCACATCAACGTAGATTTACAGTGTTTTGATAGTGAAAAGCTTTACTTGTGAAAGCTAGTAGAAGAGGTGCTGCCCCATGTTCACATGTTCTCTCTATTGGAACTTTGTAGTCCATTCCCATTCCAGTCTGAGCCCAGTGCCACCAACACTTTCTAAAAATAGATGATCCAGTAATTGTGCATTCAGCACCCGGACAGCCTTAGTATTCCCACATAGACAGAGGGTGGAACCACCGTTAAAGCCCGTTCAGACTGGAAATATAGCCAGTCCTTTTAAATTACAGACCTGCAGATCTGCCTGTAGTCTCTTCTCTCTTTGTTAGAGGGAGCTCCATCAGGTGACATTTCTTGGATTCCAGTAAGGGTCAGCCACACTGGAAGCTACAACCTCATTGTCCGAGTGAATGGAGAAGAAATAATTGGCTCATCCATTTGTCAGTTTGTGCTATATCCTGTCTAATCCTGGGCTTATTATTGCCTCAGGCAGCCAGCATGAGAGAGGGTGGCCCTGGATTCAGTTTGGATTGTCCCAGACTTTACTTGTGTCAAGTCAGATTGAGTGCTGCCCGTGGACTCTGGCTGTGTCCAGTAGCTGTCCTTCGGTGTAGAGTTGCTTGTTGGCTTGGTAGAAATGTATTTAACAGGTTTACAGATACAGCTAGTTGTCTCATGTACATCTGCCTGCTTATCCTGTAGATTAAATCAAAGTGTTCCAGGGATTAGTGTGTGACTCGGCCGTAACACAGGGAAGTATTGCAGTTATCATCGCCGCGTATGTAAAGCTAGATTTTGTGGCGGTGGCTTTGTTTGCAGACGTTAAACTTTTGCGTTTTTAGTTTTATTTGATCTTGATCAACAATCTGAAGGCTGTGTTTGAGTCGGGACCTGTGGGCTTTGTTTACTTTGGAGTATTAAGAGTGTTGATTCTCACGTGTTCTCATTTTCTTCTACTAATGCTTAGTGCTCCACTGAAAGTTTAACTGACACATATATGACATTACTCATAGTTTATTTAGGGAAATTCAAATATTATGAAATTAAAGATTAAAGCAGTGTAAGTAAAGTCACACGTCACCACAAATATTTGTACTGTTACACGGGATGTGATGGTGCAGCTATTTTTGTAATTTTATGTAGTAGGTTCTTTCCAAATGCAAACCCCAGCTTGACCAATCACTGCATGGCTCCATTGCATTGCTACAGTATATGTGATCAAGTGGAATACTGGAGTGGAACAGTAATATTGTGAGGTGTTCTTTTTTACTTTTTCGTTTATATCATATGTCTTTTGATCTTTTGAAGCCTTTGTTATATTTTGTGAGTGCATGGCCAGGTGCAGGTTTTAAAAAATTAACCCTTGCAGGTCTCTTTACTAGCTCTCAGTCGCCCGGCTGACCCTTTCTGCATAAACCCCAAACCTTGGAAAACAGGACCTTCTCCATCGCCCCCCCCTCCCTCGGGAACGTTTTCTCTCAACAGCTCACTCAGAAATTCTCCCTTAATGTTCTCTTTTAAATCCATCCTCAAAACATAACTAACCTTTCTAAATGTGCTTTTAATCTTAAATCTGCTGTTATTACTGTGAATACCACGGTACCATTTTCTCTTTTATGCTGCAGTCTGTCTTATGCTGCAATGTAGTGTTGTTATTATTGTTATTATTATTTATTAATTAATTAATTTTATTATATGAAAGTTGTCTTTTCACAATCTTCGAAAGCCCCCTCATTTGATTCACATTAGTGCCAGCCACCTTGTGCTGGTATGACCTTACGCTATCTTCATAGCTATTATGTAAATAGGCACACAATTTATGTATCCAGCCCACTCACCCCATAGAGGACATGCAGGTTGGATCAGGGTGTATCACTGTAGCAGTCAAATGCACTGGTGAACCACAAATGCTCCCCTTTACTCCTGCTGTGTGCTCATGTGAAGCTCATAGACCTAATAATCATAGCGTGAACATATTTGGCAATAAGCCATTTATTTACTGCACATGTGAAAGGTACACATTTAACTTTTGAAGTCTCAGGAGGTGCTTCTACGTCTTATTTTATTATTGGATGTCTGGGAGGTGTTGTCTGTTTTCTACAGCAGCATATATACTGCCACTCTGTGTCTGGGAAGAGCTGTGGAAATCGTAGATTAATTAAGGAATTTGAGAAAGTTCTTCCTCATACTTGGGTTGAGATATGGAGATTTTATTGAGTATGGTGGATGAAATGTAACAGGAGGTGCACGTTTCCATGCGGACCTTTTTGAGTGTGACAGAAAAAGTGCTCATGCCCTTATCATGTGTTACTCTCTTAAGCTGCTGAATGGACTTTAAGCATCCAGTCTGTGTAGGGCAGGAGGAACCAGTGATAAGTAGGTGGTATTTCCTCCCATGTGGCACCAATCAGATCCAACCCGTGACAGTCTAAGCAGAAAAAAGCAAAGCAAAAAAGCACATGGACTCAGATATAATCAGAGTGTGGAAAGAAATCAGATAAGATTCGCCAGAATTGCCCCTACAAGTGCAGACAGATCACATATTTGACTATCAATGCCACTTAATAATGCGTCCCTAAAAATAAGATAATGACGTAAATACACGTGTTCTATCTACAAACTTAAGAGCCTCCCTGAGGTTTCGAGCTTTTCAAGTAATGATTACTACATATCATATCACCCTTTTCACATCCATTTATGCCTATTAACCATTTTCAGGTCAGTAGCCAAGCCCACCCTCACCAGTGTAAAAGCAGATTTTCCCCCAATATATTTTATTAATTTTACATCACCAAACAAAACAACAAACAAAAGCCTATAATAGCCTACATGCTTATTTACATTAGTACTGTGAAAGACAAAGTTGCCCTTTCTGTTGCAAGCCAACAAGATTATCAGGAAGCTGAACAAGTAAAGGTTGCCAAATATTATAAAACAAATTGGCGTTACCCTTTAAAGTAGCACTAAGGTGTTCCACTGGAAAAACCTTGAATATTTCTCTGTACCACTGTGTGAGTGAGGGGGGATTTCTCCTCAAACCACTGGAACAGAACACATCGCCTTGCCAGAAGAAGTTTTCCCATTAATGTCAGTTGCCCTGCGGATACAGAGAATTAGCCTTGAGGTAAATTCAGAAGGAGCAAGTTCTATTTCAATTGTTTTGTGAAAAATGAAACCAAGTTCCGTAGAAATATTTTTCCAATATCTGAGTATCAAGGGGCATTGCTATACTACAATGACAGTAGGTCTCTAATCTGTTTTACACTTCCCACAGAGGGGAGAGATCTGGGGGTTAATTTTATTTAGAAAGTGAGGAGTGTGCTGTAATCTGTGCAATATTTATGGGTCACATTGAAGGAGGCAATGGAAGCAGGTCGTCCAAAGAAATCTGAAATAGGCAACATATCCCAATTGGGCATCTATTAAATGCTTAATAGAGGCAAGGTTGACATGCTTTGGTCACATGCAGAGGGGGGATAGTGATTATATTGGACAAAGGATGTTGAAGATGGAGCTGCCAGGCGAGAAGGAAAAGAGAAAGACCACAGAGAAGGTTCATGGATGTTGTGAAGGAGGACATGAGGACAGACGGTGTAACAGAGGAGGACACACAGGATAGGAAAAGGTGGCAGATGATCAGATGAAGAGAGAAGCCATAAGAAGAAGAAGAATGTCATTATTGGGTTTGCAGTGTAAGTGCAGCCTAAGACCGATTTAAGAATGCATGGGCTACAGAAGTCTGACCCACTGATGTCATTTATTGTCGTTCATAATCATCCGTAAATACCAGTTTCACCATCTCAGCTGCATCTAAAGTGGAGGATGTTGTCACACAAAATACAGTTTCTTGACTGCTGTGATTTTTTTTAACTAATTATTGATTGCACAATAAACTTTCCACGTTATAATGTGAAAGGTATCACGTTGTTAAGTGGTATCATGTTAAACCGTGCAACATATTTTGCTGCAGTGGCAGTAAGACACTGCTGTAGGGTTTTGTTAGTGGGGTACTGCTGAATTTTATGAGGAGCTCAAGAGACGGACTTGTCTCTCCGAATCTACTATTTCGTCTGAAATTGTCAGTGACATTGAATATATTCATCAAGAGTCCGAATGCTGGCAGCTTCACTTCATCACAGTTGATGGCTGATAACTATGCTCTCCCACTGTTTCACAGGCCCTGAAGATGTCGTACACTCTGCTCCATATGAATGAGCCTCACTCAGACAAACATGATGAGGCATTATCACTGCCAGCTGTTTGCTACCACCACGGGAGGAAAAGTTATTTCTAATGTGCATGTGTGCTGATAAAATGTCTCACATAATCCTTTATGGGGAAAAAAAAAAAAAAAATCAAATGCGTGCGGGGGTCTGTTTGTGTGGGCAGTTTGCATTCAAAAAGCCGTGCATATCCAAGCTGTTCCTCAGGCTCGCAATACCGTTCAGCAGGAATGGCCAGGTTAACATTCCTGCTGGGCATCCATCCCTTTACGCACCCTGCAGTGTTTTATCAGTGGTTAATCCTGTGTATTTGAGTGAGATGAAATGTGACAGGAGCAAGCACCGGGCGAGACCTGTGGGCCCCGAGCAAAGTGGATATGCAGAGGGGATGGATGGATAGATACATAGATAAAAGAGCTCTGATGTGATATATAGATGGACCTACTGGTTTATCCTGACTGTGCATGTTACTATATTAAATATGGGATAAAAAGCCACTGACAGTGAAGACTGCAGTCTGTAAAACATCTCAGTGAAATTGTGTTTTCTTCATTGTCTTTCAACATGTTTACTGTCTTTATGAGTTTTATTAGACGACGTATTTATCATTGCTTTACTGCATAAACAGCTTCCCCTGCTTTGCCAAGACTGCAAATGCTGGACGGAGAGCACAGAATCGCTGTTATAAGTGTCTCGATGTTGGTTACACACAGGTTTATGCTAACTATCTGTTCAACCATTCAGTCATTATCTAAATTTGATTACATTGCCATCTAATTAGGCACTAATTGGTCCCTCACATTTTGTCCTTTAATCAGCTCTGAATGTTTGTTGTTTTTTTTTCTTAATGCTGTGAAACAGTGGCGATGAGCTTGTATCGCAGTGTAGTCATGTCTTCCATAATGATCCTCCTGGCTCTGATCGCACAATGTCGTCAGGATTAAGATGAAGTTGAGATTCAACTGTCACGTATTGACAGATCCAGCAGTACAATGTATGCACACGCTGCTTCCAGCAGGATTGTAAATGCTTACAGTTTGTTTTGTGTACTGCGCAGCAAGATCAGAGCTCACAGACTCCACTTGCACAAATAAGAGATAAGACGGAGCCTTCTGTATTTACTTGACTTACGTTGACATTTACTCAGTGTGGCTAGGTTACCTTTCTGCATTTCTACATTTCCCGTGTCTGTGTACAACACTGATGCTTAGGTTTCATTTACATTTGCATAGTGTTCATGCATGTACACACAGGTCAGTCCCTCAAATTATGATATCTCCTTTGTGCTTCGTTGGCCATATTTTCTGCACCTGAGCCACCAACCTCAGATAATCTGCTCCCTGTTTACACCAGCACAGGCATTACCGTTATGTGACTGCGTATGAAAAGGAGATTATGTCTGATATGGAGCTAAAAGGCCCTCACACTGAGGGGCTGGGTATTGAACTTTTACACCTCTGCAGTATCTTATGGGTTTCCAACTACCTATGTACAGTATATCACGTAATATTAAAAATCTGCATTCATCTGATTTTAAATTTCATTATTCATGGAGTTAATCTCATGAGCATCAATGAGCCAATAGGGTAGCAGCATGCTGTTTGACCGGAATCTAGCAGTGCTCATCATTGGCCGTCTTGAGGCAGTAGCAAGTTACGACATACAGAGCTTCAGTTCCAAAGCAAAAGAGGAGCCTATCGTGGAAAAAAAAGACTGGGCCAGCTAAAACGAAGGAAAGTTACTAATGTGTAAACAAACGTCAACCATTTTGATAACAGATGAATCGGTTTGAATCTTTATTTCAATCATTAATACATTTTTTCAACTTCTTAAATGTGAATATTTCCTGGTTTCGTTGCTCCATAACAAAGAAATCATTAAAACTGAATCATTTTGGTTTGTGGACAAAATAAGAGATTTAAGAACATTATTTTCAGGTTTGGTAAATACTGAACACTTTTTTTTCTGCCATTTTACTAAGTAAAATACTTGTTAATTTCAGGATAATAATTGACATATTAATTTATTATGAAAATAATTGTTATACAGTACCATCCTTATAAATACAGATTGCTCCTGTATGTTTAAATCTTACTGTACCATACAAGACCAAGCAGTAAAAGAACCCGTCCGATATTTGATGAGACTTTGCGTCATGACTTTTTCCTTTTCTTTTCTCTATCTTCTCCTCTTTCCATCATTCTTCCATTGAGGGTGATTTTTGTTTCATCAGTTCATAGAACTTTGTTCTGCAACAAAGGCTTTCTCTGTCTTCTCTCTCTGGAAACATGTCCACCTACATTATGGCCCAATCATGCTCGACTTCTTTTCCACCGTAATTTTCTACTCCACATGACGTGATCCTCAGTTTAGCAGCATTTCAGTAAATATATGTAAAGTCATCTACAACTCCCACACAGTTCTGTCAGTGTTGACCCACTCAAACTTGATTGTTAAAAACAGCAGCCATTATTATCATCCAAAGTCCCTAAAGAACGTATGTCTGGACTGCATTTGCACCAGGTAAAAGAAGAACTCTTCAGCTTTCTTAACTGCAGAGCAAGAAAGAAAGAAGCAGCAAATATTCACATTAAAACGCTGTAGATTTATCAAAGTTTTGCTGATCTTTTGCTAGAAAAATTGTCTGAATGATCACTCAATTATTATACTAGTTGCTAGTAGGGCTGCAACTAACGATTATTAATAATTGCCACGGTTGGTCCGTAAAATGTCAGAATGTCAAAAAATGTTGTTCAGTGTTTTTCAAACCTGGAAATGACAATGTTCTCAAATGTTTATTTTGTCCACAAACCAAATTGATTATTTCTTTTTCATATGGTGCACAGAAACCAGAAAATATTCACCTGTCCTCTCCGTCTCACCTGTGTCTGATTATCCGTGTCTCCCTAGTGTATTTAGTCTTTGTCTGGGGTCTCAGTCCAACTTTTCTGGGAAAAAAACATCTGTTCGGTATGGGTGGGCAATATGAGCTTAAAATTATCCCATGATATTTTTCATCACAATATAGCAATGATATTTTCTGATGATATTTCACAGAATTTCAGAATAAAAGCATTTGTGTTGATCGGGATAGTGTACAGTATAAATGTAGTCATGATGATAAAAATCTTAATTTTAAAAAAACATAGCCCATTGATGTTAAGTGGAGGGCCGCATGTGTTCCCCAGTGTTTGTGTTGGTACATTTTGTGTGTTCCATGACATATTTCGGTGATGTTTGTTGCTCTGGTTTTGATAACTTAACAGACTGTTTGCTGACTCGAAGGTACAACTGCCCTGATATGTGTTCCAGGTCTGCTCCCCGTGTTTCTGCTCCATGTTGAGAATAACTTTTTCAGTTGGTGTTTTTGCCTTTTGTTAGTTTGATTTATTAAAGACTCTTTTTGTTCATTTTTTTTGCACCTGCATTTGGGTACTCCATCTCCTGACATCTAGTTCCTGTAATTTTCACAATACTTTAATAAACCAAATAGATTTCTACTTGTGATAAACCAACTGCGTGGTTTATTGTTGTGAGTCAGACGAGTTAGTCAGTATCAATAAAACTTTCCTCACATTGCTCTCTCATCCACTTGGCTTCCAGCAGTTGTTAGGCAGTTCATGTATTTTGTGGGTGGAGCAGACGATAGAGGATGGCATGTATCCTTTTCTTTTTCCTCTAAGTGTTTTAAGATTTGTAGACAGCAGATTTAAGTAGTTTTACTTAAATCCAGATCTCTCTGTACATGATTATTTCACTGGTCTTCACAGGAACATAGCCACATTACTCAGGTTTGGAGACTCTCCCCTACTGCTAGAGTCATTTTCAGAGGAATACAAGGTGGTGCCTCAACATGTGCTCTATTGCACCTCAGATCATTTCCTGCACTAATTCTGTGGAATCAGTTGTGCACATGCCACTTATTTAAAAATTCCAAGCATGAGACACACCAAACCAAAACATACATAGTGACTCTTTCATACATATCTTTATAATCAGAGGACAGTGTTGGGGGTTAGGTCCCACCTGAGAACAAGCACTTGGAGTGAAAGAATAAAGAGAGAGCATTAAACTACAATATCATCGGTATAAGTCTGGTCAGAATGACTGCATCAGGTATCAGTAAAAGGAAAATGTAAAATCACATACAATCCAAAAAACTTGTATATGTGTCACCAATGGTTCATGTACAGGCTGTAAAAAAGATGGAAAGACAGAAAAAGCAATAGAGTCAAGTGTCATTTTGTTAAAAGAGACTGATCATTGGTATCAGCAGATACTCAAGGCTTTGATATCAGTATCTGTTCTGGACATGGAAAAGTGGCATTGAGTCAATCCTACCAAATATTTGACATACTGTAGCACAGCTCGCTCTCCAGTCAATATGCAGTTATTCAGACTCAAACACAAGTTACTGCAGATTTGCAAGGTTGAGATGTAAGCTTTTCAGCCCTTTCTTTAACGATACCTGTAAATTCTCTTTTCACTTTGCCAAGGTCCCTGAAAGAGTCAAAGAAGTATCTTATTAAAAAAAAGTATTCAAGACCAATACACATAATAACTGCTTGATTAATCATTTGCTTTGGATGTAATAATGTAAGTTAGATATATGACCGTGAAATGTTCAAGTTTGTCCCTGTAGGAGCAACAGCAGAACACTTTATTGATTTAAAACTTTTAAATTGCTTCTTTTCAAAACAGCAGAATACTTCATACTTCATTAATGCACCTCTCTCCTTAACCACTTCCATTTTCCACTTGATACTGTGATGTGTTGAAAGTCTATTTGACTTATATAAATTCTTTTTCCCTTGATAATTTCAAATAACCATTTTCTAATAATCATTTCATGTCCAAATCAACCTTATTACACAATATTACACATATTGCTTATACCTTCCAACACACGTACTGTATGCCTCGTATTTTATTTTGCCATTATATTTTATTCGGAAACTTTATGACTTCTCATAGAATTAGTGTAGTTCTTAGATTAGAATAGATCTGGCAGTGACAATAAAGGATACATTAGAACAACTATATTTTGAATTAGTCTGCAGTATTAGCTTTTTGACCACTGATCTTTTTTTTTTTGATTAAAAAAATGGGAGATGTGAATTTCTTGATGGTGAATTTTAGAACTGCAAAATGTATTAATCATCTATTATATTAATCGTTATCTATAGTATTTTGACAGTTTATCAGGTTTAGTTTGTTTTTCTCTGAGTCTTCCTAAATTTGGCGATTGTCTAGTTTCTGTCAACGTCAGATCAGATGATCGGGAAAACAAAATTATCAACTGTTTATAAATCACTGGTGGCATATCCTGAGGAATTTAAGGTTGAAATGGTTATTCCACTTGTGCAGTACATGAACAAAACCATTAAAACAAACAGCGAACCTTTAACAGTTAACATAAAGTTAACAAAATGTGTGACAAAAAGAATACATTAACTTGTTGTACCGTGTGTAAATCGCTTAGCAGCTTAAAATAGCTTTAAACTAGTGTGTCAGTCACAATATGTCAAACTAGAGACAGAAGTTCAATTTCAGGTATTTATGTGACAAATTTAATTTAATTTCACCTTATCAGCCTAACAGATCACTTCGTTCCCAAAACGCAGGTTTATTTGTAGTTCCCAGAGTCCATAAAAGTAGAATGGGAGGCAGAGCCTTTAGTTACCAGGCTCCTCTCCTGTGGAACCAACTGCCAAAACAATAATACTGCTGTCATTGTTACTATGCTCTGATTAAAAGTTCATCAGTATCATTTCTTATCAATAATGTTTGCTGCTGCTTGCTGTATATTTGCTCCTGGTCTCTCTCTTCTGTCTCTCCCTCACCTCCCTATTTTTCTTTCTCTCCCCCCTTTCTGTCCCTCACCTCTCCTCTGTCCCCCATTTTCCTCTCACCCCAACCGGTCGAGGCAGATGACCGCACATCTTTGAGTTTTGGCCTTATTATGTACAGTGCCTTGAGATAATGTATGTTGTGATTTGGCGCTATACAAATAAAATTGAATTGAATTGAATTGAATTGAATTGAAATGAACGGTTGCAGGGGAAACGTATACAAAGTATTCATTTAAAAAGTTGTCTTGTGTAATGAAAATATGTGGATACCTCTCTCTGTAAACAAACGTCCACTGCTTCCGTCCACTGCTCTTCCCCCTCCTCCCACGTCCAGCAGGGATATTGCTCACACATGCAGTAGGCTGAATGGTGCTTCCATGGATGGAACTGCTTTTTCAGGTTTCAAGAGACAGATATTCACTGGCTGTGATAATAATTAGCCAATTCTGAGAGTTCCTTTTTTGCTGTTGCTGAAATGAGTCAGCAGTCAAACAATGCACTTCTGAATTGCAGTTTGAATAACATCATCTGTTATGTGCAAATGGGAGTGGGCAGATGTGGAGTGTGTGTGTGTGGATCCTAGGGCTGTTTGATTCAAATACAAATTTATTTAACAGTTTGAGACTTGAGGATGCAATGTACATCACGCAATCTCGAGCAAAAGTGCTGCATTATCTTGCACTGTAATCTTTTCTCAGCCAATCATTGTGTAGCCTTCAGGCATATTTTAGTGTCGTTATTTTTTAACCTCCCCTGTGTAACTGATCAGTCTTGTTTATCCTGCAATACCACAGTACCTTGCAAAAATGATGTAGACAGGGAGTCTTTATGTTGTCTTTGTTCTTCATTCAGTGGGTCTTTGCTTTAAGAGTCTGCAGTCATGCTCGCAGCTCTGTCTTGCATGAACTGCACATTTTGAGATCTCCCCAAAGTGACTCAATGATACTGAGGTCAGGAGACTGAGATGGCTACTCCAGAACTTTTACTTTTTTCCTGCTGTACCCAATGACAAATCAACTCGGCCTTGAGTTTTGGATCTTTGTCATGTTGGAACATCAAAATACTCCCCAATGCGCAGCTTCTGGGCAGATGAGTGCAAATTTTCCTCTAGTATTTTCTGATAAGATGCTGCATTCATCTCGCCATCAATTTGGACCAAGTTCCCTGTACCTTTGTAGCTCATACATCCACCAAAACATCAGTGATCCACCTCCATGTTTCACAGTACAAATGGTGGACTTTTCATCATAGGCCTTGTTGACTCCTCTCCAAATGTAGTGTTTATGGCTATGGCCATAAAGTTCAATTTTGGTCTGATCACTCCAAATAACTTTGTTCCAGAGTTTTGAGGTTTGTCTCTGTCATTGGCGTAGCAATGGTTTTCTTCAGGGGACTCGACCATGCAGCCCATTTTTCTTTAAGTGTGCATCTTACTGTGCATCTTGAAACAGCCACACCACTTGTATGTCAGCTGAAGTTGTTGTGGTTTCATTCATTGCCATCACACTTTTCCTGGCATTTGTGGCTGTTGTGGTCTCTGGGTAGTTTCTGTTGTCATTAACAAATGGCTTCACCCAACCCCTAATCGTGAATGAAAGAAAACTTTTCCATCATCATTCATATTCAGTAGGTCAAATATATAATATGCCTGACTAAAGGTTAGATAGAGAGAGAGAGAGAGAGAGAGAAGAACTGACTCCTTTGTCATCAATATTTACTTTGTCATTTTAACTATCATTGTGGTACTAGAGGGAAACTGTCATGGCAGTCTATTAAGTATAGTTGTTAAAATATTTCTTTCAATTACTTGGTGAATCTTTCGACTGACTGATATTGCTGCACCTGGACTTTCTCTGCTAACGTACAGTATGTACAAGTCATACAGCTGTGAACCACTGTTGTTTCATTGCCTGGATGATTATGATCCACCCAGACAGGAAGAAGTGGAACACTGTTATTCTTGAATATGTAGCCCTACCCGACACATTTCAGGAATAGCATAACATGGCCCATTTACTGAACAGCTCTTTTTTTAAAACCCATAGTGTTTTGTTTTGTTTTTTTCATGGCACATACACAGACCCAGGTGGCTCCTTTGGGATGAAACCAATCACCACACTTATTCCTCTTGATCCCTGCTGCCACATAGGTGGATTATGTTTAAATGCCCGTCTCTTTATTGCTGTTCCTGGTGCATTTTGCATGTCTGTGTTTTTCCACCTGCAGAACAAAACCCAAACCAGATGCACCGAAGAGCTTTGATGTTTCACATCTGTGGAAATCTGCCCCTGACTGACAAATGCAAAAGCACAATCAACAAGCCTCACTAAATGGTTGCGTTTACACGCACACGCACGCACGCACACACACACACACACTGTGTGCGTGTATTTTTCTGTGTCAGTCCGTCCACAAGCACTTACATACAGCAAAGCCATGACTAATGGCACAGAGCAGAGTTATCTGTGCATTTAAGTGCTTTATAAAATTGAGTCTCACAGTTGGTCTTAAAGATAAATAATAATATAATAATTATAACCTTTCTTGGAGAGAAAGTACTTTAAAGAAATGTATATTTCACACAAGGCAACAGC
This sequence comes from Brachirus orientalis, assembly GCA_016785285.1. Taxonomy (NCBI): domain Eukaryota; kingdom Metazoa; phylum Chordata; class Actinopteri; order Pleuronectiformes; family Soleidae; genus Brachirus; species Brachirus orientalis. The sequence goes on from JAFBJR010000081.1 coordinate 4,310,540, forward strand.
AATAGCTACTAGATTTAAATGTACTGGACATCTGTTAGATTGAAAAGTTATGCTCTACAGCTTTAGAGGACTTAAAGGAAATAACAGCTGACCTGATAACCTCAGGCAGATTGTTCTAGAACTACAGGCTCCCAACAACAAGCAGATTAAAAAGGGCATCTACATGATGATGCATAGGGTACTAAAAAGTTAGTAATGTAATAAGCCAGCCATTAAATATGTTGAAAGGTGATGAGTTAAAGATAAAAAAAATGAATTTGCAAACATACTAGGAGCAAGTGTAAAGAGACTTGAGTGATGTGTTTAAAGTCTGGCAGTGGAGTTTTCTGGTTCAGGCAGGTTTAAAACTGTTGATGAGGTCCATTATACATTAATATACTGTACAGGCATGTCCAATAGTATGGGTATGTCAATGTTATATTTTGCAACTCATTCTTAACTCTATATTATTAAGTGACAATATTCTGTCGGTGACACTAATAAGCAGCTTTCAGATACCTAAAAATTTCTATTAAAAAAAAATGCTCATATATATTGTTGTGTTCAATATAAACAAATGTCCATTAAATTGTACGTTAAATTGTCAAATTGTCAAATTGTCACTCACTGTGTGAACTCATTTGACAATGAGTTCACACAGTGAGTGCTGATGAAACCTGTCAGCTCCACTCAACTACTGCATCTCTGTGTTTCTCAGTTTAGCAGTTTTTTTGTTTTCGTGCCTGAGCCGACATTCCCTTCCTGCACACAGAATGATGCACTTTACATCATGTATGAGCAGGCGAGCCAGTGTCATATTAGCAGTACGGTGGCTGAAATCACCAAGACTCGCCCATGAAAAGATTCAAAAGTGGATCCTACCGCTAAAAATAAACCTGGAAATTCGGTAGGATTTGAAAAATCATATTTTAATCACAATCACGATTTTGGTTGCTTGCAAAAACATTGAATGTGATATTGAAAATGTCTGCAATCAAGCACTCCTTCAACAGATGGCTGAATTTGTGCGTACTTGTCCTGCTGTTTCATTCAGCACGCAGCTCCAATTCAGTTTCCTGGATGCAGTCTGGACAAGAATAATATTTTCGGGGTTAAGACCTGGTTTTAGAGTAAGGGTTAGAATTGGGTTTAAGTTAGGGTAAAGGTTCTCTAGTTGTGATGGTAAAGGTTAGGTTAAGGGGCTTGGGAATGCATCATATCTATGAGGATCCTCACTATGAATGAAGTGCAAATGTGTGTGTGTGAATGCAGGGTCTTAGAGACTGCAGACTTTTTTGGTGATTACTCAGATATCAACAGAGGTGATAATGGTTCCACACTGTAGCTATAAGGTAGTAATCATGGATTAAAAGATAGATAAAAGTCTAACACTATTGTCCATTGCAGAATTATAGCACAAGTGAGGGTCAATATCGTGTTCTGGTTATTGTTTGATTGTGTTTGCTGACCTTATGAACCAGGGAAAGACACTGTGTGTGAATCTGGTGTTGTGAGTTGATATATAGTATATTTTCTTATGTTTGTAAAGTCTCCAAAGTTTCATGACAGCAAATAATAACATACATAAAATATTTAATTTTATGGGGGAAAAAAGTGCAGATAGATTTATCTGGTATGTGATAGTATGAGGACAAAAAAATGGTTTCTTATTATTAAAAGTTGGTTTTAAGGAAAATAATCTCTTTTTATGAACCTGGCCTGTGCTCATAGCCCCTTCTTATCTTTTCCAGATGTGGTGAGACCCTGAACTTTCTGACCATAAGCTGACCCTGGTCTCGTGGATGCTGGTGATCAACCTTCAGTATTCTACCCACCACCTGCTCCTGAACCGCTGCTGTCTCCCCACTGGCCATGGCTACGGGCAGTGAGCCTGGCTCTGAGAGGCAAGACCTCCACTCTGCCAGTCGGACTGGCAGTCTCACGGACACCATGGCTGCCATGACGATGAAAGATCCACAAGGTTCAACTGCTAACGGCGTGAAGAATGGTGGGTCTCAGCAGGATGGGGCTCAGGCCAAGAAGACCCGGCCGCGGCCACAGCTGACAGGGAGGAAGTTGTCTCTGCAGGAGAGAGGCACTTACCTGTCATCAGGCTCAGGGGGAGGCTACACCCACATCTCCCCCCGCGTCGCTCGCAGACCCACAGTGGAGTCGAAACGTGTGTCTATATCAGACTCTCAGGTGAGGAAGTCATTTTTATTTAGATTTCATTGAAAATGATAAACACTCGTCCAGTGTATATGAATTAGTGACATACTAGACAGGATGTGCATTGTAAGCTCCTGCTTTATAAAGCTAAACGCATGCTCAGACTGGTTTGTCCACTCACATTGATGATGATGAAGATGACAGACTCACACTGGATGCATGTGCAGTCTTTGACCGCTACGTCACTTACTGTAACCGCTGTTGCTCTGCTTTGTATCTGTTGCAGAGCTTCTGCTGCTTTACTAGGGTTTGCCCTTGAAAATCATAATTATTGACTTTTAAAAAATCAAATAAATGCTCCTCTGTGCTCAACTAAATGTCAGGATTCGTCTGTATACAGCTGTACATTTATCAGACCACCAAATTTTTCACAAGGAAGCCTTTTAGAGAGAAATGAACTGAACTGAAATGCCAGAGTGCTTTTACTTTGAAACGGATATAGGTTTGGTTTGTGACATATGCAGCAGATGTAGTGAATGATCATTTCATGACTCACAGAAAATGGAGGCGAGAGTACTGTTCCCAAAAAGAGCTGTGTGACAGGAAGAGCACATGTTATTTATTTAGTATGTACTTAATATTTATGTCTGTATTTATTTGCGCTTCCATCCCCCTGTTTCCAAATTGATGAAAGTTGCATGTGAACATTGTCACCATGACAGTGAGAAGAAAGCATGACAAAGTGTGTGCACACTAGGCTCCAATTAGCAAACATCATGCCAAGCATAGCAGTGTACATCAGCTGACTGATGTTAACACATCATTATACCCACTTGTGTCATGGCCAGTCTGCAAGACATCACTGTGTCATGAGGACACGTGAGAGTCAGAGAGACAGACGTAACATTTGCATTCTGGTCAGCTCTTTTGCTGCTGGATACAGAAGAAGTGAGGGGTGGCTGAAGGGTGAGCTGAGAATTAGCTGTGGCCAGTGTATGAAACGTTTCTACTCATTTCTCTGGGTGTGCATGACAGCTTTTGAAAATTCTGTAAAATACACAGTGTACACTTAGACTGAAGCCTTTTCAAATTGCACTTGAGATTTGAAAAACAATACATTTATCAGTCCCAACACCAAATACAACATATTTTAAAATGGTGATATTGGGCTTTAAATATGATCATTTTATTACAGGAGGACTTAAGTGTGATGCATAACATGTTATGCATCTCAACAAGGAAATGATGGTCACTGCTGTGGTTGATGGTGGTTTCGTATTGCATTGTTGTTGAGTAATGTGGGGAGGTGGGTGGGTTACATACTGAGTGAAGACAGTGGGGGGCTGCATTGTAAATGTAAAGCACTATTTTGTTGTGACAGTGTGACTGAAAAAAGATTTGCTGTGGCCCAGTGGAGCGTTTGCGTTTAATTTATTAGTGTATGCATGTGGCGGATTTGTTTTAAGGTTGTTGTTGTTGTTTTTTTTGCGTGACCTTCCTCATCCATCAACCCTGACAGAGTATTAACTGCAGCCGCAGTATGTGCCGCCTGATGGAATTCTCCGGCAATCCCTCCGATTGCTCTTTTCCTCGGCTTTTCCTCATTTGCCTTTCCCTTTATCCTCATCCGCCCCATTTTCCTTCCTCTCTCTATCTCTCTTTAACAAATCAAAGCGATTCTCTTCACCTCACACAACCCCACCCTCTATATTTAATCCCTCATCCTTTTGTCATAATCACTGCCCACACTGCTCCACCATACCCCACAGTGGATAACCCTCCTTGCATCTTTGTAATATTCAGCGCAAGCCACATAACCGACATGTCGCCATGTAATGTCATATTTTGCAGAATACCTTGCCTGGTGGCAGATTGACCCCTGTACTGCAGCATGATTCGCTTTTTTTTTTGGTCATTGTTGTTGCATATGTGATCTCCTGCCGCCTTTGATTCCTCAAAGTATCAACCCTGAGGCACTGGTCTGGCTCACTCTAAGCCTCCCCACCCCCCAACTGGAATGAGAGCACCACTTTCAATCTGCTCTGTCCTCCGCCTCATCCCCTTCTCTGTTACACTTTAATCACAGCTCACTGTCTGCTTATTGGTTCCTGTGGACCCCCTAGTCCATCTCCTCTTCTCCTCAGTTTGTACCCCTGTAAAATTCGGTCTGCCACTAAACTCTTTTCTTACATCTCTCCTCCTCTACCTCTCTGTCCTGCTGTGGTCTCCTCTCCTCTCCTCTCCTCTCCTCTCCTCTCCTCTCCTCTCCTCTCCTCTCCTCTCCTCTCCTCTCTGCTATGGCCCTGGTTGACTCTGTGCTGTAGGAGTGGTTGCTATGGAACTGCAAATCAGCCATTTAAGCAGTGGCACTCTAATGGATTTGCAGACAGTAAACAGAAACTACCGGCTGCATCGTTACCTACATCTCAGAAATAAATAGCTTTCAACACACATGCTTGCGCTCATAGAGGGAACATTTTGTTCTGGTGCCAAATGAATCCATGTATCTTTCTTGTGTCATCTCTTTAGTGCTGATGATGTTTTAGCAGTGATTTAGTTTCTTCTCTTATATCCATGGTTATGTCTTCCTTTGATTATTTCTGGGTTGAAAAAGAAAAAAATATATAATTCAGTTAGTGAGTTTCTTGTTTGGATCTGCAAAATGCCATTTGGTTGACCTGGAGGAACTTCTCTAGCAGTGTAGAGTTTTCACAAGACCTTTAAAAGTCTTGCAGATTTATTTTTTCAAAATGATGGACAGTGTTCAGCTTTGTTTTCTTTCTTCCTGAATTTGTGTATTTTGAAAATCAAAAATTCTCTTCTCTTCTCTTCTCTTCTCTTCTCTTCTCTTCTCTTCTCTTCTCTTCTCTTCTCTTCTCTTCTCTTCTCTTCTCTTCCTCATAGGACTGCATCCAGTTGAACCAGTATAAGCTGAAGAGTGAAATTGGAAAGGTGAGTTTGGTGTTTGGTCTTTTTTACATCACTGACCTTTGCTCAGCATGCACTTCCTGTATTGATTTTTGGAAATGTTGCTTACTCACTTTCTCATTCAGAAACCTTTGACACAGGTGTTTTGACGCTTTTCCAAAGGTTGCAGTCTCACAGAAACTGCATCTTTTACAGATTTAAACAACTGATAGAACGTATACATTTCACCTCATCCTCTGTCTGCTCTCTCATCAAAGTTCCACAACCAAAAAAAAAAAAACAAAAAAAACACATTCTGCCTGGCAACTGCTTGAAGCCGAATGGAGCAGAGAGCACTGTGAGAACATCTTTGTTACTAGTGTCTCCTCAGCAAATGTGTCCGTGTTATAAGTTGGAGAATTTAAAACACTGGGACTGATGGATGCTCAAGGCAAAAGTCTCAGATCCTGTGAATAGTAGAATAGGAGTTTTACAGATCTGTTTCAGACTGAATGTCTTGGTCACTCACATAGGAGTGTCTTCTGTGCCACTTGCAGTGCGACACGAACAGCAACAACAGTAATGACATAGATCTGGAGAGATGGAAGTTAATTGGATGATCGACACAGTGGTAGACAATAGTTTAAAAAACAGGGTGAAAGCATGGAAGACAACAACTGTTCTGCCCGCACCACACGCCCTGGTTCCACAGCCATTCCAGCGGCGACGACAGCACGACTCTGCAGTCGCCTCTGTTTCAGAGGAAATTTTGTGCCACGGCTCTACATAACCACTTTGGACAGAAACGGCCACAGATGTCTGTCGTCCATTTTATTTATTTTGTTTAGACTACTTGTTTTTCCGGGGCATGGCCTGAAACTTTAGAAATCCACGTGGAAGACTAGACTAGACTAGACAATGTCATTGGATGGACGCAGATCGGATCTCATCACTTGCAATGTATACAGTTGGTCAGGCTATGCTTACAAATCCGATTTGGGCTTCAGTCTAAACAAGGTCTTTCTGTCTCCCTTTTTAAAATCGGACTTAAATGCATTTAAAATTGGTACATTTTCATTGAAACTTCACTGGGACTCACAGGCTAACAAAATAGATAGACCAAAAATCAGTGACACTTTCATAGGACATGGCTGATCCACTTCAATACATGGCAGATACTGGAAGAGGATCCGGCAAATCAAACCCTGACAAATAATCACCATCAAGGCTGCTCAGTTATCCAGAGTGTCAATACAGATCAACAACTAATTGTACAGTAACTTAGACCTATATAAGGTACTGTTATTCTGACATTTTCATCAGTTATTTAGAAAAAATCCCCAGCAACAGTTAAAAGAAATCCTGAATCACCCCTACAATCCTAACATCCATAACGTCGATCCCCAGGGCAGTGAAAGCAAATGAGAAAAATGTTGACTAAAGTCCACAAATAGATTTTTGTTGGTAAGAGAATATGAAGGACAATTAAACCCCGAGTCATTGATGAAGCTCCAGATGGCAGTTAGAGCTGTCGAAGACATCAGTGGTGATAGAAATCAGTTTATTTGATTTATGTGAGTGTTTCATCGGCTTTTCAGTCAGTTAATTCTTGTTTGCTTGAAATCGGGGGAAAGGACTGCACTGTGTGTGTGTGTGTGTGTGTGTGTGTGTGAGGAGCCATTCTGTGCTGTCAAAGGATAAAGTGTTTTAGCAGAAAATGTGCTTTCTTCAGAACAGCGTGTTGGAAGGATGAAATGAATGTTTCACTGTTGTGATGATGGGCTAATGTGCATGACGGTGTGGACAGTGCCAAGCAGTAGTTGGTGAAAGTATTTAGTAAAATTACTTGAACCTAATTCATCGTTATATTAAATCATGCTATTAAATCCTTCTTTTCATGTCAGTTTTATTTATTTATTTTAGTGTTACCATAAAGTTCAGAATGCTCATTGTACATTTGAGTGAACACATTGGGATCAGACATGTTTAAATAATATTACATAATCGTGAGTTGAGTTTTAATAATCACTCTTTAAATATATTGGATAAATTGTTAATTACACATCTATTCTAGCATTGTTTTTGGGCAACAAAAAGTTTTGCGTGCATCCGTAAAGGTTTTTTAAAATGCATAATGACGATCTCTCTCTAACTAATTGCATCCAAAAATTTGAAGTAGAATGCAATTATTTTTACTTTTACAAAGAAATAATGTGTTTTTTTTATATTGATTATTAAAATTAAATGCAAATCACTATGTCCATTCTAGTATGGTTACAAGATTGTTCATCATGGAGCTGAAATGCAAAATGGTGCTGTAAACCAGGGGTGTCAAACTCATTTTAGCTCAGGGGCCACATACAATTTGATCTCAAGTGGGCTGGACCAGTAAAATAATAGCACAATAACCTATAAACAACAAGAAATCCAAATGTTTCTCTTTGTTTTGCATTTAATGAAGTATCTTTTTACAAAACATATTATGAACAACCTGAAAAAAATAGGTGTAATATTATACCTAAGTTTACCATTTACACATGTGCATTAAAACTTACTGATCAAAGTGGATCTACAAAGACACTAAACAATTTGTCAAAGGTATCTGGAACAGACAAATATAGTAGTCCACATACTGATTCATCATCAGATCATTATTTGAACCTTTCACAAATTCATTATATGAATTGAATGAATTGGGCCGAATTGAACCCTCTGATGGGCCGGATCTGGCCCACAGGCCGCGTGTTTGACACCCCTGCTGCAAAGGAATGTGTGGAAAATGAAAATGCATGTCATTTTATTGCTTTATTGCAGGGCTCCTATGGTGTGGTCAAACTCGCCTACAATGAAGACGATGATAAACATTATGTAAGTCAAAGTGTCATTTATTTTTTTACATTTACATTTTCTGCTGCTGTTTTCTGGTCGCCTCTGTCACACCGCTCTCCTCTCAGGCTCCGTTCACTCCCTGCGTTCACTGTCTAGACACAGGAGCTTTGCAGGAACTCAACGGGATATTGATCTTTCTCTCTTTAACCTTGTTGCTCAGCTCTGAGTCTGATCCACCCATACTGCGTCAGTTGCATTCGAAAGGACAGTTACTACTTAAAGGGATAATTCATGTGTTTTGAGGTGTGTTAATTGATGATGCTAATGCTCATTTTATTTACTGATGGAGCAGCAGTAAATGCAAAGTCCTTCATTCATATTTGACTAAGTGACGCAGAGGCAGCAGCAGACGAGCCTCACCTGTGTTTTCATAAGCTAAAGACACTGATTTTATTTCCTCTATGGACTTTGATGTGAGGGAGTGAGTGGATTACAAACTTCACTTTCCAGCTGGAAGAGACTGTCTTAAAGTGAGAAAGGGCAGCAAACATACATTTATGTGGCTGTAGCTTTTATTAGGTGAACCTATCACTGTCAGTGATAACAGTGTCAGTGAGTGTGGGGCTCCTTGGTGGGTCTGCAGAAATGGCCGGATGCTCAGGGAAGTCAGTTTCGATAAGGTGTTAATACCTCAAGCACTTCAAAAAAAACCTGAAGCATCCCTTTAAGGTTCATCCAAGACGTAATGCTTTCCACAGCAGTTTTGCTGCTGCTTTGAGTTCATGAGGACTCTCCCTGTGGAAACGCTGACGTGACCTCATTTCAGGCATTTCCATCAACGCGATTTGTTCCTGTAAAAGCTCTGCAGCCTCAGTCAATCCACGTACAAGCTGATTTAAGCTTTAACATAAGTGAGCTGCCCTGCACAGTAACAACAATGAAACTGTTTGGATAATGCATAAACTTGAGTTGCACTTTTGAAGTGGAGCCAGTGAGGACCTGAGTGCTAAGAAAACAACCCAATATTAAAATGGGAGCTGGGAAAAGTGAAGAGTAAAGAGTAAGAGGTGTTTATGTAAGGACACACACAAGGCCTGTAACATAAATGAAGCATTACAACGAAAGCTTATACAAATGTTCCCTCTGGAGTTGAGACATGATGTTAAAAGGACACAGCCTTTACCAAAATTACATTCATATCGGACAAGTGGTAAAGTTGCATTTTCAGGGAGAATCGAGGTACAAATTGAGCCCTGAGTGAGTTCCCCACTAGATCTGTCAGTTAATTGAAGCTCCAGGAGCAAAAACCTTTTAAAACCAGTTAATTAGCCTGCATGGACAGAAAACAGCACTTCAGCGGAGAAAGAGTTCACACATCTGAAGTAACAGATTCAAGAAACAAATGGCAGAGATGTGTGTGGACATGCATATGTATGCATATACAGTAATGGGCTAATAATGGGCAGTAAGTTTTTTTTAAAAAAATAATGTTTTTTCTTCAATAGCAATATGACAAATGTTCAACAGACAGCATATCAATATGCTCATACATTGGACAATTTACAACTTTCACACAGGGAGAAAATGGATCTTATTTAATATTTATCTAAATTATCCAATATTTATTGTGATTAACTGATGTTTTTCATAAAGCAGCAGTGTTCAGCATTCATATGAAAGGCAATGGCACATTTTTTAACTGGGGATAAAAATATAATGGTGACTAATTCTTCCCAGTGTCCTGTATTATCTCTAACATCTTGTCAAGTGGGTGTTGGATTGGATTTCAGTAGATTACTGAAGGTCTTTGAATCAGGCATGTTTGTTGTTGCCTCCAGTTAAGTTGTATAATTAGCCCAGAACTTGACTAGCAGGCAGTTAATTATGGTGCCATTTATCAGCCTCATGGGGCAGAAGTCGCCTCAACTCATGAAAATGTTCACTCAACTTCAGTCAAATTTGGACGGGAGATAAATTTAAACTGATAATTATTAGCAGATGCTTTTAGCAGTCTACGTTCGTAGACTTAGTCAATGTTTGTTTCCCTAGGTGACTTGCAAAGGTCTGGACACACACACGCACACACATGCAGTTCCCAACATCTGTTTTTGCATCTGCTTTTTTCAGCCAGTAGCGAGCAGTGGTCTAGAACATGTTGTCTTTGCTATAACAACAAAAGAGTTTGTATTTAAACGTCAGAAAATACAGTATATATACAGTATATGTGTGTGTGAGTCCTTAGAAGGATGGCTGCATGAACTTCTGTGTGTACAATATATACAGTAGAGTAGAACTTTTCATATTTTTAATTTTAATAGGTTTCCTTGCATTTAAGGGCAGCATCACTGTATTTTTTTAATCAAAAAAGTGTTGTTATCACCAGTGAATTTTGGTATCCATACTGTTGCTCAACCACCAGCGCGGTGGCCAAACGTTAGGGGGCTTGGTATGTGCCCGGTTGCCAGTTTGAGTCCCCCCCCAGGTCAAGGTCTGGGGGGCCCCTGAGCAAAGCACCGGATCCGTTGGCCGGCCACATCTAGTGTAGTGAAGCCAAAATAAAAAATATATAAAAAAAAAAAAAAAGTTGCTCAACCAGCAATTATTTTCTTTATGTTTCCTGAAATGAGGGCATAACTAATTTACTGCGGAAATGAACTAGGTAGGAAATCTGCTAAGCATACAACTGTTGCAGATGATGAGCTGAGCCTGAAAAATGTTAAATGTCAGGGAAAGTCAATTTCTCGGTGCTGTTGGAGAGCGTCTCGCAGAGACTGTGGCTGAGTGACAAGTGTGAATTATGTGGACTCTACTTGTTTCTTTTAATTTGGGGAAAATTAATGAGGTTTCTTTCCTCTTAGGATTAATCTGACCTCATCCATCCATCTTTTTATTAAAAAAAAACAAACAAAAAAAACACATTGTCTTATAAGGGGCACCCTATTTTTGGATATACACCAGTTTGGTTCTAAAACAACCTACATCTCACTCAGGAACACTCATAATATGGTCATAATTAAACCATTTATTGCAACAAATAGAAATGCAGTTAGACTTATGTGCTTATGGCAGATTGGACAAACTGCATCCTAAGCCAAACACAGGGAGCACTATGCCAAAAACCCACCACATAAAACTGAGCCCAAGCCAGATGATGAAGAACAACTTAAACTTTTCAGCCGGTTAGACTGATCTAGAGAGGAGGAGTCCGGAGTGCTGGCAGCAAAGCTTTGCCAGTAGCAGCAGTGGGAGGCAGCACTGGTGTTGCGAGAAATGAGTGAGGGAGGAGTGTTATTTAAATGGACCGGGTCGCTGTGATTGAAGCGTCAATAATTAACTGCAGTCGGCTTGTTACAACTGGAGTGCACCACTAGCACGTCACTAACTGCACTAACTAATTAAGGCAAATATTAATTTGCTTGGTTGATGGTGTTTGATGACAGTTTGGAGCTGTAAGGCTGTATTACTGCCCTCTCCTGGATTTATTCACCCAAATTTGACTCAATACATCCTTTTTAATTTCTTTGCCTCGTCTCCAATTTACAAAACATTTTTATAAACAGTATCTGTTGTAGGTTTGAACCCACGTTGTCATTTAATGGAACTGTCCCCCAGTCATGTGTAGTAAAGTATATTAACTGTGAGTAAAGCTGTGATGACGCACTACACCTACTGTCACAGGCGTGTCAGCCCTCAATCCAAGAGTCACTGATGAACACGGAGCAGAGTATGAGCACGATGTCATGTGACTGTCAGACGTCTGAATTGATTCATGAACCCTGCAGCCAAAAGCTTCTGCAATTCTGAAATGTCCTGCAGTGTTTATGACTGTTTTATGACTCTAGGCTGGAGAGATGCTTTATTTCCCCACATGGACCACACGCCCACACAAGCCTGTGCACGCACACACACACACACACAGAGGCACACACACATATACAGGCAGCACAGCTGAACACTGAACACTGTACAGGGGAGACTCCTCTTGTTGAGTCTTGCTGCTGCTTTCTGCACAGTCATAGCCATGACTGACTTTATGGCACAGGCTAACAGAAAGTATCGTTGAAAGTGAAAATGCTGCAACTGACTGTGAATTGCTTTTTTACTCTAAACACAATGACTGACAGCACCGAGTGTCTAGTGTTTTTTTTAGAGAAATGATGAACATGAACTGAATGAATTTGTCTCCTACTTTGCATATATATAGCCAGGCAGGCGTGCGCGCACACACACACGCACACACGCACACAGGATTATCCCTGAGAACCCTGTTCCACTCCATTGCCTTCTTATCTATTCAGATATTTCTTTGACCTTTTACAAGGATAATAACATGGATTAATAATCCTGCTGCTGTTTAAGTTGTTCTGTTTTCAAATAAAACCTTTATGATTAATGACTGGCTCATCAAGGATTTGCCTTCTTTTATTCTTAATACTCATGCCAGTGTTTGATGTAAAGCATTTTTTTTTGTTTCCTCAGGCCATGAAGGTTGTGTCCAAGAAGAAGTTAATGAAGCAGTGTGGATTTCCACGTAAGTTCTGTAATCTTCTATTCTTGGTAAAACAAAGCACAGCCGGAATGAGTGTAAGAAGGGAAACCACAGACTCAGACTCTAGACTTGGCCAAAGCAGCAGAGATGTTATTCACGTAGAGCTTTTATTTGGTATCCTACTACCAGAAGTTGCAGTTAACATTTAGGCGAGACACTTTTTAAGATGTGTTGTGCCACAAATATGTCATTTGCAGCGAGTATCTTATTTTGTCGTGCATGTAGTCCATCTCCATGTAAACATTTTATCTCCAGCTTTTGAGCCCAAACGTTTTTTTTGCTGTCGCTTTGTTGTTTCCTCCTAATTTATAAATAAAAGTTTGTGGTTCCGAAGGAGATGACTGAAACCTGAAATGTTAAGCCAGGCCTTAGAATGCATGCTTTTAAATCATTTTTGGACGTTTCCAACTTTTCTTTCCAAATTCCAAGAGGTGTTTAATTCAGTTCTAGGGTTTAATAATATTCACTTGTCTGCAGGTCGCCCACCCCCGAGGGGACCCAAGGCAGCCCAAGGGGAGCAGCCCAAAATCTTAGGACCTTTGGAGAGGGTCTATCAAGAGATCGCCATCCTGAAAAAATTGGACCATGTCAACATTGTGAAGCTGGTCGAGGTGAGAGTTTCTCTGTTGGTTGTTGGACACTCAACAGTAAATACATGAATGCAGGAGACGGGTCATACAGTAGATACCAACATTTACACTTGTTTTTAAAGGAGGTTTTAATTTGGATTACTGTAACCAATTTAAACCCTAGTTGCATATCTTCCATATAACCCGTTTAACCTCACCTTACTGATGGTTCTCAAAATAAACATTTTGTATTAAAAAATTCCAGACTATTATGCATCAGTGGTTTTGGCCTTTGACAGATTATTTTATGTGTAAATTAGATTTTAAAAATTGATCCATGGCTTGTAAATGCTCATCATGGGTTTCTTGGGATGGAACAATTTAAAGGGCTAATACAAGTTTGATGTTTTGATGGTGGTTTTTAAATACTTCATTATTCCGCTGCCTTATGGTTAACCCTTTGTGTAAAATGGTCTTAAGCTTAAAACTGGTTAGAAAATGCACTTCTCCCCTTAATGTTTTTTTTTGTTTGTTTGCTTTATAATAGATATTATTGAGCTTAAAAATTAATTTTTAAAAAAAGAAAACATACTAATCGTTTTGCTTGTCTGTTTTTTTCATCCATTTTGGAGTGTGGCAGATTCAGTTGTCATTCCAGTGAAAGAACATTGGCAGGGGAGGATCAAGGTCAATGACTTTAGTAGCACGATGTTGAGTTTATATTAGGTAGACCATTCTACAGACATTTTCTATACATGAAGCCTCTACGATACTGGATTTGTGTTCTAGTAAAGAAACATCAAATGGGAATGAACCCATCAAAAATACCATGCTGTATGAAGCAGCCCTTTATGCATACATCTCCACGTTCTAATATAATCAGATCTACACATAGTTGCACCTGAATTGGTAAACATTATGGTAGATCACTGCAGATGTTTGCAATCATTGTGTATACTGTATGTATATTCACATACTGACAATGACAGCACACTGAACTAATAAATACACATAGCAACATGCAGTGGCCCTGTTCTCTATCTCAACAATTGAGGCTAAACCAGTAAAATAAATATCAATATTAATGGAAATGACAAACAAAAACGTATTTACTGAGAGAAAACTTGAGTGCAGACACTGACTGTCATCAGGGTTCCACTCACAACACTAATAAATGGCTTTATTGGTGTTTGTGTTGACCACGTTCAGAGGGTAAACATAGTTTTGTTTGTAACATGGGTGTTAGCATCCCTTGAAGGAGAGTCACCAAAATGACAACCAGCTCACAAGCAAAATGTAAACAAATGCACATGGAGGCAATGAACAGTATGCAAAACAAAATGTAAACAACTAAGAACAAACAGCAAAGAGACACGATGTCTACAGAGCCACAAAACAACAAAGTCACAGTAAAATTCTGACATGATTTATGACTATGAGGAGAGGCAAAGATTCAACACAACTAACCAGTGACTGCGAAGATGCGCAATGACACAAATCCAGTCCGAAACAAACACAACATACTGTACGTTGTTTATGTTCTATTGGGAGTTAAATATTGGTTTACAAGATTTGCACATCATTGCATTCTGTTTCTATTTACATTTTACACAGTGTCCCACCTTTTTTTGCTAAAGAGACGCACAAGACTACCACCGGACTTTTTGTGTTTTTGTGTATGTGTGTTTGTACTTTGTGGTGAGGATTATCTTCCAGTGCTGTTGGTTCAGATATATATTTCAGATAACCTTTCCTACTGTGTACTATGACTAATGCTCCATATCATGTCAGTGCAAAGACGTGGACAAACACTGTGCTGCCAGGATACAGGTGGGAAACATGAGATGGGTTTTCCTACCAGCACATCGATCATGCTCTCAATGCATTTTTATATTTACAGCAGCCAACACTCTCAAACCAAGTTTGGAAAATTTGAAGATGGACTGATGTCACCTTGAGCAGAGGCGGCTGTGTATGAAATATGGTAGTCGATTTTGAAGATGTGACTCAAGATGTCTGCCACTCCCTCGTGATATCATCAGAGTGCTTTTCAGTCTTGGCCAGATGGCAGAGGGAGAAGGGCTGCTGTTACTGGGAGTTGAGTTCAAGAAGTCAGTCAATAGAAAAGCTGCACAGCTTGTTCGAGTGTAGAGGGTGGCAGTTTATTTTAGTAAAATGTGAGTACTTGTGCTCCTTTGTGCTCACTCCGGCAGAGAGAACACACATCCATTTCTCTCACCCTATTTGTTTGCCCCTCACTTTCACTCACAAAATGGCCAGGCAACAGGAAGACGACATGCTTTCTCCCTCACCATCTCTGCGTTCATCTCTTTTAATGAGCCATGTTTGGGTCAGAAATCGGGATCACAATCATTACTGGGAGCCATCTAAATCATGGAAGACTCCAGTCCACCTTGTCTAATTACAAATAGACATTTTCACCCATTTTGAAACATTAGAGCTCACACCAAGTAAAGCACATTGAAACTGATGGAAATGATATGGTCATGTTTCTTAAATGGTTGGGGAGAGACAGTGAAAACTGGCCCAAACCCCACTCACATGCAGTTGTTTTGAGATCAGGCTCAATTTATATTTCCCCATGTTCATTAAATACATCCCATGTCACTGCATCTACACATTAAAAGATTTGGCTACTGATAGTTTGTAGGCTTTTGTTTTTGTTTTTTTTTAAAAGAGAGAAAAATAAGATCAGTGGCTATGAACAAATATTCCCCTACCGACTGGTTTGTGTTTGCAACTGACGATGAGTAAACAGTGTTCCTGTTTCTTCAGGGGTGATGTGCTGCGCTTGTTTTTCCAGTTCAGCGTCCTTGGCAAATGTTTCCTTTACTGTGACCATTTAAAGTCACCAGGATGTTGTATGCAGACAGATACTGCGGATGAAAGGCGAGTTCTGTGGTTTGAGATATGAGCTGTTTACTTGCAGAAGCATAGCATATGGGCCTTGTAGTCCTCTGGGAGCACGTGTTTTCATTAACCTGGCTGAGGAGGAAAAATCAACCAGGCAAAAACTGCCCGGGGGCATTTTCAAACTCAGTTGTGTATTTTGTGTCAACTGGTAATATCACATTTCTTAAAATATGACCAGCGAAGCACAACAGATTCACATGGTGTGTTGACTTTCTTAGTGGGCACATGATCTCACTCTATGATAAGTTCATTAAAAAAAAAACCCACAGTGGTTTGGTTTGAGTAACCTCTAGCTCAAGCAGATCTGATGAGGGGGCTTTCTAGGTGACGGCGGAACAGTTTCAGGAAACTATGTGTTATTGCGATGTGCAATGTTATTTTGACAAGCTTCACTGTGGAACTGGTTTTAAATCAGATAGAACATTATCAGTTGTGATATTATTAAAATGTTAAATAACTTAAAAATATGAATTGTTCAGCCCTATTGTAGATAGTGGGGGTGGGCGGTGGGTTGCAGTGTAACTTTCAGTGTGATGTGATTCAATGATTGGCTATGCATTGGCTTCCCAGGAAGTAGGAATAAATACATTCCAGTATTCCCTCATCCATATGTGGCATCAGTATTACTACACCAAATTATGAAAAGTTTCAGTAAAAAAAAGATACCAGAATATCTTAGTGATATGCACAGTATGTATTTATTTACATATTTAGTTCCTATTGAATTCACAAAAACCTGGACCTGTTTCACATTTCCAGCAATGATTTAAACTTCCAGCACACAGTCCATTTTATTTGGTGTCCTCTTATTATGATGGCCTCCAAGACACAAATGTGGCAAGAAGTCAGTGGATATCACTAAACATTAGTGAGAACGTTTAAACATTTGCAATAGATGTTGTTGTTATTCTTCAACAATTAAAATAGAAACAAACACTAGATTCTTGCTAAAATGGGTAACTGTCATGTAGTGAAATGATTATCCTGGGCCATAATAATGATTTGGATAACATAAACGGAGTAGTGACTTAATTAAGACTAAACAATAGTGTGAGAAATTGACATGTTCTCAAAACAAAGTTTTATTCAAGCTCACATTATATTTCATGATTACTGCATCTGCGCTTCAGAAGATGACTCTGCCACTTGAAAATGTTGCTCTTGTATTGGAAATATTTGAGTTTGTCATGAATGTTAACCTGTCTGTAGAAGTAACCAATTTAAGTACTCTTTTTCAGATCCACAGAGAATTACAAAAGTGATAGCAGCAAACAGTAAAGTGGGGAATATAATTCTGTAAATTTGTACAACAGCATCCTTTAGCTTTTAAAACAGTTAGTGGAATCCCAATTCAAAACACAGCAGAAGCACGGTTGACAAAATTTAAGAAACATGAAAACGGAGCTGCACTGCAACCAGATGTTACACTGTGGTCATACACAAACATGAAGTGCCACCAACTGTTTTATTTTTAGAAACATTGAACAGGTTAATGTTTGCATCTCAGCGAAAGTGCCTGTAGTGAGACCTGCTCTGATGTATGGGTTGGAGAGTGGCACTGTTTAGAATTAGATTAGATTAGCATTAGATTAGAATAGGATTAGAAATGAGTATAATTGAGGACAAGCTCAGGTTGAAAGGTTCGGAAATAAAGACAGGGAGTCATGGTTGAGATGGTTTGGCCACGTGCAGGAGGGATGGTTATTATATTGGATAAAGGATGTTGAGGATGGAGCTGCAGGGCAGGAGGAAAAGAAGAAGACCACAGAGAAGGACCATGGACATGACGACAGTTGGTGTAACGGAGAAGGACACAAGACATAAGATAATATGATCCACTGTGACAACCCGTGAAGGGAGAAGCTGAATTGATTATTACCTGATGAGAGGAGATGATAAGATGACAAGAACAACCTGTAAGATTATATACCTTAAGTATTTATGATATGACGATAAAAGGAGAGTGAGTGTTAGCTAACCATGGCTGAAGCTCCCTTCTGCTTTCCTGTCCAGGTGGAAAGTATCCACACTGGCATCTGTTTTCAACGTCCCCACTTTCTGCCATCTGTATTTTAACACATCTCCACTGCAGACCATCTTTTCTCTTCTCTTCTGGTTGAAATGTTTTTGAGCAGGCTCTTTAGGTTTGGTAACATTTGGTTTGTGAATGGCTGTTCATCTTTGGATGATGGCCCTGAAACGAACTGGCAAACTGTGTGGAGTGAACTCCACCTTTCACCTTACGTATGTCAGCTGAGATTGGTCCCAGCTTCTTTCATAGGGCCTCTCGCCCTATGTCAGCTGGAGTTAGGCACCGGCGCCCCCCCGTGACCCTCAGTGGAGGATAAAGAGGTAGAAAATGAGTGAGTGAGTAAAAATGAGGGTAAAAATCTTATAAACTGGCTGCAACATGTTTCCGTCTCCTTTGCTGATATATCAGGATCACTTTGTGACTTAATGTAATAATATTTCTTACATATAGCTCCTTTAACCTGCTGCTGCACACAGCTCGACCAGCTGCTGTCATGTCAGGTTTGCAGAAACAACTGCATTAGATTCGATTAGAGCAAGTGGCTCTGTTTAAACAGACAGAAATTGGAAATGCTTACTGAATTTACTGCAGTGACTCAGATGGTGTATCAGAGTGACTGGCATGGACACCCCGAGATAGACCATTGTAACCATGGTTACTGTACACACAAAATGGCAAAAGCTGTGGCCCTAAACTGTAATCCATACTCGTAAAGGGAACACAGTGAACAGAGCCAGATGACCTGAGGTTAAATGGAGCTGCAGCAACTCACCATCTCTCTGGAGCTGTGCAATGGTTAAACCTTGCACAGCTCCTACAGCTGAAATGTGGACTTAAAGCTGACATTTTTTTTTAAATACAGCTCCTGCATTTGAGAAGAAAGAAAAGACTGTTCAGTCGTGAAACACTTTTAATTAAGATTTGGTCCTGAATGCATGAATGTCAGCCAGCAACTTTTTTACAGACAAGAACTTTGTTTTGGTGCATAACATGCATAGTAATAAGAAAATGAGTGCAATATTAGCTACGATACCTTTTCTAGCCGGTCACCAGTGAGAAAGTAATGTATGCAACGTACTGGTATGCAACATACGTGCGATTCCAGAGGGACAAAGGTTAGTTCAGAGTCTGTTTGAAGCTCCCTAACAGCTCATAGAGCTCTTCGTCAAAAATGCCAGAGAGATATTTACGTGCATCTTGAAAGCTAAGGAACATTCTTTGAAGATAAATCCAGAGTGTCGCCTTCAGCTTTGGACTACATTCTGCCATCTTGCCTTCACTACCAACCCTTAAATGCATGACATGCCTGGAGAAACTAAAGTGGAACGACATGGACGACCTGGGCTTAAAACATGTAAAAGCAACTGCATTGGCGTGGTATCAGTATGAGTCGATAATGAAGGCTGTGATATTGGTATTGGACAAGAGAAAGTGGTATCAAGCTATTCTTTTTATCATGCAGAAATTGGATCAGTTCCATCTGGACTTGTACATTCTCTTGTAAAAACTGAACTCTACAAGTCCATTCGGTACTGGTTTAGTGACTTATGGACAAGTAAGACATGGATGAATGAGAATTGACACAGAAACCGTTTAAGTTTTCAACTGGACAGTCTCTCCATTCATGATTAATATGTCAACATTGCAGGTGCTGGATGATCCCGCAGAGGACAACCTGCACATGGGTACGCAGACTGATTTTCTTTGTCCAAATCTCTCACTCTATTTTTGCTCCCTCTCATCCTCTGGCACTTGACACATATGCCACCAACCAAGTGTTCATATTATTTATTCATAGTTTGAATGATCTCTTGATCCCCCCTACACCACCTCAGGGTTCACACATTATGCAGAAACCTTCCATCAGCAGTGCCAGGTCACAGTCATTATGACACCAGTTATTGTGAAAATTCAAACCCTTTATGTGCGTAGATATGGCACAGTGAGCTAACTCACTTCTCTTGATGATGGATAGTGTGATGCTGGGGTGTTGCCTCAGTGGCAGCAGGGGGTCAAACCCCGTTGAATGAATGAATGAATCCATTGTTTGGTCTTATGTGTTCCAATTTCCTTCTCCCTGCTTTTCTCTTTACAGTGTTTGAGTTGATGCCAAAGGGGTGAGTAGTAAAAACGTCCTTGTCTTAAAATAATTCATGGCTCATCTCTTCTGTTCCACCACACCCTCTGCAATTTTTCAATCTCTCCATTACCTATTATGCAACGATTAATTGATTACTTAATGAATTAATTATATTAATTCTCCACCAGTAACATTTGTAACAAGCCAATGATCTGAGGCTTGTCGTTAAGTGAATAGAGGTGTGTAAGAGTGGTGCCATTTCACATATGTGCATAAATAAACCCAGCTTTAATGAAAAGATGAGTTTGTCATTTAAAAAGTTAGTTCATTCTTGAGAGAAATATGATGCACAGCTGAAGTAATTAACACTATTAATCTGTGGTTTAATTACATTAATTCATTATGTAATTAAAAAC
Source organism: Brachirus orientalis (assembly GCA_016785285.1). Classification (NCBI taxonomy): domain Eukaryota; kingdom Metazoa; phylum Chordata; class Actinopteri; order Pleuronectiformes; family Soleidae; genus Brachirus; species Brachirus orientalis. The sequence goes on from JAFBJR010000081.1 coordinate 4,331,004, forward strand.
ACAAATCAATTTTATCAAAATAGTTGACGTCAACGTGAACTATTTTGATAAAATTGATTTGTGTTTTTTTTTTCAATAATTAAATCAAGCGCTCTGATTTTTCAGCTTCTTAAATGTGAAATGTGTGTTTCTTTGCTCCATATAACACAGAAATCATTAAAACTGAGTCATTTGGTTTTGTGGACAAAACATGACATTCAAGAATATCCTCATGTCCAGGTTTGAGAAACAGTTTCTGATATTTTACAGAATAAAGTATCCAAAGATGAATTGATTGTGAAAATAATCATTAGTTGCAGCCCTGCTCTCCACCCCTGCCTTGGTTTCAGCTATGATTCCCTTTATTACTCCAAGCTGACATGGTGCAAGTGTTTGTTTCATAGCAGGCTTCAAAGCGATAATGTTCTTAGGATTTCACAGTTATTCATTTTGGCAGTCAACGCTTCAGGTCCTCATGCGTGAGCTGCCGCTTCCTCCACCAGTAACATTTGTAACAAGCCAATGATCTGAGGCTTGTCGTTAAGTGAATAGAGGTGTGTAAGAGTGGTGCCATTTCACATATGTGCATAAATAAACCCAGCTTTAATGAAAAGATGAGTTTGTCATTTAAAAAGTTAGTTCATTCTTGAGAGAAATATGATGCACAGCTGAACTAATTAACACTATTAATCTGTGGTTTACTGGTAACAAATGCATCTACAACCCATAATTACATCAAATACTGATTTGCATTGAATGCGGTTTACTTTGAATAATAGTTTAAGCAAATATTTACCTTAACGTATTTACATTTCCAATATTTACATTCACATATTAACATTTGATTCCATTTGACTTTTTTAAATGTGCGTGTTTGTGTTTTAGATTAAGAAAACAAGGAAACCTGCCCTGGGAAATGTAACAAGCATTTTAAATCATAACAGGCATTTTAAATTCACAAAACATGAATGAAAAGAAAGAATCAGCTCTGTACCAAAGGGCCTGTAAAGTGCCAGGTTCACTCTGTATCTGTTTGTTATACATAAACCTGATTAACATTTGTTAGAAATGAGCGCAAACACGATCGACAGACGTGGCCACTATTACCGGAAAAATGTCAGAGAAAATGTCTTAATCTCTAGCGTTCGGGTATCTTTACATTTGAAGTAATGTTCCAGTGTTAGCGAAACAAGTGATGCATAAAATCTGTGGATTTTTCTGCCTGTCCGTGTGGATTTGTAGTCCAGTGATGGAGGTGCCGACAGACAATGCTTTGTCAGAGGAGCAGGCGAGGTTATACTTCAGAGACGTCATCCTGGGCATCGAGTACTGTGAGTATCTTATTAATGGAGGCCTCATGAAAGGGTTGTTAGGGCGCTTTGAGTGGTCAGAATATCATTAGCGTTTACATTTCTATGTGGTTTATGATGTAGTTTTTGATGCTCACAGTGTGAAAATAGAAGCACTTTCCTACTCTTACAAAGAATTCTATGGCAGTATTTTCATGTCTTTTTAATCGTCAGGAACAAAGTGTCCCCAACCATCAACTTTCATGCCCCTTGGGTCTGACTGGAGCTGTGATCTGTCCACTTCATCACTACCGAGCCTCTGCTCTGTGAAATCCTTTTGTTTTTTTTTCTCAAGCTATACCCACAGTTGCTCCACTAGCTCTGTTTCACTGAGCTATGAGCCTTATAATTAGGGATCAATGCTGCTTTTTTTCCCCCCCCTGAGCTCTTAAGTCCAGAGACTCGCTATAGACTTCAAATATTCTCATGATTGTTACTTTTTTCGTTACACCTCATAGACCTCAGGAATCCTCAGTCACATTTAATGATATTATCGCAGAGGTAATCAAGTGTGGTTCATCACACACCGTTTGTTGTAGACTTGTACATTTTTATAAACAGATCATAAATCCACATTTGGAGGTGGTTTGCAGACATGTACAGCATGTACTGTTATCTCTTTTGGTTAAAATGTTATTTCATCTCGCAGCAGTGTGAGTAGAGCTTTGATTCAGCGAGCTCGATCCCCAGCTGTGCTAGTCTGCATGCCAGTGTGCCACTTGTATTTTGCTTTGGATAAAAGCATCCGTCAGATGACTGAATATTAATCTAAGTCCATATCAGCACCAAATCCTGAGGTTGATATTGTATCAACATTATGTCAGTGGAAGCTGAAACTATATGAAACTATTAGACTTGGACTAAATCACCTCTTAAGGTTCAAAGAGCCTGGAATGTGTGGCTACTTTTGGCTTTAGTGTCTGTAGAACATACCTGGGCAGGATACAGCCCCTTGGCTGTTCCTGACCTGCCCGCATAAAGTCAAATGGAAATTAGAAGATAAACATAAATACTGAAAATGAACATCATGCATGCTTTTATTTTGAAGCCTTTTTTCTTGATTTATGCACATACAGTACATGGGTGTGCATTTGCATGTGGATACCCCTCAAAGATGCTGATTCACAAATGTTTTGGGGAAATTTGATTCAACAAACTATATAATGTTGGTGTTGTTTTTTTTTTACTAAGCCTACATTTATTCTTACCTGTTGCAGTTTGTCAAAAAGATCCCAAATTAATATTAAAAATATCATTATGGCAATATATTAAAACAGAATATTAAAGTTAAGTCCAGTGATTTGGTCTTCTACAATATTTTCTGTTTCATGTGGCCTTCCTGGGAAAACCTGTTGCCCATCCCTGCCATTGAGAGAGAGTAAAAAAAAGTTTTTAATTTGATGCTTAATCTTTTAAGTTGTTTCATTGTCTGTCCATGTTGGATAATATGTATGAAATATAGTGACAGTCTTCTGAGTCCATAATTATCCTGCATTATACATCTTATTTAACTGTCTGAAGGTTGCTGATGCCGTATATCACTGGAGCTAATAATGCTTAGTTGCCATGGCCTTAAATAATTCAAGTGCCTTATGTTTTAACGAGACCTCTTAAGACACAAAGGCACCACTTATCCAATCAATGAAGTGTCCAGGGCTTAGACTGCTGATAATAATAACTCACATATTAAAACAGTTAAGTCTCCTTGAAGTTCCTCGTCTCCCCACCATCAAACCTGCCCCTGAGGCATGAGACTTTTCCACCAAATATGCTAAGACTGGTCAGACTGCAGACAAATCAGGTTTTCTGGCAGAGTTTATACTCTGTCGATTTTTTTAAGTGATCAAATTGGATTTGTATGTCCAGACTATCTGCATGAGCTGTTTCGGTAACAGCATGTATGCATTGCAAATATGGATGCAGGAAGAATGGAGGTGCCTCATCTCGTTCTCCAAACAATTGTCCTGGGGGATCTTTTTTTTTCCTCCAGATAACTTTATTTGTTGATATCTTTCAGGGCCTTAAGAGGATTTAAACAGATACAATGACAGGGTTGTAGAAATGAATTGCGGATGATCTTTCTCCACCATCAAAGTTTGGTCCAAAGTGATTTTCTGTAAGATATCTCTACAACCAGCCCAGGGCCTGACCCCCCCCTCACAGTGGATATACATTATTTACTGTATTTTTCTCAGAGCATGGCTTTGTTTCCCCATCTTCCTTCTGTCACCATCTTAACCCACAAAGGAAGATGCATTTTATATGAATCAGAAACACAAAAATCGTGATACCATCAGTTCATCCGCATTTGCAAGTCTTTTCCGTTTTATTTATCGACTTCTTGTTTTTCCTGGTTTTATTACTTCAATCTTGAAAACCTGTCAAATTCCTATTTCTTATCCTCAGTGCACTACCAGAAAATTGTCCACCGGGACATCAAGCCCTCTAACTTGTTACTGGGAGATGATGGCCATGTGAAGATTGCAGACTTTGGGGTCAGCAACCAGTTTGAGGGCAATGATGCTTTGCTGTCGAGCACAGCAGGTACTCCAGCATTTATGGCTCCAGAGACCCTGTCAGATCAGCGCAAGAGCTTCAGTGGAAAGGTGAGTTTCAATGTTTTTGAATCAGTACCATACTGATGTGTGTGTGTGTGTGTATTTTTCTGGGTTTCAACATGTGTCTCTAGAGAGCTGTTGATTTTAAACATGAGAATCGTAATCTAAGATTATGTCAGTGTCAATAGTTCTCCTTAAGTGTTATCTGCTACTGAATTAATGACTAAAACAAAGGTATTCCCATTGTAAAGAAATGGTTATTGTTCAAGGAAGGGTCCAGGTCATTATTCAGGAAAATTAGCCCGTCAATAATGATTAATTAGCACCAGCCTCCACAGTGATTGCACTTTATTTGACAGGTTTGGTCCACCGACCAAGTGTGTGAGTTTTACCACGGGTCTTTGTGAAAGAATGGAGTGGATTTTACAGTCAGTAAATGCATTTCCATCTGTCAGTTTCTATGCACATTTCCCAAGTGGCCTTAAAAAACCTGAATGGAAGCATAGATAATGCGATAAGTCTCATACAGTTATAATGTTACTCAAAGGAAAAAGGAAAGTGTTTGTATCTTGATAAAACATAAATATGATTTAAAAATGTGGAAATGTTTTCAGCAAATAGTGGTGGAAGTGCACATAAGTATGCATTTTGTTCTGCCGAATCTTTGCAATACATTTTAATGGGCATCCAGCTACAGTTTCCACTACTTTGCCACTAAATTTTCAGTCTTCTCAGATTTTTATAAAAAGCACCACACAGGTCAGGATTATGTTAAGGAACGAGGATGTTGCATCATGTAGGCTACAGACTTGGGCCAGATTGGGTGTTTGGACTATACAAATATAAATGAGATCTAATTTGGAAGCAATATACTACTAGCTTTTGTCCTTGTCTTGTTGTCTTAGAGTTGAAAGACTGAGTGGTTTATGTTCTGCAGAATGAGTGATGCTCTGAAGCTTGTGAACCAATCCCACCTGCTGTTTTATGAACATGTAACACAAATCCCTTGGTCTCTCACCCCTGACATTAAGCACATCTGTGACATTGTCATTAAAAGCCATATTCCTTTCTACCATGGCAATCACAAAGGTACTCTGATGGATTCTTGCTCTGTAAGGACCTCACTTGTACATAAAAATGGGGCCTGAATAGAAAACTTGATTGCAGACACAGCACAAGCAGGTCAGCTTCCTGTTTCTCTCACATTTGAAATAGGACCTTTTTCTCTGATTAGTCTTTGCATTGCTCCTGATTTGGATTTGTTCAAGATAAGGCCGAGAGAACTGTGTGTCAATTATTCACCAACAGTGGGAGGGCTGCTCGAGCCAATCCCAGCTGGAGAAAAGGCGTGGTACATCCTGGAGAGAGATGAACAGACCTATGAGAATATGCAAACTCCATATACAGAAAGGTCGCAAACCTGTGTGTTTTTGCTGCAAGGCTATTCATTCACCGACATTTGTGATGAATTTTAATTTCCCAGAGTAATTCCCAGAACGTCGTACTGTCTCTACTGATTATACACGTCAATCCCAAAGGTATCTGATTTTAGATGCCTCTAAGCTGAAGGTCAGAAAAAGTCTCATTAATCACTGTAAGAAGTTTGTATTGATATAGAATGATCAACCACACCATCAGGCATTTGCAGATGCTCAGCTGAAAACTAAATAGGACAGATTGTTTGCAGTTAGAGGCTCAAACCCAAGGAGGACAGGTCAGCGGAATCAATGGCGTTCTTAAAATCCCTTCTGGAGACATCCTTTTATCAGAAGGCCTTCCCTGATTTTTGAGATGAATTCTCTATTTCTGTCCTTGTGCACCATATTGGACTTGTGCACCAAATTATTCTATCCTGTTGTCATTTTAAAACTGATTATTAATTTATTTATGCTACTCCTTTTTTTAGAATCTCTCTGTTTTATTTGCTGATGTTGTGAAATGGTTGCACTTTGAAATGGGAAATTTGGAATGTGCTTTATAATTTAAGTTTATTATTAGAGATATTAGATGTGTCTTTCATTAGAGGTCCCGCATATATCATTTATTGATTGGTAGAAATTGAATATACTACCTATACTTGAGTATTTTTTTCAGTATAGTTCCACCTTTTATAGACGTCGTTAGATGTTTCATTCATTCAGGCACTGTACCTTTAATCCAGATCCAGTGCAGAACCTCTAATGCCATAGCAGATAAGGCTGTTTGTGACTTTTTTGAGCCAAAAGGCTCAAAAAATTCTAAACTGACTTAAAAGCAAGATATGAATGAACTTGTTCTAAAACAGGGCACAGACATACACTGGAGGCCATGGTAATGCTGTCTAGGGTGACTAGATGCTCAGGTACAGCTTCCCTAAGGTGTTTATAACTTCAGTTTTATCAGTGTTAAGAATTAAAAGGTTGTGTGTCATCAGGTCTTAATGTCTGTGAGACACTCCTGGAGCTTTATAACTTGATTACTGTCATATGACTTCATGGATAACTGCGTGTCATCTGCATAACAGTGGAAATGTCGCTTTTGTTTTGTGATAATGTTACCTAGGGGAAGCATGTATAAGGTGAAAAGAATTGGTCCAAGAACTGAGCCTTGTGGAACTCCATGATTAACTCCAGTAGGTAAAGAAAATTCATCAATAACGTGAACAAAATGGGACCTCTCTGATAAGTAAGATTTAAGCCAGTTTAATGCAGTTTCTTTGATTCTAATAACATGGTCCAGCCTCTGTAATAGAATGTTATGGTCAACAGTGTCGAATGCAGCACTCAGCTCTAATAGTACCAGTATAGATACAAGGTCATTGTCTGAAGCCAACAGAAGGTCCTTTGTGACTTTCAGAAGTGCTGTTTCTGTGCTGTGGGGTTTTCTAAACCCTGACTCTGACCCTGAAAGTCCTCAAACAGTTCATTGCTGAGCAGAAAGACAGATTTATCTGATACAATATGGACCTGTTGATTAATGGTAAAACTTACTTGAACATTGTTGTGGCAACGCGGTCGAGGAGACAAGTTGAGGGTTTTGATCCTGCTACTATTGAATTTAGCTGAGGGAGCTCTGTGGGTAAGAAACTGACAGTGTGCTGAGACAGACGGTTGCAAGAACAACAGATTATATTATTATTTGGTGGGATGAGATTATTTTTTTTCTCTAATGGTTGTTAACTTAGTGAAAAAGGTCATAAAGTCATCACCTAGTCATACCTAGAGTTAGTGGGATGATTGCTATGAGTGCTATGACTGAAAGCAAGAAACCTATGATTGTTTCTGTTTTCCTCTATCAAAGATGAATAATAGGATGTTCTGGTATTACAGAGGGCTTTCTTGTATTTTATCAGACTACCCCTCCAGTCTAAATAGGACTCCTCCTGATTGGTGGAGCGCCACTTCCTTTCTAACTCATGTGTTGTTTGTTTCAAAGCATGTAATGTGCAGTTATACCTTCTCTGACTCACTGCCTTCCTTTTTAGAGGGGCAACAGAATCTAGTGTTGCACGGAGTGAAATTGCTTAGCAAATGGAGGAGAGGGTTATGGGGAAGGACCACTAAATTCTCAACATTTATCGAGGGTGTGGTTAAAACTATGGGTTTATTAACATGTTGGATAAATCCAATTGAGTTCACTACAGATATAAAAGCAGAGCTAAGGCTGTCGCCATCTACATGAAATGAAATCACCCATAATAATTACTTTATCTGTACTAACAAGTAATTCAAGTAGGAATTCTGAGTAAGGTCCAGGTGGACGGTAGACAATAACTAGCAGGACAGGTTGCTGTAGTTTCCAGTTTGGTTGAGAGAGAGTAAGAGTAACTTACAGTATGTTTTAGTTTTGATTTAATTAACGGACTGAAGTTGTAAATTGCTCCAACCCCGCTTCCTCGGCCTGTGCTTCATGGAATATGTGTGTTAATATGATTCTGGGGAGTGGATTCATTTCAACTGTTCAACAGCCATATTTTGGTTTTAAGCAGAATAGATCGGTATGATTATCTGCAGCTAAATTGTTGACTAAGAGTGATTTTAAGGAAAATGAGTTGATTTTTAATAGTCTACATTTTATTAAACTCACTTTTAGTGGGAGTCACTCCTCTTGTATTTATATTCTTGTATTGGATGGCCGGGTGACAGGCACTGAAACTATATGGTGCTGGGAAGGTGGGAAGGTGCAGCAAAAGCACCGAGGAGCGTGTAGGACCGCACCTCCGTTCCTGACCTCACCTCTGGAAGGTCAGGGGTTTTGGTGTCTAATAAAATGAATAAAACCATTCACCTGTTTAACTGCTGGGGCTGATGGGTGAATGTCGCTGTGTGCTAGAGTAAGTTAGTGTTTTATCACTGTGCCTCTGAATTAATATTTTCTGGTCTTCTCTCAGGCTCTGGACGTGTGGGCCATGGGAGTTACCCTCTACTGTTTCGTCTTTGGGAAGGCAAGTCTGCACACGTATCACAATGTGGCCCAAAAAATATATCATTAAAGTATAAGAGATAGAGTTTATTTCGCACACACGGTGACACTAACAAACACCAATATTATTTTTTAGGTTTGATACTTCACCAGTCTGGTGACATTGTTCATTATAATGAATAACTGCTGTTATTTTTCTTGCGTGTTGTCAGGGATAGTAGTCAGGCACAGTAGTAATTCAGCGTTCCCTCATTGTTGTTTTTCCTCCCTTTTTTCCTTCTGCTCCACCCGCAGTGCCCATTTATTGACGAGTACATATTGGCTTTGCACAACAAGATAAGGACCAAGCCTGTGGATTTCCCAGAAGTGTAAGTCCATCCAACCCACATCCTACCCTTTCCGTTTATTAAAAGGGACAACTTTGGCATTCCAGCCACCATCGTTAGTTATCTTTTCATTTTTGTCTCGCTGAAACACAGAAATGTTGCATTGTCAGTCCCCTTCACAAATTACATCTAGAGAAGTATGAATAGCTTAGCACAGCAGTCAGTGCCTGCACACAGTAAATGTCACCTGCATGTGATCAAAACAAGCAAAAGGGGGCATCAGCGATGTGGACACATAAAAGCTGCTGCACCTCCCCTATGCTTCCCTTGTCTAAAAGGTTAGAGAGAAACATGCAGATGTTTTTGTGCGAGACAGTGACGAAAGGCCAGGAAGGGCTGGATATGGCAATGTGGCCGGGGAAACTCTGGAGTGTGTATATATATATATATATATATATACATATATATATTTATATATATATATATATATATATACATATATATATTTATATATATATACTGCACGTGTGTGTGTCAGAAAAGAGTATCATATCATAAATGATGATACTGTAAAGTGTCTTCGTCTAACAAGCTGAAGAGACTTCAGTTTAGAAAGTCTTTCACTGAACACCACCGCTGTTCTGGAGAAACTAATTAAAACACCCCAGTCAGTGTCTTTTCATGACATTAGAAAGACAAATGATTGACTCAGGCTTTGAAAATGCACGTACACATGTTAATCTGACTGAAATTGTACTGTATCTAATCTCTCAAATTTGGACTAACACACCCAGATAATGTGAATGCTACTTGAACTACCACTGCTTATACACATTCAGTCTGTGGGACTCAAGCTGGCCTGGACAGAGTTACCGACCGCAGCTAATACCTGAAAATGATAGAAAAGGCAGGTACGCAAGAAAAATAAGGCAACGGCAACAAAATTTCGGAAAATAGGTGGACACACTTCGTTCTATTAATTGATTTCCCACTCATGCTTGTGTGCTGGGACAAGGAGAGGAGTTGATTGGCGTATTTAACTGTGCATGGAAACTTACTGAGTGACACTTAGCAGTCATTATACTGTGGCCGCTGTGCATTTAATGTTGCTGCTGCCATTAAAAATAATAGCTGAGCACCTATTAACTCATTTTAGTGGGATATGAATGACCTCTTTGCAGCTGCCATGCTTTAATTTATGTTGTTTTTTTATCTACACCATGCAGCAACTGTGGTCTTTTAAAAGTGCCGTATAAATAAAGCTTGATTTGATTTGATTAGAATCTGATGCAAGTGAGACCTAGACCTCATTGATTAATTGATTGATTAAAGAAAAAAACTACGTTCATTAATTTAAATATAATATTGTAGACTGGACACTACTTTTGTTTCATATTTATTGCTTTTAATCATGTATGTGTATATATTTTACGGTGAGAGCAAAGAAAATGTCCGTGTTGGAAGCCACATACGTTTAAAACAATGTGTTGCTAAAAAATGGTAGCAGGCTGAACGCTAATAGTCCATCTTCAAAGTCAAATAATGAGAAATAAATTAATCATATAGCCTTGCTTACAGTATATTACATCACATGTTACATTATTTGGATAATTAAACATGTTTCGACAGCTGCAACGGAGCGCATCAGATGAAGGAAACAACTTAGTAAAACAGCAACTTATTCCAACTATCCTGTTTATTTTTTTTGTGGCAGCTGTTATTATAGCATGACGAGCTACTGTAGTTGAACTACTGACTAATAACGAGTAATCATAACTACAGAAGCAGCTCAGTTTAACCCTCCTTAGGGGGTCACAAAGAAGGAGAAGGAGATGCTTCTCAAGAAGGAAATGAAGGGTCACTTCACAGTCGAGGACCTAACTTCACCGTGAATATGAATTTACCCTGATGAGAGACTGAGAGAAAGGAAAAGGTTGTTACAAAGAGTCATAATTCTTCATATTTGAAAACTGTTTAAAGTCTGACTTAATTTCCAATGTGTAAAAAAATAATATAGGTGAAATGATTATACTTAATATGTTATAAGTGTATAATCTCCTGAAAGAAAACACAAAATATTATCATAATGAATCACACAGATGGGCATGTGGATTATTGCCAGGTTCTGTGTGAAGAAATTAAAGTCTGTTTTGTGCATATCTGTGCTATAATCAAAATATTCCCTTTAATTCTACTCTGGATGCAAAAAGGATTCCTGTTTAAACAGGCTCATGTACACAAGCTTCACTGTAATCCTGTGTTTCCTGCAGACCAGTGATCAGTGAAGAGCTGCGGACGCTGATCTTGCGGATGCTGGACAAGAACCCGGACACCAGGATCACCATACCGGAGATCAAGGTAACACAGAGAACACAACAGTTGTGAAGGTCAGTCACTTATTGTACAGGATGATCGTCTCTCTCCAGTTAATGAGCTGCTGAGACTCAGTGTGATAATACAGCAGGGATCGTTAGCAATGCGGTGTTTTTTTCAGGGCATGATGGCACCTGTCTGTCCCTGTGGAGGACTGAAACTGAGTCAGTAAGTGTTAGAGGGGTAGAGAGGTCCAGGAGACAGCCATGGACAGATGACTTGCCCCGCTCCCCACCGCGTGTTTCCATGACACAACCTAATCATGTGTCACTGAGCTGTCTTTTCTCCAGAGACTCTGTTTGTGTTCATGCAACACGGCATATTTAGATTGTCAGGCGTTATGCGTGTACATGTTAAAAATGCTGACTTTAACACACCTTTTAGCAGTAATAATAATTATTATTATTATTATCATACTTTTTATTTATTTTGAGTTTCTGCAGTACTCAAAGACACTTAGTTTGCACTGGGTCAAAAACACAGAAAGTAAAATTAAGTATAAAACACACATGAATTCAGAGGCATTTAAAGGGAAAACAATTAAACTTGACCAAATGCCATCCCAAAATTAAGAATAACCCATACAGCTGCTATCTGTGCCTTTAGAATGAAATAACCATGTCTGCAGACAAACTAGCTATTGTTAGAATTTAATTTCTTAACACTAACCAACTCACCCTCACTTGTTTGTAGCACTCTCTACTCCTACACTTTCTGTCTTGAGCTTACATTATTATTTCTTTCCCCCTGATGGTCTCTCACTGTGCCATAACTCGAATGAATGCCTCTGATTGCGCTGTACTTTTTAATGAATGTTTTCTATTAACACTGAATGTGTCCAATTACATTGTAACCTTAATATGTTGATAGCTTGTAAGCCGTCTGCTTCTTCTTCTTCTTCGACTGGCTGTACACAGGGAAGTGCAGTGCTGACCTCCACAAAACAAAAAAACACCCGTGTCATTTCACACTCCTGCACATACATAAAGCATGGTTACTTTGGATAAAAGCATTTGCCAAATGACTAAAATATTACTATGTAATGCAATTTCAAGAGGGTTCTCTAAAGCTGGCATTTCTGTGGCATTTTCCTTCATGAACTCTGGAAAATGTTTTGGAAAATGAGGTCTGGACATCAGTGTCAGATAATGGGCTGAGGAAGGAACAGCATATGGAGCCCTTTCTTTTTAATCTGGTGTCCGTGCCAGGCACACCACCCTCTTGCAGTAAACACTCAAGAGAGCAACAAACTCACACCAGAAACTGGTCTACAACCAAAAGCATTTCCTGCTGTTTTTAGCATTGCTTGCCACATACTAGAATGCCCCATCTGTTTTTGGAAAAGAAAATGTATGTATCCTTGTCATCAATGGGACTGAAAGCGTTAGACAGGCTGGAAAAGTCAGAAAGTACTTATTGGCAGACATTAGTTGGTTTTGGTAGTTTTGTAAGGGTAAAATCTGCAGTCCCTATCATTCAAATCAATATTAATGTGATCAGTAATGAAGTTAATCTGATGAAAGGGCCGGGTGCCAGATTCAATACTCCTTTGCAACAGTATCAGTACCAACAGTGCTCTCTTCTGTACATTAACCGACTGGGTTATTTAACAGCACAGCACAAGCATTTGTGTCTGAAAGCGTCATGGCCACCAGAGCCGACGACAGTGTACCGACCAACTGAATTTGAACAGCAACATAAATATGGTGCCAAGTCATCAAGCACTGAAAATAAACAGATTATTTCATGTTGCACTGCCAGACAACTTTAAAGTGAGGACGTTATTGTTTGTTTTGTTCTAAACCCTAGTTCAGGCACATGTTTATACTGTATGTCATATATGTGTATGTGTGTGTTTAGATGGATCAGTGGGTGACCCAGGGAGGCATCGACCCTCTGCCTCTGGAGGACGAGCACTGCTCTGTAGTGGAGGTGACAGAGGAGGACATCCAGAATTCAGTCAAGTTTGTTCCCAGCCTCTCTGCAGTGGTGAGAAGCACCAAGCCTCCTTTTTTCACCACATTGCTCTGCTCAGCACTTACCAGCTGCATATAATAAAAAAAACAATAGAGACCAACAAAGGGAGTAATTGTACATTTCACTAAATAGTCATGCAGAGAGGAAAGTAATATTTCACCTGAGCAAGTAGAAGCAAGGCTGGAGATGCTAGTTGTTAAAGGTCTAGTGTTTAACATTTAGGAATGTCTGTTGGCACAAACTAAATGTACTGCACAAACGTTTGTGGGAATGTATAATCACATTTACACATAACGTCAAGTACAAGTGTAAGACTTGGTGACATCTAATGGTGAAAGTTCAGATTGAAACAAAGCATATGAGTACGCATCATTACCTCACATATCCTAGGTCCATTTGTTGCGTGGGTTGTGTACCTCCTGAGAACAAAAAAGCAGCACGTCTGCAAAATACGCCACTCGGTAGAGTGGTGATTCAGATAATTAATTGCTAAAAAAAAAAAAAAACCTCCTAACATTGATCTCTGCATAAGTACATAAAACAACAAAGGAGCTTTTTTTTTTTAACATTCTTCACCCGTCCTGTGTTTGTAAATGTTTCAGATCTTGGTGAAAGCCATGCTGAGGAAACGCTCCTTCAGTAACCCCTTTGAATGCCCGAGCAGAAGAGAGGAGAGGTCCATGTCTGCACCGGGCAGCCTGCTCATGTAAGGGCCACTCCTGCAGCCTGGCATGTCCACACCCACGACTGCATGGCACAGGCCAGATCCTATGGTCGTGTGTGCCTAGATTGTTACTTCACACCTGTCACCTCTTTCTGCTGTATCAGGTTGAGTAGCATCCGTTTCTGTGATGGCAGCAGCTGCTTTTTTTTTTTTTTTGTTACCATAGCAGCATAATTCATTGTATGCAGTGAGGCTTACAGCTTTTCTGTGTGTTTCTTTGTGTATTGCTTCATGTAGCTTTCAGTGGTAGAAGGACTCGGAGTAACAGAGAAGGTTATAGATCCTTCAGAGGATCGGGCCTTGTCCTTGGACTCTCTTTTACAGGGATTGAACATGTCCCTCTTATTATCCCGTCACGTAATTTCAACATATACAGCCAAGGACAGACTGGAGCATCTACAGCTGTACTGTTGCTGCCCTTGGAACACTAATCCATGATTAGAGTCTATGAACTATTATGGAGCTGAGAGTGAAGCTGAATCCAATATCACATTATGATTTTTTTTTTCCGCCTTTAGACGACTTTGTTTCTCTATGTAGGTCCAAGGTTACCCTGTTCACAGTCCAACACGGTCAGAACTGAAAGCTGCTGTCTAAAGTAAAGGTGTTCTCAGAGGACTTGGATGGTGTTTGAAGTAATACTGCCCCCTGTTGGAAAATTGAGCAAGCGAGACAAGCGAGACGTTTTCCCAGCAGTAGCAAGTTGTTGCCTTTTTGTGATGGGAAGCACCTGAATATATGGGTAATGTGTACTTAATTGTAAGGAAGACCTTTTAAAAGGAAAGGCTCATGAATTGGTGATGTTGTATGATGCAGCTGAACTGAGAATAATTGCCTTCACTGAATTGAGTCATTTTATTGTGGTTGAATACTGGTTGAGACAAATTTAAAAAAAACAAAACAAAACAAAACAGGTGAAACAGAGATATCGCAGTTCTTTATTGTCCTGTATGGATGATACATTTTACATAATGCAACTTTATGGAAGCATTGCAGCTGTTTGGAAGTGTAATCATATTTTATTACGAGAATAATTAATTTTTTTGGGTCCCGAGTTTGTAAAGCATTTCGTGTCTATATCCACATGCTAAGAATAAAGTTAAGTGGTCTGAGCAGCTAATAACCCCTAAAGAATAACAGTGTTCAGCAAATTAACAGAAGACTCACCTTATAAAATCTATACCAGTATAAATCTGCAATATCTTTTGCCTCTTTATTTCACCGTAGACAACTTTGTCTGACTCGAAACTCATGTTTGTAAACTGTAAACTCTCTATCATACCAAACTTTATAGAAAAAAATCATCTATTTTAGCTTTTGGGGTCACAGGAGCTGCTGGTCTATTGCTGTAGCCACAGAATAACACATTTTAATTTACTGATAGAGGTAAAATAAATAAATAAATAAATAAAGGTTAATATATGAGATTTTGTTAGGTGAGAATTTTTTTCTGTGTCTGTGTCACAGGCTGGTTTTCAGAGATAGTTGATCACTGGGTAAAGTCAGTGCTCACAGTGTGATGGTACCTCATAAAACCCCACCTTAACTCTCAACTTAAACTTTTAAGTCTGTCATTCTAAGTCTCGAGGAGATTTATAGGTGAGAGGGTCGTCTACAGCTGTAGCACCGTCTTTAACCTCCTGAGGTGACATTAGCCCTCTAGCCTATTCTGACCTTTTCCGTCTTTTCTCCCACTGTGCTGCAGGGATTCGTGGCCATTCAGGCCCTCTTTAAAACTTCACCCCTCTCTCAGGTAACAGTTTGCACTTTCTGCCCTCCATCCACCAGCCACAGTGCCAGTCTTCCTCCTAGACTCTGTAGCTTATGCTTACCCTTCCACCATGACAAGTGATGAATCATCCCTCCCCCTGCTGTGATCTCATTGAGTTTTGTCATGTCTCCACTGCTGTCATTTAATGCTGTTACATGGGTGAATGGTTTTGTATTTTTAACAGAGGGGGGCTCTGTCCAACTGCACTGCATTTGGAAAGAAAACTTCTGTGCAAACGTCTTGGATTATTATTAATGTTATTATTATTAACATTATTTCTCTATTTCTTAATTAGAATGCAACAATAGAGGAAGTATTTAAGCAGATTTGAAAACCAGAACATTTTCAGAAAAGACAATGCTCCAAGAGGTTTAAGTGGCAAGTATTTAGTGAGACCTCCGGTTAAAGTTGAACAACAGCAGGGCTACGGCTCTTTCAAAACTTAAATGGAGTGGAACTGTAATTATTATTATTGGTACCACCTGTGTTTGTCCTAATATTTCAAGTGGAATATGGCTGCTGAGAAAAAAAAGGTCTGTGGTGCAAGGGTGTTGTATTAGTTTAACTCTTCTTAATAAAGCAAACCAACTACCAGTCTTTACCTTCAAAGCAGCATCCTTTAATCACTTCATTGCACCATAAACGAAATAGCACAGGATTTGACAGCGATTAAAATCATATTTTTGCAAGATTAAACTTCAAGATAGCCTCCCTCAAAATGAGGTCACACTAAATACTGACCTTTTCCTGTAGAAGCCGTGTTGTTAAAATTCTTGATCTCTTTTATATCCTTTTACAGAAAGAGCAGCACTGGAGATGGACCCAGAGAAGGAGAACTGGAGGACCTGCATGAAGACGAGCCCTCCTCTTGAGTGTCGCTTCAACAGAGTTTAGAATCCATGCTCTTTACATCTCTTCGCTTGAACCACTGTATGCTCGCCTTTCTTTTTTTTTTTTTTTTGCTTCCAGGAGTTTCCGGGCACTACGTTTAATCTGAAAGGGTGATTATCTTACCTACTACTGTCTTTGGCATCAGTGAACCAACAAAAGGAAAAGTGTGTGAAAGAGAAGAAGAAGTGAACTTCACACAAACTAAATTCATAAATAAATTCACAGTTTAGTTGCAGAAAAAAAACGAAAACCCTGGCTGAAACTTACATATTCTTTTTTTTAAAAGCAAATGCATGGCGAATAGTTATGCCACATAATCATGAGACGTTCCACCACCTGCCACCTGTGACAGTCAACCTGATGAAGAGAAAAAAAAATCATATTCATCACAGACTTCAGCACGGAAATGACATCCAGGCCTCCGATTTCACATCAGAGATCAGTCATTTTAATATTTGTACATAGTCGTCTTGAAGTAGCCTGTTGAGCATGTGCCAGCAAATGCTTTTATTTTGAACTCAACATGGTGGAAGGGCTTCTTGAGCTGCCTTCACTGACCTGGTGAAACAGTAGGACAAAGGACCTCAGCTGTCTGAGGGGGGGTGATCCCACAGAACAGACAGCAGCTTGTTTTTGGAGTACACATTTGTGTCCCAGTTGCCGCGTTGCTTCCCGTCTTTATTATACTGCACTCTTTGTCTTTTATGTGACACCACTGTGAGAAAAGAGGGAGCGTTTCCACCATTCCCTATGATTGCCTGGTTTCAGTTTAATCCAGATTAGACTCTCACTTAAAGGCATAAATCATCTAGTTGTCCACTGAGCACCTTTGCTGATGTAATTGAATCACCCTCAGTCTGACAGTATAACTTGACAGAAAGCGATTTCAGATGGAAGCAGAATAATAACATCAGCAACCACAAAAAGTGAAAAGTGAGTGCTTTTATTAATTTAAGTGAAGGTTCAACTCCAATGTTACAGGCAGCTGTGCAATATTCACATACGGTATGACCCCTGTCCACACCAAAGTATTATTTCACTTGGCTGACTTTACAGTAACTACCCATCCAAGCTGACAGAGCTTGAAAATATTGGGATAATGAGATAAAACATAAAAAAAAAAAACATAAAAAAAAAAATATTAAAAAAAAACAAAAACAAATCAAAACAGTAACTAGTCCGACTTTACTCAGTGAGAGCATTTCTATCCCCACAGCAGTTCTGCCTCCGATAAGAGTTTAAATAATTCAATTCCTTTTTTATTTTTTGCCAACGTGGCATGTTGCCCCCATGAATGAAGGTGTGTGTGTGGCGGGCGAAGACTCTGATTGCTTCAGAGCATCCACTTCAACGCAGCACCAAGTGTGGCGAGTACAGTTGCCTCTATTAGTCTCCTCCTCAGTGTCCTCCAGCGAAGGACACTTAGTGACACACAAGGAGAGAAAATGGAGTGGAGTGGTGGAATCGGAATATGGGTTTGGTCTTATATGGGTTACGTTCTGAACATTTTAGGTTTAGGGGAATATATATATATATATGTTCTGCAAGAAGACTGATTTGTTCTGGATAAAATGATTTAATTGTCTTTGTGTGGCTTTATGTGTAAAAGTATTGGTCATTTCGTTTTTTCACGGTTTATTCCTTTATTCTGTGCTGAGAATCTGCGACACCGAGTGAATGGAAAGTGAAAGGCTGATTGAACCAAAAAAAAAAAAAAAAGGAAACGCTGTTTTCCGTTCATTCTTTTTGTTGCCAGCTTTACATTCATGTGTTTGTAGAGACATGTTGATGGTGTCACAGGTGCAATATTGTTGTCGTCTTAATCGTGTGTTCATTATTGTCTCCTCCCCCTGGTGCTGCAGCACTCGGGGTCCATCGTGTTTTCGTTAACCCTTATTACAATTTAACTAAAGCATTGCTTAAATATAAATGTTTGCACCTTTCACTCTTCCACATACTTAGTGATCACACATAACACTGCTTGTACCTACCTGCCATGACACATTGTACAGTTTACAATCAAGAGGAAAAACTGTGGATCCCTTATACTGTAAGCGACTATATTTAAGGGTGTAACGGCGTGTCCTCACAAGTTCCTCTGCTTTTTGATGCATTGAAGCACAGATCAAGAATTTTTGGAGAATTTCTGGAGAATTTCTTTTACCAATTAACATCAAATGATGTTTCCATTGAAAGGCTGCAGCAGCGAGATTGGCTTTGGTGTGCTCATCTGTATGATAACAGAATGATGTGAATGCTGACGAATGTGTAAGAAGGTGAGCATGGGTTTTACTGCTGCAAGGCTGCACAGTGCTAAAATATGTAAAAGCCCATCATGAGCTGCAGGAGCAGTTTGCGCTTGGCTTCTGCTTCACCCAGCCGTAAATTATGACATGTAGTGGTCAACTGCTTTTCCTATTACATTCATTATTTCCTTAAAGATCACAGGTTTCATTTTGTTTAGTTTTTATTTTAATTGTTTTCAAATGATGGCCTTAATCATTATTATTATTATTATTATTATTATTATGTGTGTATGTTTTATTTCTAGGGGTTGCCACAGTGGATGATCCATACATTTGATTTGGCAGAGATATCTCCCCATTTATCCGGGCTTCTGACCAGCACAAGGAGTACACTAGATGTGACCCCCCACCCCCATGGATGAGGTCAGTTTAGAATGTCCGATTAACAATGAGAAATGGGGATTGGGACCTTGCTCAGGGTTACCCCAGCCCTTGACCCGACATAGATTTAAACCAGCAACCCCTTGGGTCACAAGCCAAGTTTTCTTTCCACTTGACTGCCCAAATTCTGGGCCTTAATTGTTTTTTATGGCTTCATGGCTGAAGTACACTGTCTACATTTTGTTGCCACTTTTAATGTTTCAACCTGAATTGTTTTGAGCAAAACAGAAGTTCAAAGAAGACAATATTTGTTTCCTCTCCAAGATATTATGCTGTTCCAACTTCTCTTACAACCTGTATCACCAGCTCATTCAAAATCTAACCGTTTTCTTTTAGTGGATATACAGCACATGATGGATTTTAAAGAGCCATCATTTTGTAGTCGCCCATTTGATTCTTTTGAAACACGCCACAATTGATCCTTGCACAAAGCACCACTTATTCATTTTAGACAGCATTTGCAGCATTTTCCATTAGAGTACTACTTGTTTGGGTTGTTGATTGTGCAGCCTTGGCAGAGGTCCCACTCTGAAAATTCTCTCAAGTGCTGTTACAGCAATGAAAAACAACGGGTGCAGTGGTTGCAGTTACTGTGTGGTTCCAGTTTCTGCACAAAATGTGAATGACGAGAATCTTGTGTTTTGTGCATTGCTCTGAATGTACCTCACTCACCTGCATCGATCACTTACATTAAAAAAAAAAAACAGGCGCATGGCACCTCCCTTTGAATGCAGTTGTTACAATGTAAATATGTACCAATACATATAAAGAAGCTATTTTTTGCATGCTTTTTGTACATCTACACATAATCAAAGAATAAAGAACAAAATTCAAAATTAAAACCTTTATTTATTTATTTATTTATTTATTTATTTATTTATTTATTTATTTATTTATTTTTACCTGTTTGACTGCTTGCACAGTGAGGGGAAAAAGTGGGAACATCACTGTACATCTTTTGCTGAGTTCAATGGCGGATCACGAGGTGCACACATGGGGTGAATCACTCTTGTTGGCACGTCCACGCATCATTTGTCAAAGACAGTAATGAAGGTAATGATTGGAAGTGGGGTGATGAGTGTGCTCACGCAGGAGCATGGGAGTGCCAGAAACTGTTCCGTAGCTCACACGCTGTACGGATGTCGAGACAGACAAAGAGGTGCAGGTTACACCCATCAACAAAAGTCAACCAAGCTACGCCCCAAAAAAAGCACACATGCACACACAGCTGAGCTATGCCATCAGTAGCAAAAGTCTGAGGCTTTCAGGGCGGCTTTAAGAGTGGGAGCATGTTGTTTGTAGAGAGATGCTGCTGGAGATCAAGAAGAAAACGGGGGTCATTTGGAGCAAGGTCATCGTGATGTCGTTCCTTTTCAGTCCCAGTCCATTTACAGTGTGTTTGTGTGGGATGATTCCAGTGCAGTGAACTTGGGGGGGGAAAAGCAAACCTGCTTGCTTGAAAGTTTGAACACTGGTCACTTCTGCACAAGAAGAGCAAATGAACAGACAAATAAATCACAAATTCAAATTGGTTTTTATTCTTTAATTGTAATGAAATATTCCTGTTTAAAAGTCTTACTCTGGATAGATCTGTCTCTATGCTGCCTGCTTCTGAATCAGGATCCTGTAAAAATACAAATTTTATTGTTTATACTTTGACATGCACTCACTTTGGGGTGATCAGTGTCTTGCATAGTGTCATGTTGAAAATTAAAAATGCCTGAAAGTGAAGCTGTTTGATAGAGATATGAGGGGAATTTAATCTTCCATCATATAAAAAAAAAGCTAGACTTTATCAAGCACAGGTGGTTCAGCTGTGAATAAAATCAGTATTAATCTGATGTTTACTGCTCTTATGCTGTTGGGGTTTGGCAGTTTGAAGCTGTCTTGGTGTGTTATTGTGAAATGCCTCTCTTCTGCCACCTGGTGTTAAAACTGATTTTAGAAAAAGAAAAATTATAGAAAAAGATTACCTGGTTATGTGAATTCGTATATTTGAATTTCATGTTCTTGTAAAATTCTCTTTTTGGCAGCAAATAGAGCAACACCAAGTCACACACCACAGTGGCCTGAAAGGGTATTTGAAAAAGCAGAGACTGTTAGTTTATATGTACAATATTGTATAAATAAGTGTCAGACAGGCAAATAAAAGAGTGCATCATACCACTCCAAAAATGCCCACTCCAGAGCCTATAGCAGTCAAGGTTGGGATGATATCAAATTTTCTTGCCTGTAAGTAACAGAGTGCCAAATATTTACAATTTCATGTTTCCCTTAAGCTATCTTAAGATATCAATCTGTAACTATATAAATGTGTAAATACTCTACTTACCAGGGATTGAACAATTATATCAAATCTGATCCCAAACACTTTGAGAAGGGTCCTTTTCTGAATTTTGTCCTCCAAATAATGCTTGGCATACCTAAAATATGAACATGTAGAACAGTTTTTGACAAGGCATTTTGGAAATGTTAATATTTGCCACATACTTCCTATCATTCTGTCAAGCCTGAAAACAGTTACCGGCTTGCAGGGAATCCATGGGGACTCTTAAAAAGTCCTAAATGCATTTTTCTTAAATAATAATAATAATAAAAAAAGATTAACTTTATTTTTATTAAGTTATAAAGTTTGGTTACTCTTTTAATTTGATTTATGTTGCATTGTAATATATCAACGGAACTGACATGGAACCAATAACTACTTAATTTAATATGTGTTATGTTAATTCACTTTGCTAGTAATTCTGGGACATTTTGATTTTCCAAAATATGCTGCATACTTTTTTTTTTGCCAGTATGGACATAAAACAGGTCTTAAATTATGTAAATGGCAGTTTTAAAAAGTTCTGAAAAAAAGTCTTAAATTTTTCATCCGTGCAACTCATCCAAGTGGAAAGGAGTAAATTAATTTCATATAATGAGTGAGTAAATAATAATGCTGATGGCATATTAAAAGCTTCTATGGTAAACATCCCTGCAGTCTATTAGCACTGCCATCATATAATTAATAGCCTGGTAATGATTACATAATGGTCTTGATAATGACTATGCCAACAGTATGTGGGAAAAGACCAGACTATTAGAACACATTGTATCCTTACAAATGACAGTTTGAGACAAATCTCTGCGGCCAAGTTTTACTGAGGGCGAGTAAACATTATAAAGTGGCTTTGTAGTGAGGCTGTGTGCAGTCAGTACACAGTCAACAGACCTGGAGTACAGGGAAAATGAGGTGAACAAAAATAAATGAGTGAACACTGCATAGAACAGTGACAGTATAGGCTCTATTAACATGGAAAATAGAAATTCCCAGCAGAGCAGTGACAAACACTTAAAACACACGAAGCACTGACTCCCCACAACCCACCATGATGTAATACTATAGTCCTATAGTATGGTTCCATGGTTCTCAAACTGTGGCACATGAGCTTCCTGCCTCCTGTGAAAAGTCCGTAGTTGACTCTGCTTAAACCATTTACTCCGCTGTGTTTTAACGCTGGTGATAATGGTGTTACTTCGAGAGCTCAACATTTTCTCAGGCATTACTTTGAGTGAAAAGTTTTATAACCACTGGTACAGTTCTCCTTGAGAGGTAAAAGTCACCCATGCTTTTACTATACTATACATTGGGCAGCCTATACCAATGATTACATTTCTTAGAGCAGTGTTTTTTTTAAACGTTTTATACCAAGTACCATCTGAGAAAATATGGAGGTCTCCACTTATTAAAGCCCACTAACTTACATGATCCATTAATTCAGATAAAGAAAAGGGTAGGCCCAAGCTTTTGTGGAATTATGCGGCACCAGTGGTATAAATCCTGTTTACTGTTTCATTTACCAATGATTGTATTATCACTTTAAAAGAAAAATGTTAATTAAACTTTACTATGTATTTGCTTTATAGAATGCATGTTTTTTCGCCTTTTGAAGCGGAAGTTTACTCCACAAACAAAGAACAACTCTTTCTACATACAGTATAGTACCTGTACCTGTAGCACCTGCAGTTATCTTAAGCACAGAGTAGATAAGTGATAGTTTATCGGATTATTGTCCAGTTTAATACGAGGGAGGAGTCAAAGTTAAAATTCTAAAGGAAAAGGGGGCAACACTGTGATATAACCAAGTCGTCAAAGCCTGCTATGACATCTGGATATGCTGGCATGTGTCCACATCCCCTTTCACGCCTTCAGGGAAGAGGATTCAGGACATAAAACATAAACATAAGGAACTAAAAGCATTTCTTAGACCTTCAAATGTAGAACCAGCTGACGTGTGTGACAAGCTACAGTATGAAATCATTGAGCCACAAAGCAAAGACAAGCTCTGAGTTAGCCTCAGCAACATCCCTCTGCATTGATTTCCAAAATGCAATGTTTTTGCATTGACCTTTCACTCACACTGCCAGATATATATATATATATATATATATATATATATATATATATGGCCATATGGCCATATATTCTCCTTCACCCTGGTCTTTTAGATCACTCAAGTATACTTACACACCTGAAGTTGTAGCCCACAGATGCTCTGGCCTTGTCGGTCTCATCAGGGTTTCCATAAAGACCATGGAAGTTGTACTTTGGTTTGCAATGTTTGACATTCACATCAAGGTTACATGTCCAGTCCACCACAATGCCAATGGCCCCTCCCTGTCAAGACACAAGCACATAAAATAGTACGACACACAGGCCTCAATGAGAAAGAGAAGAAAAAAATAACACCCAAGTACGATGCACAGCTGAGATTATAATAGAATGGAAAACTGCTGATCCAGCATTATACGTCTATTCAGTTCTCATGCAGAAAACTTACCACTTGGGCAATAGTTTCAAAGTTAAAGCCAGATAGTTTCACTATGTCTCCCAGTTTGAATATTGGACAGAGAGGAGCATCCTCTGGATGGTGAAGGCATTTGCTGATGTATGATGCATCAATACCTTCCACCAGGTTACTCCTGAAAACACAAACGGATGTTCAAAACGAAATATGCTGAAGGACCCGTTTCTGAGCAAGTAATACTGCACTTTGTCTACAAATATTATCATACACAGAATAAGCAACATGTAACAAAGCCTGGCTATATATGTATCTTGATTGGACAAAATGAGTGGCATCCGTGCAATTAGCTGCTTTGAGACACATTTTGACATCCATCACCTTGTGACGCCAAATAAGGGGAAAGTGATAGAATTTTTGATGAACAAAGTGTAGTTCTCTGCAGACATCAACAGAGGAGGGCTAGGAAGAAGAAAAGAAAAAAAAAACAGCTTTGGTTTAGGTATTCAGCATTCATGAGGACAGATTAAAAATGGCACATAATCAGTAGAGCATCAATCATCACATGCAGTGTCCGCTTGTGGAAAGAATATGTCAGCGTTGCCACGTACTACGGTATGACGTGATCATCCTCCACGGGACACCAAGCCAACACCTCACAGGTCTTTGTGGTATTCACGCAGATTCCCGTCATTTCCCCTTGAAATGTAAAATATCCGTGAGTTCATCGATGGGACAGAGACCAAACTAGAGCACACAGTTTGTGTTTCAAGAAGGACAAAAAAAGGACACGGGCTTTAACAATGAAGCAAATCTAATCATTTCCTGCTTGTCACTTGTCGTCTTATCTTAAATACGCATGAAAGCAAGATATATGAGTGGAGCAAATGCTGAAATAGCTGTTTCCTTTATCTTGGCCCTGATACCTAACATTTCACTTCTCGTCATGATTCGTTTTGTTGCTATCAGTTCCTCTCATCATGTGCTGCATGAATTCACACACAGTTCCCTAGTGGGCATTTGGCCACTTGATTTCAGTCCCTGACCTTTCAGTGAAGACCACTGTTGGCCCTCACGTGTTTACTTGCCTACACGCATGGAGACGTCTGTTTCTAAAGAGGCACTGGCACCTAAAGGTCTATTTGACTGGTCTGTAACAAACAGATTTAAAGCTTCAGCCAACATTGGTCTGATTGAAGGTGATGTGGGACACAAAGATCTTGAACATCACAGGATTTAATCCTGGGACAGATGGAGGACAATAAATGTATGCAACTGCTCTTTGAAGAGAGACATCAATAGTGCATATGTGTAGACCAGCTCTTATCTGAATGCTTATTTGATTTTAATGGCTGTTTGCTTATATTTTGTCTCAGCTCATATTCACCTGAGTTCATTTAACATTGTGGTTACACTGGAGGTCCTGCCATTATAAGCTTGTGTCTGGCTGTGTTTTACCTAAAGCTACAGTGTACAACTTTTGATGACTTCTCATCTGTTTGAGCTTCATGAAATGTAACAATGTTCAATTGTGGTCATCCTTATTTCATAGATTTTAAACTCTTTTCAAATATTTGAATCATTTTTCTGCCTTGCCTGGCTGCAAAGTAGATTCTCATACACCATACCATGTTTCCTCTAACACTCAAGATTTATTTTTGTATGAATGCACATATGTGGTCGGTGGACTCTAGGAACTTGACTGCCTTTCGGAGGTGAATCAATCTGCATTTACATATTCTCTGTTCTGTCAAGCAATACTATCAAACCTGACTGAGGCAGCATTGGTCTTCATACATCCACACAAGGAGCATGTGACCTGACAAACTGCTGAAGGAACTGATTTTTTTTGAGCAGAAGGATTCACTTCTGTGACAGCCACACTCCCGCCTGTTTGCAGCCATTTTACTCTAATAGCACAATGTTGCTGTCGCCTCTGTCTGTCTTGATATAAAACAAATTAGTCCCTGCATGTCACAAGGTCTAAACACTTATACTGAGAAGCACAGAGAGATTTGTGAGAAGCTGACAGGCTTAATCTGCATTGAGTGAAATGGTTTGAATGCAACAGCCTTTGGTTTATATTTAAAAATGATGCACTGCAGTTTTATATACTACAGTGATCGGCAAGTTTGGTTGCTAAGACTCAGGTTGTTGATTTTAATCAGTTTCCTGTCAGTATTAGATAAGTATTTATTTTAGCAAAGGCAGTGATGAGGACTAGTGTTTTAGTTTATACTGTGTGTGTGCCCATTATAAAGCACTTCTCAGAAGACACAACCCAGTTCGCAAATACACCGTTCCATAACTTGACATCCTCCTCTGCCTCCCTCATCACAAAGAAGTTTAAAGAAGGCTTTTTGTCTTCGGCAGAGCGAGAGCCACAGGCAGACAGACGGTTACTCAGTGAGGACAGCTGAGGTCACACACTGTCAGGCCGTCAGGATTTACCATGTCCCGTACGTTTGAAACGCCCTCCTTCACAGTCGGCGTCTGAGCTGCAGTTGTGTTTGCCTTTCAGCTGTTGTGAACGAGAGAATGTAGTTTGAATGAATAAAGCAGTTTGAAGGAAACATAACCATTTTATACACAAATAGCAAGTAACTATGTGAAAATACAGGGTTTATTTTATTTACTGCAGCATATAGAGAAACCACCGTCTGTCATCTTGAAGCCAATATTTAAGACTTTTCAGCGATTTGAGGCACAATTACCCAATTACACAAACAGTTTTGGAATGAGGCACAGTTTCCGTTTCATTTTACTATTTATGGAAGTGTATACATGTGAGGGAGCTGGAGGAAACAGATGGGGAGAGAAAGAAGGGAGAAAGAGAAATAGAAATGAAAGGGCATTTTACATACCTCGGGACACTTTCCCATACTCTGACCCTCAGTTATGATGTAGTTTGTCATCACCACAAAAGAAGAGTCTCCCTGAGAGTAAGGATTTAAAGGAAAAATATGTTACATTTTTCTAAATGAATAAGCCACATTGACAGAGTTGCTATGTACATTAGCCAATCAAACATGAATCATCTAATTCACTCTGGTGATAACAGAAAACTGTTTGAAAAAACAAAAATATTTAACATAACTTTTATTGTCTCTGCCTTCTTTCTGATTTTAGGTAGATTTATGCCTTGATGCTGATTGATGCTGATCACTAAACTGGAAGGCTATTTTATCTACATTATCTGCTCGTGGACTAAATGTAGACTATTATATGAGGTGTTTCCTTTATAATGTGCTTTTGCTTTATTAGATATTAAGAATAAGATATTTTTTGATGTTCTTGTTTTATACCTTCACTCTCTCACTTACTCGTCAGTTCAATTAAAATTTAATTTGTCATGCACAACACCACAAGTGTTCAAAATAATGCACTTCGCTTATTGTTTTCAAGTTGCTTTAGCTCTGGTATATTTAAATGTCTTTCTTGAGCAGCTGATCGTTTGTCACAGCTGATGGTGAACGCCTCATCAGCACCAGGTGTGCTGTGAGGCGGTGCCTATGAGGGTGAGTTTGTTTTTGTATTTTTTTTTATGCTTGTGTGATTCTCAAGGAAGGGCTGTAAACGTCATGTACACTGTTGGCGTAGTAGACAGAGTGAAAACAGGGTGTGGAGTTCAGATCATTTAAACAGTGAAGCAACACTAGTGTTTTCTTTTGTGAAACTACTACAGGTGTATTACCTATTATAGAAAAGTTTAAGTATGATTCATAGTTAATAGAAGGAAAATAATGTGAAATCACAGTAATGTTCTTACTAAAGTGAAGTTACAGTAAAAGCAGAATTTGTGAAGAAAAATACTGCTGCACCACAGTTTCATGGCACAGCTATAAAAGTTGCAGCAAAGACCAAACAGTATTTATACAAGGAAATACTGTCAAATTACAGTAATATGAGGCATAAATGTGGTTACACAGATTTATTATAAAATAATTCAGTAACCTAATATGAAAGTAAATTATTTGGACACAGAAAATTACTGCAAAAAGATTTTCTGGATCATTCTCATAAAAAAAAAAAAAAAGGATGGCTTATCGGAACAAAGTTGAATTGGTGATTGATATTTACCTTACCAAAGTGTAATTCTAATGTTATCTGATGGATTTATACCAAACATTGTGTCAAAGCCATTCTGAATGAAAGAAGGCCCACACCTCTAAGCAAATATGGTAACCTTTATTGAGTATTATTTATTGTATTTCAAAGATAACAGGACTTACAAAGGTAAACAAAGGACTATAACGTGTTTCTGTAGCACGGTTGTTTGCTCAGATTGTTACAGGATCCATGAAATGACTTTTGGGAAGCACAAAGACACTGATGTTGACAAAGCCACTGTGTTATCAGGCGTCACCCTCTGTAAGTCCCATCACTTGTTGGATCTGGAGTTAAATCAAGCCAACACGAATGTTTTAGATGTGAGAAAAAAAAAAAAAGAAAAGTTCGTTGTCACAATATGACCAGTGTTCATTGGGACGCGGAAGCTTCTGTGTGACAGCTGGGCTGTGGACGACTTAATGCCATTTACCTCTGACCCAGATTCAATATAATTCAGCAACAGTCAGTGCATTCACATGATGTTAGAAAAAAAAAACAAATAATGCTGTTAGTCTGATTGAATCTGCACTAAATCTAATTCGTTAAAGTCAGACTAGCACATGTAGATGGGAGTCAAATTAGTATTGCATGTAAGAAGATAGTACACAGAAGAAGACAACAGCTAGAAAACTATGACGAAACTCAGAACAATGCATTGTTGGACTGAGGAGACTGAATTTATGCTCTGTCAGCTTTTAATGGATGATGCAAAGGCACAGATTGGTGCTTAATGTACTAGTTAATAGTGAGCTGCCAACCAAAGTTGCTTTGGTCTGTTGTGTAATTACGGTTAGGGTCCGCACCTGGTGCGAAAACAGTTTGTGCATGCATGAAAGACTTTAGCTGACCTGTAACCAACCTGCGATGGGAAGACATAGTCAGCCACATCCCAGACTCTCTCATTCCCATTCACACTGGTGTAGCCCACACCTTTCATTTTGGTGAAGACGGAGCTTATTGCCGTGTCTGTGGACTGGTAGCCTTTCTCGTAGATGAAAACCCACCTGTAGGGGACATACAGAGTCTCCTGTCAGACTCCCACATGTATATGTGCAATGCCGACATTCTGCACAGCTACTCTACATCCCTGCAGGACACCTCGCAGTGATACACGTGCAAGATGGTGCACATGTACTTCCTTTTGTGTGGCTGGCCTGGCATATGAGTGACAGCTGCTATTCAGTCGACAGATACTGCATACACACACACACACACTTGACATTAAAAGACATGGCATTGACTTACATTAGTTTCCAGGAGATTTACTATAGCCTTAACCATAATTACTAGTGCCCTAACCCTAACCCTGACCTTAACCTTAACCCTAACTTTAACCTCACCCTTACTTTAAAACATGTCTTTACCTTAAAATGTAGTAATTTATGTTATTTGGACTTAATTTTTGTCCCCATAAGGAAGACAAGTCCCCATTATGTAAACAGATTTACAGTAGGTCCCCACAATGTAAGGAATACCAGGTACACACAATTCTATTTAATAGAGAGTGGGAAAAAGCAATCATCCTCCAGCAGCATGCATTGTCTGCACACAATGAAAGTAACAGCAAAGCAACAGACGAACATTTTTGAAGAATCTTTCCGACTGCACGGAGAAATAAGATGCATAATGAATTAAAAGCCACCAGTCCTATCAATGAAACCAATCAAATTATGTAAGCCGGTGCTCGGTCTGTAGGAGAAGTGGAGGAGTGAGGAATAGAGCACATTAATGGAATAAAAAAAAAACCCACCAGCGAGAAATAATGGAAGGATCTTTTAAAACAGCAGTGTGCGTGAGATCTGTATCTGTTCTGACAGAAGGAGAGCGGCGAGGGATGGTGCAGACTCCTTCATGTGCAAGGGGCTTTTCGCTTTCCACCACTCTGTGGCACAGAGATTAGTATTTGTTTTCGTGAAAACAAATTGAAACAAATTGAACTGTACCTCCAACTGTGAAATGCAAACAATGGACGGGCATTTTAGTCAACTTAAAAGGTGGGAATCAATTAAAAGAGCAGACATTATGGTATTCTAAATTAGTATTTGCTTTAATGTAGAGATTTATTCTCATGTCATGTAATGTCTGATATGTGTGCTCCCAATCTGTGGTTACAGCCACGGGACACATCGATTTTCAGCTATTTTCTCTCAATTAATGAAAGAGTAAAATGAAAGAGTAAATGAGAAGTCACAAGCCTGAGGTTAAAATGAAAAGTAGAATTCCCGACAAGGCGATTAGTGACTCACTGCTGGAGACTGCTGCTGCTGCAGCCTGTCTACCTGCTGCCTTAATCCTGAGGAAGTGAATCTGGACAGCTTTATAATCACATCTCCTTTCATGTCCATCACTGGCCAAACTCAGAGTGTCGAGGTGGCTGCAAATGGCAGGTGACGAGGGAGAGAGGGCTGTGGATGCTCTGTCACCTACACATGGCATGTAAACCAGCAGAATGTAAACATTGTGCTGCAGCCCTTTCCCTTTTTCTCTCTCTCTTGTTGTTTATCGGAAACTAAACTCACATTTCACAGCTACCACGGTGGAAGGTGTTAAAGGTTTTGAAATCAAGCTTGTGATCAGAATGCAAGTTTTTCTGACTGTGGACATTAACGTGCTGTGACAAAATAGGAACCACAAAGCCACTTCAAATCAGATTACATCAGCACCCTGTTTCCTCTTTCTTTAGAAAAAGGGGAAAGAAATAAGAGATAACTTTGCCATTGGCAAGAAAAATTAAATCTGTCTTTCTCTGTCACATATTTGGTCACAGTTTAGAACCACTGGCAGAGTCTAACACGTCTCTCAGCTGTTTGGCATTGAATTGGGCAGCAGTTGATTGTTATCTGTGTTAGCATATGCCTCGGCGCGTTCATCACACACAGCTCCTCAGGTTCTGATGCTCCGAGAGGAGAGAGAGAGAGGTTCGTGCAGCTACCCTGTGAGAAGAGTCTTATTGACTTCCATACCTTAAACAAAGTGTTATCCCTAATTTAAACCTCAAAAATTATTATGGTTAAAATTTATGTGTCGAGTATTTTAGGTTTCTTTGTTCACTAATACCCCCAACACACTACACACACACACACACACACACACACACCACACACACACACACACACACCAGCCCTTATTCATCCAAAGTACCTGTTGAGCGATAGGGAAAATATGAAAATCATCATGAAATCTCATGATTGACCTAAATTTGGAAAGACTTTTGGTATTTACAACATTTGGAAAGAAAAATTATGACGGGCAATGAAAGACAGTAACGTGTATTATATTCTGGGTCAATCTGAACCCAGAAAATATTCAAATGATGATTTTATGTCTTGGACAGTGTATCTGGTGGGGCCTGGAAACATTAGTAGCAGTAAGACAACCCTCTTATTTAACCATAACCAGTTAATGTAATTCAAATCTTCACCCTAAAGTTAACCAGAAGTTAGATTCTGCCTCATTAGGACCAGGTTTTGGTCTCCATGAGGACTACTGGGCCTGTCAAGGTCAGTGTTTATGTCAGAAGAGGTCTAAACGGGCGACAAATACAACACACACAGACATATGTGTGCACAGATCTTGTTAGGACTCTGTATCGACCGCCTAACCAAAAACCATATCCCTAACCCTAACGCTATCCTTAAACTGTGTCAGGGTCCGGTTTCCATTGCTTCCTGCCTTTTATTTTGACAGTCATTTTTCTGCGCAACCTTCCTCTTTGTTTTGTAATTTCAGGAGACTTGACCAGGCTGCTGGGCGTAGCTCCTCCTCACACACCTGCTGCACATCTCCCTGATTGCCACCCTGGTCCTTATCTACTGGTTTCTCCTTGCAGCAGGTGTCAGCGCGTCTCTCATGCAACCCGGTACTCTCTAGTACAAGTCGCTACTCTGCTCTGCTTACTTCCATGCGTTTTTACTCTCATTTTCTAATTTATGATTTTTCCCCTTTTTCCTAATTACCCCGGGAGATGCTCGCCCAGCCAGCCTGTCAGTCTCCTCGCTTTTTGTTCCTCCTTAGTTGGCTCGACTTTTTTTGTTTGTAGCACTTTTTGTAAATAAATCCCTCACACCTTGCTGTTTGCGACCTGGCTTCCGTTTACCGTTTGTTCCATACATGCCCAGTGTTAAAACCTTACAAACTGGCCACAAGACACTTTCTTGCAAACACTTTGTGCAAGTTTAATTTGCTATCTGCAGGTGGGCTGAGAGCATATAAGCAGCATGACATGTATGAATGGGCCATTCGTTCAAAGAACAGAGGGGATTGTGGTCTGCGGTGTTTTTAATGATTGTTAGATGACGTGACTGCCCAGATAAGTTAAGGGCCTCTAAGGACATCTTTACTATGAGACATAGAATGGTTCTCTTTAGTGAAAAATGTTAATGTCCTGGCATAAATACAAAAAGTGAGGATCCTCAGATGTACAGGACCAGAGCTTAGGGAGGTCGTGTCATTGTGCTAAGTGCAGCACAGGACACAGCTTCTACAGAAAATATCACAAATTTGCTTTTACATCCTGATCCTGAACTGGGGCCTCAGTTAAAAGGTTCTGTCCCATTAGTAGTAGCTTTTGGCCCCATGAGAGTTACAGGCCCTTTTGTAGCAGAAATAAAAAGAGCTGAATACATTATTTTGTTTTTAAATTGAAGTTGCACTTTACAAATCACAAAGCTTGAAATTGATTCATTACTGTACATATTTGTAATAATTCTCTGTTATATGCAGTTAAAAAGTAATACATTCACACTGATAATGTATATCAGTAACATTTTATCCTTTAATTGAGAGTATAGTGGTTAATTGGGTATTTTAAGACTGCTTCTTTGTAAGGCTATAATATTTTCAGTCTACGGTATAACACACTGTGCTGAACCATGACTTAAAAAAAATCACAATTACAATTGTAATTAGGAAAGTGACAAGAGATATTTTCCCTAAACTGTTTACCCTATGATATATGTGCACCTGTAAAAATGCACAGAGAAACACACACAAACAGATTTGAGTGGCTACTTTAGGAATGTACTTTTGTTATTTTTTTTATACTAACCTTAAACATAACCAATTAATGCCAAATCCTAACCATAACCTTAGCATAATTCATGTCTAAATCCTAATTTTAACCAGAGCCTAAAAAACAGGCAGTACTGGTCTTGTGGAAAGAAAAATGTCCATATGAGGCAACAAAAACAAGTGTATACAGGTTTGTGTAGCTAGTTTTGCTTGGACTCCACGTTTAACCAAAGCCTCAGAAATGGCTTTCCATGACCGTGTCCTTACATGGTCAGTGCTTATACAAGACAGGGTCCTAAAGAACACACACAAACACAAATATTTTGCATGAGTGATCTAAACAAAAACTGACAGGGGGATGCTGTGCTCTGAAGTGAGATAAGTTCAAAACAGACTCTCTGTCTTTTTCCAGGGAAAGACTGCAACATGTCCAAGCAAGTGTGTGTGCACAGGCAGTGAGTGTCTTAGAATGCATGAGTCAACAAACATGCGGCAATTTTGTCCCAACTTGAAGAAGGCAGAAATTAACACTAATCTGTCACTACTCTGACTCAACTTGTTTTTGTGACATGCCTATTGGATTTGTCAGCACAGGCAAGTTACCGTACAAATGTCCAATCAATCAAAGTCAAAAAAGAATGTGTTTAAATCCAGTGAAAGTAGAAAAAAGTCATGTTTATGTCACAGTCAATTACAAAGTGTCACAGTGAGATGTCACTCCCCAAAGCTAACTAAAACACATCAGACAAAGTAGAAACAGAAAAAAAGGAGCATTACCCAATAATATACGCCAGGACCCCGAGCTGGATGAGACGACACACCACTCCCACCCTCCTGTTCCTGACCAATACCTGGCGTGGGGTCTCGTACTCAAAGAAGAAGTCAGAGATGGCATTGGTGATATGGTTCTTCATCTTCTCTCATCAGTTGACCCACAGAGAGCAGGGTCTCACTCTCTTCACCCCACTTGCATATAAACACCCAACTCCACTTCCTCTGCACTCGCCCTGGTCGCCTCTGCCTCGTTCCTCACTACTGGCGAGGAGGGTCCTCTGCCTCCTCTCATAAGTGACGCTTCATGAGAAGTCCTGAGGTGTTGGACTTCCTCCTCCCTACACTGTCATCCCTCCCTCTCTCTCTCTCTCTCTCTGCACAGGTTCACTCTCTCTTCAGTCATCTTCCTCATCACTTCCTCTTCCTCTGAGCTACATCACCACTCTCTCTCTTATCTCCTGTTTCACAGTCACATACCACATTAGCGAGGAGACATTTTGTGGATTTGATTTGTTTGCTTTAGTTTAAATAACTCACCAGTTGCCACACAAGCACTGGGCCTCCTCTTCCTCCTCCTCCTCCTCCTTCAGCTCCTCTTTGTGTGTGTGTGTGTGTGTGTGTGTGTGTGTGTGTAATCAAACCTTGTCATCTCCACTGACACTCTCTTCCTGCATGCTTGGCAGAGATAGAAAGCCACAGTACATATGCCACTCTTCAGCTTGTTTGCCTACACTCTCGTGTCACCATAAGCCTTCTTATGTTTTATCACCATTTCGTGTGGGGGCACACACAGAGACAGTCTGAGTTTCCCACCCTGTAATCAACAATCCGCATACCCCCCCCCCTCTGCGAGTTGCTTTGCATTTATAATCCTCATTCTTAGATGAAAGGAAGTGGCAAACACACTGTTATGAAATTGAACCATCCCAGTATGAAGTGAAGAACATACAGTATAAGAATGTCCTTCTTAAGTATTTTCTGCCACTTGTGTGCAGTGCTTCTTAATCCCCACAGATTAGTGATTGGAACATTTTATTTGGGAATCGTGTCTAAAATCCAAATCTAAATCTGGCTAAGCTTATTCCCAAAGAGGCATTAAACTACATTGGAATTTGTCATAAAATGGCCATGTCTAGACTTTGGAAAGATTGCAAGGAACAAATAAAACTATGTCAAGTGTTTTCTGTCTGAAATCTGTCTCTTATTCACTGTGTACACTGTATTCACTGTGTAATAAGAGCCGCTCAATATTTTTCTCAGCAGCGAGCGGTAGATTTTTCACTCAAGTTTGAAATATTTGACAATGATGGGCTGATGCACTAGACACAATTGCACATCAAACTTCTGTCACTCAGTTAAACAGTTAATGTAGTGCACTATATAGGACATTCATTTTTGCATACTCGCATTAAACACAATTAATATCTGCATGGTAGCTCCAGGTGTTGAGCCAATAGGTTGACTCATTTTGTGTAAGCAAATCAAACATTTCTTTTAGGAGGAAAATGTTTTCTCTTTTGTGGGGAGATCTTACGACCCTGGACCATATGTTTGGGTTTATTTAGGAGAATTGTGTGCTGCTCTCTCTCTCTCTCTCTCTCTCTCTCCTCCTTTGAGTGTGTAGCTGTGTCAAGGCTACATCCTCCAAGTATGCAGCCAACGGGGCCACACTGGCCTTGACGGTTCTTCCTGTCCCTCGAAGCCTGACTGCTGATTTAACTCCGAATCAGCCAAAACATCCTAAAAATCACATGAGTATATCTATATAAAATAAAAATATCAAAAATATATTTCATTTTTAACATAGTTGTAGAACTAAAAGTAATATTTTTAGTTAGTTATTTTTTTTCTGTCAGTTCTAGTTTTATGCTGTACTAGTTTTAGTTTTGATGGATATTATTTTATGTAATACTGGAGTGAATGGAAATGCATCAATGCAGACGCCAGTGTATGGCGTACTGTATATCAGGCTGAGAGCCAATCAAAGGCAAGTCAAATAATTTTCCTTAAATCTCCTCCTTCCATAAGCAAATGTTACTAACCTGGAATATGATTTACAAGCAAAACATAAAACAGGTCAAATAAACCTGGTTAATCTTCTTCTTGCAATTTTTTATTCCAGAAATGTAAATGCTTCAGAACTAAACCGTGTTTAAATAATATGAAGAATGAGTAGTAAGTAAGTGGTAGTAAGTTTTTTAAACTTTGACTTCTGGATTTCTTTTGGAGAGAAAGACGTTGGGAGTTGCCCATGTTGTACCTGGTTTTTCCTTTGCCCAGGGACGTGACAGGGGCCGATGGCGAATTTTCTGTTAAAGACATTTGTATCAGATGTCATAGTGGGTGTGTTCTCCAGATTAGTGGACCAGCACTGTATTTCACAAAGATATGTCACTTCTGGAAAAGCAGGAAAACAAGTTGCATTTCTACTACATTGTACCAGGAGAATAAAGTACCAGGAACCTATTTTCAAGGAACTAAAAAGTCCCTGCACATCAATGTTGTCTGCGTTTCCACTGCGGTGAGAGACCAGGGAAGATTAGGTAAATTAGCGGTTCCATTCTGCTCCACCAATTAGTAATACACCAAGTAATGTAAAAGACTATACAACATTAATGTCATTATTGTTTACCACACATTTTATTCATTCAGCTGAAAAAAGTCTGTAAATTTGATAAATCTATGGCATTTTTATAACATCCATCCTTTTATAATTATACTTATTCAAGTAATCTTGGAAGAGCAGGTGCCTCACAGCAAGAAGGTTTCCAGTTTGATTCCCATTTTAACCAGGAAGTTTGCATGTTCCCCTTGTGTTCGTGTGGATTTTCTGCAGGTACTCTAGCTTACTTCCACAGTCCAAAGACATGTCATTTGCGGTGAGGATAACTGGAGATGCTAAATGGCCCATACATGCAATTTTCGAGTCTCCTTTATCTATAGTGCTTTCAGCAGTATAGATAATGCATTGATGGATGGAGAGCAGATGGAGTTATCAGAAAGGTGGAGGAGCTTAAAAACCAGCTCACAATCTACTCAAGCTACAACAAGACTGAAACGCAGATAAAGTCATGTGAAAACAACATAATGAACACAATGAAGTGGAAACAAATGGAGGAGAACAAACAATAATTGATGGGTCTGCAGGTTATGTGCATAAGGCTGGTTAACATACATGGATGACAGGAAGCTAGTAAAAACTCTGCCTGAATTCTTATTGATTTTATGATTAAATTAACAAAAAAGATCAAAGCTCAATGTATAAGATCTTTTCTTAAAAACAGTGCATGCAGTTAGAAAATATACTTTGTTGCACCAAACTGATTACACCTTTTATTGGAAAAGTAATTTTGCAGTTTTAAGAAATGGGCTGCATATGTTTCGTTATCTTTTATGTCTGATGTTGTTCAGTCACTTTTTTGTCGCACCTGCGGCACAGCCCCATTACGTGCCCATGGGCTGCAGAGAAACATCTAAAAAAAAAATTGAAACTGCACAGAACACAGTCACCAGATGAGCTCCTTCTTTCTGAGCCAATGTGTTGCATAAGTGGTGTGGAGGCTAAATTAAAAACTCATGATTTTTTTGTTTTCACTTTTAGTCATGCAAATTGTTTTTGTTGAAACTAGTATTATACAGGTTCATGTCATGAATATGTGGAATATGCTCAGTCACCATCACACTGTATTGCCTGGTGGTATCATTTGCAAATTGTTGTATCATTTGCCTTGCCATTATGACCCTTTTAATATAGACTGATGATAATTTATATTTTGTTTAGTATAGGTAAGGCTACATCAGTGCAGAAAAGAGTATTCTGTGAATGCACTGTATCTGTTGCCCTTTATGGTGAGCTATTTGAGGACACGTTATTCCCCCCCGGATTCAGACTTAAATGCTGTTGATAGAAATCAGAACTGATGACAGACAAACCGATTGGAGGCAAGAGAGGGTGGATAATAATATGTCTAATTGGTATAAATTAAAGTGGAACTTGACAACATCTATCATCAATGTACAGTACACTGAGGTTTAATTCTTTAGAGCTCAAAAGCCTTAAATAGTTTGCTATTATCATTCTTTCTCCCAATACAGTATTTTTGAATAATGCAAACATGGGATGTTGGATAGTAAATCACTTTTCCTGGCCCTTTTCTAAAGGTTTGTAATTTAAACTTCATTTGTTGTGATTAAAAATATTCCTGTTCCATAATTCAAAATCATATTTCATTGATTTTTGAAGATCATAAAATGTTACTCTGATTTCACTCATTTCCCCAGACAGATCATATTCTATTAGTGTATATTCTATTACTGTAGGTTGACTCTTGAATCCAAGGCCTCATCAAATTTTAGAAATTAACAGGCCATTCAAAACAGACACACACAAATCCTGAAACAAGCCAGTAATCAAAGCAACCCTAGAAACATTCTTCTTCAAGACGCAGACATAAAAAAAGGTAAGTAGGACCCTTTTACGTAACTGTGACTTACAAAAAAATTGCCACTGTTATATAAATACACTTGAAAAAACTCTGTATAGTAGCTTATATACCATATACCTGTTGATGAATTTACTCTATGACACTTTATTAACAAGTATTTAATCCTATTCACTCTTTTCTCATCAGGTTGAGCTAAATTAACATTTTATTCTACATACAGTACACACCTTTAAATTACATGTATTTAATCCCTCGGAGATTATGTGTCTTACTTACTCTGTTTTTTTTTCTTTAGCAGGTGTGGATGCTTTTCCATACAACAGTGAGTCAGTGGCCACATCAGCAAACATGTTACCAGTTGTGTTTATCTTACTTGTTATCACTTGACTGGTGTTTCTCACTTTCTGTCATTGGAATG
This sequence comes from Brachirus orientalis, assembly GCA_016785285.1. Taxonomy (NCBI): domain Eukaryota; kingdom Metazoa; phylum Chordata; class Actinopteri; order Pleuronectiformes; family Soleidae; genus Brachirus; species Brachirus orientalis. Next base: position 4,369,584 of record JAFBJR010000081.1, read on the forward strand.
CACCTCAGATGGAACAGAGATGTGTGACAGACTGCTGTCAACCGACACTTGTCTTTTCTTGATGTGGTCAGTGGAGCTGTGAACGATGGAGCACTTTCGTTCAACCATAAGTCGTGACAACACGTAGGCCTGAGACTCAACATTCAGGATTTCCTCAGTGACTGAGAAGACAGGATGTTCTAGGGAAGATAAGAAGGATACAAATAACCACAGAAGAACAAAGGCCTTTTTGCTGGGATGTCATTTCAGACAGTCCCAAGTGAATAAGGATAAATTAGTTTGTAATATCAAATACTCAATTTTGTTATTCAGAACATTTTAAATGTATATAGCTTTTGTTCTAAATAGTACAATAAGCATTTTAGTGTAAATTAAATATTATACAAAAGTCAAAATCTTCACTAATATTCGTATTACAATTAATATTAAGAACTTAGACAAACTCGGAGATTCTACACCTGCTTAATGCTGTCTTAAAGTTGCACTAGGCAACCTTTTGGATTGAGCTTGTCTTATGATGTAAAAGCTGACTGCAAAGTTTAAAGGGATCACACCATCTACATATATTGTTACTGTGCAATTCTGTGTTCACACCGGACATGACGTGAATTTATTGCATGACAAGTTTACTCATAAAGTCATTGCACCGATGTGATTTTGCAATAGACATGATGGACGCGATGGGGGCACTCACCGCTCAAGGACAGAAGAAACCAGAGAACCTGGAGAAAACCCATGCACACATGGGCAGAACTCCATATAGTAAGGCTCTTGGGACCAAGTTTTTTTTGTTTTTTTTTTTGATGTAAGGCAACAGTGCTAGTCACTGTTCACAACATCAGTCCTGACCAAATGTCCTTAACGCCATCTTGCTACTGTTGCATCATTACCACAGTGAACAGCTGGGGACTCAAATGTGGCCTTTTCCCCCTTTATTTTGTGCTTCACTGTAAAATGTCATAGTATAAAAGTTTTAACTGTCAAGTTAGTGATTCATGAACAAAGTCATGTCAGCTAATGGGACCTTTCCCAATAAATTTTTTAATTAATTAATTTATTTATTTTTAACTTCTTGCATGCATGACCTACAAAATACCTATAAAAGTATTGAAAGGGTGGTACTGGGTTCTTAGCACCTGCATTTGCATACATGTTGCTTTTACATTTGAGTAACATTTTGAAAATATTTCACATTCAACTTTTTATTTCCAGTAGATTTCCAGTTATTAGAGTATGTGGTTGAAATATACAGCAGTGGTTCGCTAACACGCAGTACCTGACAGTCAAGACTCGGGTTCAATTTGACAACGAAATGTTGACGTCATACGCTTGCGCCGACCCACGTGGTGACGTTTTTTTTTTTTTTGCAGAGGCAGCAAAACATCCGCAGTGAGGCTTGTGGGTCTGTCAGCGAACACGAAGAAAACTTTTTCATTTCCTTTTACTTCTAAATTAACCTGAATAAAACGTTGTACGGCTTTTACCAACAGGGTCACCTTATCTAGACCATGCCCCACGACCCTGACCCTCCTCCGGCTAAAAAATTCAAGCCGGGGTCAGTTTTTTTCCGTATCGATAAGAATAAACCTGGAATGCTGCTTCCTAGAAAGGGTAATGCAACAACTCCGATAGACGTCCAAAGGAAACAGCTTCCCATCTACCAGGCGAAACCTCAGCTGCTGAACCAGCTGAGACAGCTGCACAACGCTGTTCTAATAGGTAAAGTGCTCACAGCTACTGTTAGCTAACGCTGCGACTGCATTAGCCAAGTTAAACTGGCACAATAACTTAGCTAGCTTAAATATTGAACTTCCCAGATGCCTGGAATATTTTTGGTGTTATCCGTCTTACATTTCAGTGGTACAGTCAAGACCACACTAACTAAGACATCGACATTAGTAAATAATGAACATTGTTTGATTATTATTTCATTAGTCACCTGGATTTGTTTATTATTTCATTCAAAAGTTAATTTTACAGTTTCGTGTTTTGATTGCCTCTTTCTTGTATGTCATATTTATTTAATTTATTATTTAAATTTAAAATACATGAGTGCACTGCACGTAAGTGTATATACTTTTAGTCGGGCTATTTTATAGATCAAGAGTAAACTTTTCTTCACTGAACATTACAGCCATGCACTTAAAGAGCAAACTTCGCTGGTTATTTGTTTTACACCATGTTATGTTATTTTTTATAAAATTAGCTTTTAATACCAAGTACTGTGGTGACACCTTTTATTCTTTTTAATTCATTTACGTTTGACCACTTTTTAAGTTCCTAATCTTTACATACCCATAATCTCTCCTACATGCAACAGGTGAGACTGGCTCTGGGAAAACCACTCAGATCCCACAGTACCTGTATGAGGCCGGCATTGGGCGACAGGGCATCATTGCCATCACTCAGCCTCGTCGTGTTGCTGCCATCTCACTGGCAGGAAGGGTGGCGGAGGAGAAACGGACTCAGCTTGGCAAACTGGTACGCAGTGGAGACAGGTTTCTCACACATGACTCACCTTATCAGTATATAATTGAATTGTATAAGAATTGAACAGACATAATTATAGGCATACATTTTTCTGCTTGAATCAATTTTCTCAGGTTGGTTACACAGTGCGTTTTGAGGATGTCACCTCCTCAGAGACGAAGCTGAAGTTCATGACCGATGGTATGCTCCTGCGTGAGGCCATTGGGGACCCCTTACTATTGCGCTACACTGTGGTAGTCTTAGATGAAGCTCATGAGCGCACAGTCCACACAGATGTGCTGTTTGGTGTGGTGAAGGCTGCCCAACGCAGGCGCAAAGAACTGAACAAGATACCCCTGAAGGTAGGAGGGACGTTACTGCTGACAAAGGTTAAATATGACATTTAGATTCACAGCAAACTGTAGAACTGATCCATATACCACTTGTCATGATCTTACTATATATATACATATATACTGTATATATATTTACACAACAAGCTCTACTCTTTTACTGATCTGCTTAAACAGATGTTTTTTTCCCTCTCTAACCGGCACAGGTCATAGTGATGTCGGCCACAATGGATGTAGATTTGTTCTCGGAGTACTTCAACAAGTCGCCTGTACTTTACCTGGAAGGGAGGCAGCATCCCATTCAGATCTACTACACCAAGCAGTCGCAGTCAGACTACCTGCAGGCTGCACTAGTCTCAATTTTCCAGATCCATCAGGTACTCTTGAACCATAGACTGTATGCAAGAAGTGGACATAGCTTTCCTGTTTGAAAAGTGGCATGGAAGTCGCACTCCAGTGGTTGCAAAAATAATTACAATTGAATGGAAATCCCATAAGAAAATGAGCCTACATATTTCCTGACATGTTAATAGTATCAATTACTTGTTTCGGGTCATCTTCAATAAAACATAATTTTGTAAATTATGTTGGCATTTAAAGGAAAATAGACGATGAAGCACGACACATGTGGACGTGTATAAGTGACAGGTGGTATCATTCAGTAGGTTCCTGGTTCACTAATCACAAATTGCAAATCTCAAGGCTTCACAGTGTGAGTTTGTTTTGCTGTTGGAAGTCCATTTCTTAGATAAACTCTCTGTATTCAACCAGACAGAAGCATGTGTTCTACTGAGTTTGTGATTTTTGTTACATTAATATTAGTAATTTATAAAGTATTCACATTTTTCTAAATCACTCACTTGAAGTATGTGCATTTTATATAACCGTTATAAATGTATCCTTTTTGTTGTGATAAGAAAGTAAACAGAAGTGAGCAGTTCCTTGGCTGCATGGTCATGTACTTAGATGATTCTATGTGAAACCTGAACAGAATTTGATCTCCTTGTGTGCATCCAGGAGGCGCCTCCGTCCCATGATATATTAGTCTTCCTGACGGGTCAGGAGGAAATTGAGGCTCTGGCGAGGACGTGCCGGGACATTGCTAAGCACCTACCTGACGGCTGTGGTCCAATGGTAGTTGTCCCCTTGTATGCGTCACTGCCCCCAGCGCTGCAGCTCAGGGTCTTTCAGCCAGCTTCCAAGGTAAAGTTGACAATGAACATGTAGGAAAAATAAGAATTCTGCGGACTAGTAAAGACAAAAGTAAATGTTTAAACGCGGCAAGGCATTGGGGCAACGGGTTTACTTAGACGTGAGGTGAAGTTGTGCAAGATCATCAATGGTTGCAGCAAGAAACCTCCATCATTTCTACACAGACTGTCCCATTAACAACCCCATTAGACTGCATCAACATTCAACTTGCATTTAAATGATAAGGGAGGGGAGGAGTACAAAGCATGTCCCTGTGCTTGTAACAAGCAGCATGCACGTGCATTGTGCCTGTGTAGGTGCGGATAATGCACTGTTTAAATAAAACTGAAAATAACTGTGCCATTAACTTTAGACCAGGTTCTTATTGGTCAGTGGTGCAGTGTCTTTCTGCTGCCTCTAGATGTAGTGCCAACATTGCGCCTGACCAGCCCACCCATATGTGCATTGATGAGTGTAAATGCATTTGCTATCTACACAACATGGCATGACAGAACCCATTTTTCATAATGTTATTATAGAGTCATGCCAAATGTTTGTCATCTTTACTTTGGTCCAGGGTTGTAGGAAAGTCATCCTCTCAACCAACATTGCTGAGACGTCAGTTACAATCTCGGGGATCAAATTTGTCATAGACACAGGGATGGTGAAGGCAAAGCGTTTCAATCCTGGTAAGAATATTGAATCTACACACTTTCAGTGCTAAATATCACAGTAACATGTGCCTGTGCTCAGTTCTTCTGTCTTCATGCTGTTGTATACTGTATATGTTGTGTAACTCTGAAGACAGTGGTCTCGAGGTGCTGGCAGTGCAGCGCGTCTCTAAAGCGCAGGCCTGGCAGCGAGCGGGCCGAGCAGGCAGGGAGGACTCAGGCTCCTGCTATCGTCTCTACACCGAGCAAGAATTTGACAACCTCATCCCCATGACTGTGCCTGAAATTCAGAGGTAGAAAAGTATAAACCTGTACAGTTTGTGCTGGGCTGCAGGAGACTCTCTTGTATGTGGACACATTTAGGTCAGTGTGATTTAATGGCCTATTCTGTGTTTGTGTGTGTGTGCATGCTATAGGTGTAACTTGGCGGGTGTGATGCTGCAGTTAATGGCTCTAGGAATTCCAGATGTGATGAATTTTGATTTCATGTCCAAGCCATCTCCAGGTAAGATGCCTTAAATTGTCATTGCTGTGGAGTAAAGCAGTTGACTGTTCTCTCTGAGTTACTGGATCTGAAGCTGCTTAGAGTTGTCCACTTGTGATTGGATCACTCAGGATAGATGTTAACACCGGGTCTGAATGTGGTCGTAGTAACAGTTGTGTTTAATCCCAGAGGCTGTTCGTTCTGCCGTGGAGCATTTAGAGCTGCTTGGAGCTGTGGAGAGGAAGGAGGGGCAGGTTGTCCTCACTGCTCTGGGAAAGAAGATGGCAAGCTTCCCTCTGGAGCCAAGATATGCCAAGGTAAAAAAAATACAAAATTACACAAACATGCTGTCTTCACAACTTCTGCTTGGATTGCTTTTTATTTTTAATAAGATATGACATGACATGGCAGAGGGTTGACCACAGAGCCACATTGTACACATGCAGGATTTGGTTTCACAATTCCTGCCTTGTTCACTCTGTCTCACAGACCATCCTGCTCTCTCCGGATTACTCCTGTTCTGAGGAGGTGTTGAGTATCGTGTCTCTGCTGTCAGTGGACACTGTGCTGTACAACCCTCCAGCCCGACGGGAAGAAGTGCTCGCAGCACGCAAGAAGTTCAGCTCCAGCGAAGGAGACCACATGACCCTCCTTAACATCTACAGAGCATTCAAGAAAGTCAGTGGTAATAAGGTGAGAAGATGTCTGTGTGTGTGTATGTAATTATGAGCAATATCAAAGAAGGAAAAAAAGAAACAATCAATTGAAGCAATGTTTTGTCACAAGAAAAATATTATTCTAAACTATAGTCGTTCAAATGTTTTAAAACCAAAGAGAGGTACACATTTTCCATTTGCCAGGGGGTTTATTCCTGAAACAATATATTTATTATTAGTTCTCAATTGACATGTTTAACAGATACACAACAGCCTCTTAAATAAAACTTTCCTTTCTTTTAAAACAGGAGACAAACTGTTCTGTTGCAGCAAAATCAGTTACCTGTTTTATTTGTCTTGCCTGAGCATTTTATGTGACCTAACAAAATCCAGAGGTCAGAGGTTGCTGAGTGTATGTTTGCTATTACAGGAGTGGTGTCAAGAGAACTTTGTCAACAGCAGGAACATGGGTCTGGTGAAAGAAGTCCAGGCTCAGCTCAGAGAAATCTGCCTAAAGGTACATATTTGAACTGAACCAACAGCAAACTGGTTCCACAGTTCTAAAGTCACAGTAGTAGAGCAATTTTAATGTTCTAGTGTGGAACCTCTGTTTCCTCCTCTGTCCTAGTTGGCCCTGTCCCTCCTCAGTCTCACACACACTGAGAGAGAGAGACAGATATAGACAGTTCTTTGATAAGAACTGATAAGATTTTCCTGTTGCTATTACATGTCTATACTGCATCCAGGAAACAGAGCAATATGGTACAGAGGTGCAAATTGGCAGATTGGCACAGTAATGTAGTCAGTTTAAAGGGGAGCTGTTGGTGGAGGTACACATTCTCAGTATCAGTTAGTTATGTTTTTGAGAGGCTACATTTGTGATAAAAATATAATTGTGAATTCCTACTGAAAATCCAGGTTTATTTTTAGCTCAAGAATCCTCCTCTTAAACATTTCATGGACAGCTCTTAGTGTTTTCAGCCATAAAACTGCTGTGCAAAGCTGTCTCCCTTTACTGAAGAAACACAGGTCATGTAGAGCTGATGGGCTTAATCAACATTGAGAGTTCAGTGGTTGGCAGTGGTTTGAATGTGAAAGATGTGTTTATATTTAATAGTTACAAATTACAACTTAAACCTTGTGATAACAAATCTTCTTATTTTACCAGCTGAATTTGAAGCTGGTATCATGTGGGGCAGACACGGGGAACGTTCGCCGCTGCCTTGCCCACGGAATGTTCATCAATGCTGCAGAGCTACAACCTGACGGCAGCTACTTGGCGCTGGACACCCACCAGCCTGTGGCCATCCATCCTTCCTCTGTCCTTTTCCAGGCCAAGCCAGCATATGTGGTATTTAATGAGCTTTTGCATACATCCCGCTGCTACATGAGAGACCTGTGTTTAGTGGACGCTGACTGGCTGCTGGACGCAGCACCAGATTACTTTGGTCGCAAGCTTCACCTCACCAAGAGCTAACCAACACAGAAACGGGATCAAGTGAGAGTAACACTTGATCCCCTTTTTACAAAGCAGAATTTTGATAAAGAAACTTATTATAAATCAGCAGACAACATTTCCTATTTTCTGGATTTCACTACCTCCCAGTTGACAAGCATCTGGCTCGTGTAACTGCAGCAGAACCCTGCATACTGAGGCCTCACAACTACTTTGACCTCCTCCAGACTGTAATTCCGATTTTATAAACCATTTCCTTGCTGTTGCTCTTTGGTCTCATGTTGAAAAAGAAGAGACTCTTTTATGCTTTAGTTATTATGGTTGCATGCATTTTAACAGCATGGATAACTTCAACCTATTATATTGGTTAATTCTGTCCTTAAGATCAGATTGAGTTTACCAAATTTTAAAGCTGTATTGTGTAACTTTTGATTGTAAAGAAATGTTGTTACATTCCAATCACTTTCAAGTGAGTTCACAGAGTGCTTTTTAATTAAGCCTACCAGCCCCGCCTATCATCCCATGACATGCCCACACTGCACACAGGAAGTGATTCCTTTTCTGTCAAGACAGACAGAAGCAAAAGCAATAATGCATTAGTAAAGCAAGATTCCCATTAAAGGTTTTAAAGTGAATTCCACTGCTCCAAAATTCTGGTTCTGCATTTTGACCGGATAAACACTTCTTGACTCTGCCCACTCCTGTGCTGCTGCTGCTGCATTCACACAAATGTCAGTCAGGTCTGATAGTATTATTTTACAGAGCCTGTTTTCAGATGAAGGATGCAACATACAAATAATGTTACATCCTTTCTCTTCACAAAGATCAGACAGAGGCATAATAATAAAATACCATCAACAACAACAAGAAATCAACAAAAGTTACACACTACAGCTTTAATCTTCATTAATAAGCTACCTTCCCATCGAGGTAGTTTGAACAGCTGTCTAATTTCTGCCTATGAGATATTAGCCTCATTGATGCTAGGAGAAGAACTTACATGTCCCACCTGGGTTTATACAAAGAGGTCTGAGGGTTTTTTTAAAATGAACTGCATACAGTAGTTTTGTCTTAATCTATGAATTTGTGTAATAGGAAGAAAACGCCAAAGTTAGAATTCACATATAAGGTGCTTGTGCATGCCAATTTTTCACAACTACAGCTATATCACAACAAATCCATGCATGTCAGGAGAAGCAGCATGTTTTATTCTCCAGGTTCTATACTCTTGTTGCACAGATTCATAACTCACTCCTTGCACAGACAGACTAAACATAGATGTATGTTGACAGCGATGCAATGCATGGAAGTCATAGTTAGCGATCTGATTGCTCAGGTCTTATAGATTTTGTAGAATGCAGATTACACCGTGTTGAAGAATGGGATGGATTCTACTCCTGTCTTTTTTGTTTTTGTTTACACTTGACTCAGGATTGTACCTAAATAAAATGATCAATTCCTAATTTTACAAACTCCAGATGGACCTGGAATTGCAGTAGTTTTGTCAACAGAAGTTTGTATGTTCAGTTATTGGATCTCATACATAAGTCTTTTTTTTCCCAACAAAGAAAAGACGGTTTAAAATCTGAATGTGCTGTCGTACAGTTGAAAAGATTAAATGGGCATTTGTTGAGTTCATTATAACTCTACTTCACTTGATTCATGACATACATTTGTTATGGTTTCTAATAATAAGGAATACCACTCCATTAAAACTATTGATATTGTTTCCAAAATACTGTAGGTTTGTGTGTTGTTGATGTTACACAAACAGCAACTTATTCAGATGTTCAAATGTTCAAAATGAATAATATTGCATCAACTGCTCTTTCTTCATTAGCATTTTCTGAATCTGAAGACAATACAAATAATTTTCATTTCAAAAGTTTAGCCAAACGTTATTGAAAGCTATTTCAGATAACTACATTATTTGAAAAATCCATTGCCAGTGTCCGTATGTGACCTCACACCCATTGTGAAGAAACTTTTTCTCCACTGTATTCCACACAGTGAAACACATTTTGCAGAGATGTGTCCCACATGATGCTGATCCAAGGGAGAGGGGGCAAAAAAACATCTGAAACACATGCTTTAATATGTAAATAAACAAAAGGCACCTGGTGGCAGATGGTAGTGAACCATCCAGTTGTTTTCTGGTGACATGTGGAGCCCTGACTTGACATAAAACAGCTCCATCTTCTGGCAGTAGGATGATTAATTCTAAATGATGCAACACCACTCAAGTCATCAGTGTCCACTGCACAAACTGATTAATGTCCTACATTTATAAGTAAAGACCTTGTGAGTTATTGTTACCATCATTATGGTGATGATGATGGACTTATTTAGTGCTATTTTAATATTAAATATAGGGATCATAGACATACGGTGACATAACAGATGATACAGTAGGTATTGTAGCTTTCAAACTACCCAACCCCATGCCCAGATTTGTAAAATTGTCCATAGATTATTTGCACAGGCTTTTTGTGCAAATGTGCTTTTGAAGGTGAAAAGGCCAGTAAAACACAAAGTGCAAAAGTAGTCACAGCCTGCAGTGCCCATTTACTCCATGCCAAAAAAATTATGTTTGGTGAGTTGATTAAAACATTGCCCTAATTTAGGTTTTTGTGGCATGGAGTAAGTTTAACTAATCAGGATAGTAATGTTTATAAAAATTTATGATTACAAGTGAGAAGCCTATGTTATTTTCAAATAAATATACAGTATTAAAATGTAAATCAGAAAACAATGTTCCCACAATAAAGAAAATAAAGTTTCTTTGACTCTGAGGTCCACCTGCATTACCCCATAAATTGGAAAGCACTGGTCTACAGATGATGGTAAACAGTAAAAAGCTGTAACCTTCTAAATGTAATTGAGGTCAACCCTTCATCCTTCAGTTTAAACGCCTTAATTTGGCCACAGGGGGCGTTATTTATTTATTTAATTTTTTTTTTAGCTTGGTTGGAATATACACGATCTAAATCCTTTTAAAAATGTAGTCTCTTTTTTATACCAGCTATCGTGTAGAATTAAAATATCATACTCGGGAATGAATAAGTGTTGGAAAAAGGTTCCGAGGGAAATGTTTAATTGACGTTACTGTTATTCGAAATACTACTTCCGGTGCAAAGGTTGTAGTTGCGATAGGTCAATGTGCCCTTCCACACGTGCGTCCCTGTCATATCACAGCAACTGTAACAGCAGTGGCAGCGAAGGGGAGTCCGCAGGTGGTGGTTTATATCTCTTTTATTCTGCCGTTACACTCTTTAATATTCCTGTAGTTATGCTGAAGTCGGTTGTCAGAGCGGTTGGAACCGCTGTACGCATTTCATCAGCCACCGCGTCCACAGCGCGAGCTCTGCCGTTCAGCTGCCCGACTCTGTGCTCTCCGACGTCGGCCACAGCTCGGCCCTTCACCCGGTCTCTGTGGATGCTGAACAGCAGCAACGGATCTGCGTCAGGATACAGGCCGAAACTATTCAGCTCCAAAGTGATTCAGCCCTCGGTGTCGTGCGGATGTGGAGGTCTACACACAGAAGGTACTAAAGAATGGTCTGGAAGACTAGATAATTATGCTATGCTATGCTAAGCTAGCTCGTATGAGGCAGTTCTACAAGACTATTTGAACATAACGCCATAAATAACGCCAAAGTGTTGCTCTGTTAAGAATAGTTTTCCATTTATACAGTCAATATTGTAGACAGAGTTACTAGTTCGTGGCCTGTCACACGTTAGCAAGTATAACATTGTGCCATTTTAATATTTATCTTGTCAAGTAGTTCATTGGACCTACATAATGGGAATTGTTGTATATGGGTACCCTTTATTTTCAGATTTGTCATTGTTTGTGTTGCAGCTTATTAGAGCCATTATATCCAAATTAAACTAAGCTTCTTGTCAATGAAAAGTAAAGATGGCCTTTGCCTTTCAATCCATTCATCCATCCTCCAGCAGCTCTGCAACTGGGAAGCATTTAGAATGTTCTTATCAATATAGCTTTTCTACAAGGGTGCAGATTAGCAACCAAGAGGGAAAAAGTAGTCTGCCAAAGACAGGCATCAGAAAGACTTGAATAATTTGGCTCATTTAGCATCACTGCTTCATGACTTCACATACTTCTTTAAAATAGTGACATTTAGTGACTCAGTTTGACAGATGTTGGCTTTTTATCCTAAGTAACCCCAGATTCCCACTCCAGGTTTTTAATACAAACACACGTTACCCTCACATACACAAATTACCCTTACCTGTTGGTGTATTCTGATTCTCACATTTAAATGTGAATCCTCCTATAGTTAAGTATCCTCCTATATGATAATTTAAAAAAAAATGCAATTGGTACTTCTTTAGAGACTCTTAAAAGAGATTGTCTCTGTTAGTCTTCCATGATGGAGTCATCTAACCTGTGTTAAACTTTGAACAGGTGACAAAGCATTCGAGGATTTCCTGTCTGATGAAATCAAAGAAGAGAAGAAGATCCAGAAAAACAAAACTCTTCCTAAGATGTCTGGAGGATGGGAGCTGGAGATGAACGGCACTGAGGCAAAACTCTCAAGAAGTGTCTCTGGAGAAAAGTAAGCAGTAACAGTTAGTGATAACACCCACTGTTGTCCAGTGATTGCAGATTAAAAGGTGTCCCCTGTACGTGAACTAATGATAAATCTACTTTCACACAGAATCTCTGTTACATTCAACATCAACAACAGCATTCCTCCTAACTTTGAAGAAGAGCCAGAACAAGGACAGCAGAAGTCAGGAGAGGAAGAGGTGAGCTCTTTACAACAGATCAGACTATTGAAGTCAGACATGTAAATGTTAAAATGTAAGCCACCACGATTAAATAATTGACTTGTTAAAGCTGTTGACTTTCTCTTCTCTTTATAGCCAGAAATTGTGTCAACACCTAATTTTGTCATTGAAGTAACAAAACAGGCTGCAAAACATTCCCTGGTGTTTGACTGCCATTTTCCTGAAGATGAGGTGAGCACAGGTGGAAGTGTGAGATGTAAAATGTCAGCAGCACATCTCTGATCATTTTCTTGACATAGCCAATTTGTATTTGTAGATGGGTCATGGTGAAGGTGAGGATGAGAGTGACATCTTTGCCATTCGTGAGGTCAGTTTCCAGCCTGAGGGAGATACCGAGTGGAAGGAGACCAGCTATACACTCAACACTGACTCTCTGGACTGGGTAAGCCAGTAAACAAATAGAGTTGCAATAACACATTTATTATATAGTATGATATAATGGCCTAGTGTGTTAGAATTAGTGATATCTAATGGTGAGGTTGCAGACTGCAAAACAGAAAGCAAATCAAATCCAAAAAAACAAACAAACAAAAAACAAAGCAAATCAAAAAACAGACTCCTGCTCATAGCTCCCTTTCCTAAGCTTGTCAGACAACTACAGTACACTTCACATGTCAGAAAGGCGGTCATTGTCAACAACTGTCCTCTAATACACATGACATTAACGTACAAAGAAATGTAACTGAGTGGTTATGAGCAATTATATCAGGGGTCTACAACCTGCGCCATGTGGCTCTACAGTGGCTCCCTGTGGCTTTGATAAAAAACACACTTTATTTATTTATCGCCTTATGGTCGTGAAAATACGGTACTTATTTCAAAGTGGACTCTTCTTTTGTAGCAATCAGGATGAGAAAAAATGTGGTTCAAAATTTTGTCCACTTAATATGCTTTACATCCTATGCCTACATCAAATGCAATATTGAAAACCTGCCTAAACCTGACAAACTTGTTTGCCAGATTAAGTCCTGTCCATCATTAAATCCACAGAATTCTTCATAATTTTAATCTTATTGTTTATTGTGTATCAACACATAACACAACATTTATGTATATCTATTAATTTATCACAAGCCCAAGTTCCCATGCATACATATATATTTAGTGTGTAAAACCTGATGTCAGTCAATTTTTGTTTGCATAAAATGTGTTGTATGGCTGCCATAGAAACTCTGTAACACAAGATCCATCAACAAGTGTGACCCTTCCTAAAATAGATGTGAAAGTCTTACTCTGAGGCTACAGTAACAAAACATTTTTTATTTGGTGGCAGTTTTACATTCATGCAGATGTACATATGGGGCAGCATATTCAATTTCTGCCAATAAACCTTAATAAATGTTACACACTGGACCTTCCGTGAGGCCGAGCATCTGCATGTTTAAGAAGAAACATTTAGCTGGCAACTGATTCCTGGCTTTGTTGATCTTTAGGCCCTTTATGACCATTTGATGGACTTCCTGGCTGACCGTGGGATTGATAACACCTTCGCTGATGAACTGATGGAGCTGAGCACGGCTATCGAGCATCAAGAATACATCAAATTCCTGGAAGACCTCCAAGGCTTTGTCAAATGTAAATAAAGTTAGATATTGGCTAAATGTCACTCATATTTAGTACACATCCTTGCAGAGTTGGACATCAGCTGATCCAGTGAGGCAAAGCAAATGGTGCAGCCCTGAATGACTTATTTGCTTTGCCACTAAAGAGACTGATGATAATTTTTTGACAGTTAGCCTTGTTATCAGTTGCTGTCACACAGACCAGGCTGCAAAAGTGTTTCCTTTGTTAAAATGTGAGTTTATTTTTCTGTAACTTAAAAAGGACAGATATTTAAAATAATAACTATATGGCCATAAACATTGTAGAACATGTCAATGTGTAGGAAACCCTTATTAAGAAATATCTCAATTCCTGTCTTAATTGCAGTGGTTTAATATGGTCCAGTTATCTTTGAAAGTTTAATTTCCCTAAATCCATTAAGGGGGAAGATTGAAAACACAAAAAAGTTTAACAGTTTACAAAATCACTCTTTGTCTAAATGTGTATGACAGCTTCTGTTAATCCTGCTGAGCTTTACTACTCACCTGCTTTGTACAGGAGTTCATCTAATGATAATATTAATACAACTCTTTATGACCAGAACAGTCTAAATTTGATTGTGTTAGTGTGTTGACAGAAGGAAAATTTTGACGATTAAAAACGGTTTGATACAAATGGTTTAATTCATGGTGTTTTTCAGTAAAAATCTATCAGGGTTTTGCTGATGCTGTTTTCACGTGACATCTATCAGAAACTAGCAAATTACTGATATAGATAAAATCACAGTTCATGTTTCGAACCAAATTAAAAGCAAATCTGAGCAAGACCTCAAATTTAAAAATATTTCAATATGCTTCCAGGTAATATGGAAATCTGATATTTAAGAAGCACCTATGCAGAAATAAAAACAACTGAATAGACTAAATAATTAAAGATAAATATAATAAACAAAAAATAGAAGTATGACCTAAAAAGTATAATGGAATAACCACTGCACCATGAGTAACAAACTTAGAACCATCCAGACAGGCTTTATCTTATCCTCAGGACATATGGTATAAAACAATTGAGACACTTGGAGCTCAGACAAAATAAAGTACATGCCAATTACTTAAAATTATTTAAATCTTTAACTGGAATATTCAGGGGTGTTGCAAACTGACTTTAAAACCAGTGATACTGTAATGCAGTGATTGCATGATGCTTCTGGAGGAATTCTGCAGTTCTAGCTGTTCTTGCTTGCATAATCACAATGTCAGCCTGACATGTTCTTAACCTTAATTAAACTTTTCATTTGATCTTAAATTGTAGCAGTCTCAAAAGAATAGTCTTCACGTATTATTCAAAATGGCACAATGCTAAGTGGTGTCAACCTACTAAACATTGCATTTATTGTAACCATGACAATGATTTTACTAGTTTTGATTTAAAAAAAAATGCCCTCAGAAGTGCAACAATTAAAAATCTACAAAAAAAAGTAAACTATAATAATTATATTATTAAATATTAAAATAAAATTTGAAAAAAAAACCACTACAATGAAAGTCAAATAGCAGCACCTCATAAATTCACAAATAAATACTTAAATAATGAAGAATGACATGGAACTGTAACACAATAAAATGGTTTGAGAAGGAAATACTTTTTTCAGAAAACTACTTCAAATGTGGAAAAGACCCACTGTTACTGTCATGCACAAACAATAAAATGAAATAATAAATAACAATAAAAATACTCTTTGGGGCCCCTGGTGGTCACAGGGCCCTATGCATGTTCTTAGTTCACTTATGCCTTGGGCAGGCTCTGACTATAGCATGATAAAAAAAAAAGCAAATGCTAAATGTTGTTTACATTTATGAATGTTTTTAAAAGTGTTAAATTGAGGAGAGACAGGCACATAGACACAGCTGTCTCTTGCTCTCGTCGACTGTCACTTCCCTTCCCTGGGGACAGCAGATTTAAGTTTCACAACCAAGAAAAGTGAGCAACAGAGCGTCTGTCTGACTAGATCTCCTCTGCTCTCACACATATCTCCGGCAATAAATGTGTTGTTCTTGATATAAAGCTTTATCAATGGGTGCAAAATCACGTCTAAATGGGCTAGGCCCAGGTTTAAGTTGTATGTAGGGGCCCCCCCAGGTCCTTTTTTCTTGGGGCCTCAAAGTCCCTTCTACTTAGGCTTGACCTGAAATATATGTGTATTAGTTATAACGGTTGTTATCGTTAAATTGAAATAAAAAAAATCTATATTGGGTTTGGTCTATTAATAATTATCCCCTCTGAGGAAGCTGAGAGAATGATAGTTGGCTGTTGCACAACAGTCCACTCACAGTAATGTGCACAGGGCAGCTGCAGAGTCGCACACTGGTGTCTCTGCTGACAGATGTTTGAAGGAACTCTGGAATATCCGAAGAAAACAGGGGAGGACGAGGAAGAAGAAGAAGAAGAAGAAGAGGAAGGTCACCTGAGGAGAAAGGTCACTGTCGGCAGGACAAGTCGAAACATACTTAATAAAAAAAAAAAAAAGCCAGAATGGCGGCTACAGAAAGGAGAGCGTGTCCCGCTGGACCAAAGACGCTCCACGACTCTTCAGAGTCGGACTCTGAGCTGGAGGTGGAGCCCGCTCGCGTGGCCAGTAGCGGGCCGTCGGCCGCTGCCTTCACCCGCACCCAGGTCATCCACAGCGGCCACTTCATGGTGTCATCCCCGCACAGCGACTCGGTGTCGCGCAGGAGGAAAAGCGGCGGTTCGCTCAGATACGACTTCGACACGGTGAACAGGACGTGGTGTCAAACTTACCGGCTGAGCTCCGGCAGCCTGAGCATCGACCCCACTCTGACCCGCCTGTTTGAGTGCATGTCTCTGGCCTACAGGTACTGTAGGTCTCAAAACCAAAACATTTTTACTCCATTCATCTGCTTTTTATTATTAAGAATCACGTTTTTTGCCAAATGTGGGGGGTTTCATTTGTTGTGCAAATCATGAATGGAGAAAATCTGCCATTTTCTTTGTCCCGTGACCCGCATATTGAGGATAAAGTGCTAGAAGATGAGTGAGTGTAATTTTTATTTTCACCTGAGCCACTTGGAAGGTGCAGTCCAGCTTCACAGCATACAGTCCTAGTGATTGATTTTTTTTAAGTGCCACAAGGGGGAGCCTGCGTCTTTTCTAAAATGTGATCATCACATGATTTTGTCACATTACATTTTGTATAATTTTTTTCAACGCTTTTGTTTTTTTGTGTAATGTTAGTGACAGGTCTTTGGCACATAATTACATAATGATTTTTTTCTTGTTTTGCTTTTTTTTTTTTTAAACCTAAATGTTTAGAACATGCTTCTCATTAAATCACCAAATCTTGATAGCCTACATGTTTTTGTGATATTACATTTATATTAATATTACATCTCAACACTTTTTGGTGATGTCAGTCATGCTTTTTGTGACATTAATAACAGTAAGTAACAACTAAGAATAAATGCAAATACTAATAAATGCAATACTAATACATAAAAACATACAATCCTATATAGTGCATGCTTCACTATGGACAGACTGGAAAAATGTGAATTGCTGAGTCGTCTGCTGTGTATGTCTTCTTTATGGGAGAGGAATGTTTCTTACACAATTGGAGAATTATGTCTTTGAAAGTGCTTCACATGAGCAGCACAAATGTGTTGTTGACAGCTTAATAGTTTAAACGTTGTTTAAAATGAGTGTAACAGACATTTCCGATCACCCAGGTTTTTAATTTTACGTGTGAATTTTGCATGTGAATAATCTGAGCGCCTTGTTTGCACCTAGGAGCAACAACGTATTTTGAAGGAAAGAGCCTGCAGACTACAGTATCATTGATAAGAACATGTACTTTCCCCCTGCAGTGATCTTCATCTGCACACTTAACATGTGTTTTAAAAGCCACCGACACGGAGAACTTAAAGCATAAAACTGGCAGGGCTGTATCTCAGCATACTTCCCTTCCCTTCCTGTACCATTCTTGTGCTACGGTGAAGTGTTTGGTATTGCAGTGAGTGGATGAGCTGGAAAGAGTGATTTTTGCAGTCTCTTGTGCAACAGCTTGGAAAACCCTCACTGAAAACTGGACTTTGATTCTAGTTGGCAGAACAGGACAGATTATGGTGTAACTGAGAGAAAGGAGAGAAGATCCTGTAATGATGACTGTCGCTTTGACCCAACGCCACACTTTGCTGATTTGTAATCCCTGAACTCTGGAGCAAACATGCCACCTCAAAAGCACTAACATGCGAAAAACTGCTTAAAACAAACAAAAAAAAAGATCATTTCTGCTTTACCACCTTGTTTTTCTCACTTTGTCACTTTGTCCTAATTTTTGGATTTTTATAGTTTAGTCATGGTTACACAATATTTGGTTTTCAGTAAAACCAGACCACAAACGTAACATGTAGCTTTAGGACTTTTATTGTTTGATGTGAAGCAGGTAAAGTGTATCTGTGGTTATTTGTCTCTAACTAGATTGTCATTAATTACCTCTTGTTGTGACAGGTTTATGCAGCCTCTTAGCTCTTGCGTGCAGGGCATGCCGCAGTGTCACTCCATTAACTGCCTGATTTAAATGAATCTGTCTGGCTTCCTAGCAACTTCCCCACCATCTCACATGATGGAGCCTGTGCTCAGCACTCAGCAGGCTGAGGGACACTGGAAAAAAAGTGCAACACAGCTGAGAGGACATCATTAGTCAAAATCCGGACAGATTTCTAGCAGATGTGGTCATGAGGATGCTGTTTTTCCACTGTGTCCTTTTTTCTGCAAAGCTGTGTTGTTTTGGGATGAGCTGATACGATACAATATACGATTAAGCCTTGTCTTACTATAGCTTTTAAAGCAAAAGTGAAAGTCTAGCTCAGACTGATAACAGTATAAATTTACAGTATTGATATTGGTATTGTAAAATGTGGTGATGACATGTCCATAGTCTTGTCAGTTATGTATTCCTGTGCCTTTATTGTATTAGACTATGCTCATTTTCCATAAACAAAAGTAATATTTTTTTATTTTTAACTCCAAAATCATCATCACAGTTTTTTTTTCTTTTGCAGTGGTAAGATAGTGTCTCCAAAGTGGAAGTCTTTCAAAGGCCTGCGGCTGCTGTGGAGGGACAAGATCCGGCTGAACAATGCCATCTGGAGAGCTTGGTTCATTCAGTGTGAGGCCACCACTCTTCTCACTCACCATTAACAATGACATCACGACAAAACGCAAAACACAAATAGTAAAAATAGTTGCTTGTTGATGTTGTTGCTCTGTCTGCCGTGCTTAGATGTTGAGAGGAGGAAGAGCTCAGTGTGTGGCTTCGTCACTCCGCTGGAGGGATCTGAGGCCGACGCCCATCGAAAGCCTGAAGTGAGCCTTCATTTTGAACCAGAGTAGATTTTAACGACAGACGTGTGTGTGATTTTGCCTGACCTGCTCTGCTTTACGTCAACAGGCGATCGTGTTAGAGGGCAGCTACTGGAAGCGAAGGATTGAGGTGGTGATCAAGGAGTATCACAAGTGGAGGATTTACTATAAAAAGAGGGTGAGATTAAGATATCACTTTTCTATAGAACACAGCTTTTCATCCCTTTTTTATAATATCTTCGTTTATGTAGCACAAAAAACACAGAAATGCAAAATTAAAAACACAAACTAAATATCAAGACAGAGATATCACCCTGACCACGAGTGAAATCAATGAAACGTTTAATAAACACTGCCGTATCTCCTCAGACAGTGAGCTCCAGACTGCCAGGTCTATTACTACAAAGGCTCTGGAGCAGATGGAAGGCCTCTGTCTGAGGATTACAAGGTGTAAGAGCGGTTGTTAAGGGGAAAAAATTTGGTACTTGTCTGAGGAGTCAGATTAAGTGCTTTAAATGTAATTAAAAGAATGTTGAATCCGTCTTAAAACATCCTGGAAACCAGTGTAAAGAGGCTACAACTGGAATTTATTTATTGTCATTGAAGGTGACTGAACTCTGTTGTATTTTTGATTTAGGCAAGTAAATATGTGATGTGATAAAAGCTTGTAAAATATTTAACCGTAGTCGGTTTTATTGACTTAAAAGTTGTTTAAAACATTCATGGTCAGCCAAAAAATACAGAAGTCTATTATAGAGATTTTACATGTTGCTATTTGGGACCTCGTTGTGCATGTTTTATCTACATTTCCATCAACATTTATTATAGGGTTGGTATTTGTAAAGTTTTTAATAGTTTGGCAGGGATTGCTGTTAAATTTCACACAGATTCAGTGAGTAATAACCATCAAACGGCAAAGATGTGGTAAACATTATTTTTTTCTCAATTTTCAGACCAATCAAATAGTTTTTTTTCTTTTCCTTTGCAGCTCCAGAGAAAGAAGGATGATATTCTTTCAATGCTACAAGAGGTATGACGACAGACGAGTCCCGCTTTAGCATGATCATATGGTCTGTCTCTTTCTGTGTTTTAGATGCACATGAAAGATGCAGTAGGCAGAAATAGTAAGGCTTTGGGGTCACAACTCTCTGTCCTGAACTCCTCTGTTCAGATGAGCACGGTGGACAGTCTTCTTTGCATCTCAGAAACCATCTGCTGAGATTGATACCTAATAATGAGTTTTATTATTAAGTTAATTGATCAACTGTCTTTTCAGACACTTTCCTCTTTTTTTCTGTGTAGGTGCATGAGAAGTGATTTTCCTAAGACAACTGCAATCAGTGTAGTTGTAGTAGAACAGGGGCTCAATTGCCCTGTGATTGGTCATCGTCTCCCATCATTGGCCAGATTTTGTAAAGACACAAATGTGCTCCCATTTCCTTTATCTCAGACTATCCATCTCAAACTTGATTTACAATCACTCTGAAAGGTCATTATGGAATAATTGGTGACCAGGACTATCTTGCCTTCTGTACCTTTAATGAACACAGACGTTCATTTTGATCTTGTAAGGCTAATGTGCGTGTGTGTGTTACCTCTTTAGAACCATTTCTAGCATAAACACCAGTAGTTCTCATGGAGACCAAAACCTGGTCTGAATGAGGCAGAATCTCATTTCTAAGGAAGTGGTTAAGGTTAAGGTTAAGGTTATGATGCTGGATGTCCTCCGTTGTTGTCCACTGAGCTGCTGTTGTTCATTGTTGTTGCACCGTTACAACGTCATGCTACAAGGCCATCGGGCACAGCGCACACCTCGTCTACCAAGTAAAGATACTGGTCTCAGCAGAAAATCAAGCCTGACCCAGGGCTTTACCATTCCAAACCATACTGTACTGTACCAAACCAAACTGTATCATGATGTGTGTGTGTGTGTGTGCTCATGACCTGCTAAATTGTTTGCCTTCAAATGCAGTTCAACATACTCTTAAACTAACAAAGTCCTTCAAGCTGCTATCTTTAGCCTCTCCTGATTAATCAGAGACAAAAAAAGAAAGAGAGGGAAAAAAAGAACAAAAGAAACAGAAACATTCAAAACAACTTGGTGCAAAATTCGTAGGCAACTGACGCAAACTGACAATATATCCCCAGCACCTCGACTTCAGGATTCATCTTCATTGAATTGAAATAGCTGCAGAATTTAATGTCTTTTTAATCAAATGTGACCTACTTGGAGTGGGGCTTTGTTAAGCAGTGGAGGGGCATGTGACTATATGACGTCACAGCAGCAGAAACAAACAATGGATCAGGAGGAAGGAGGAGAGGGATGAGAGGGACAACGAGAGAAAAGGGACTTTGGGGAATCACCTCATTTTTGATCAGTTAGAGAGATGTGCCCACAGCTGACCCACTATTCCTGCTTCATTCTTGTTTTCACTGCTAATAGTAACATTTTACAGCTAGAGTCTATAGAGCTAGAAAATCTAGGAACAGCAGTCTAGAGTTTAACCTCTTCCACACTGAAATAAGTCTGAACCTTTGATCTCTAGGGCTGCAAATGACTAACTATTTTGATAATTTATCAATCTGTCCATTATTTTCTCCATTAATCAATTAATCATTTGATGTATAAATGTCAGAAATATTGACAAATGTCTCAAAAAACCTTATGACTTATAATGAATGATGTCCAAAAACCAAAATGGAGCAAAAAAACAGAAATTATTCACATTTAAGAAGCTGCAAAATCTGAAACCTTGTTTTTATTCCTTAAAAAACACTCAAATCAATATTAATTGATTATCAGAATAGTTGCCGATTGATTGACAAATAATCGATCAATTGAGTAATTGTTTCAGCCCGAGTGAGTGCTCTACAAAAAGACTATTAACAACATTCCCAGTCCCAGTGGAGCTCACAGTGACAAAAACTGACTAGTGAACATTTCATGTTTTTAATAAAATTAAATAAGATGAATGGCTCTGTTATGACTGGGTTAAAAATGCACATCATAGCCTCGTGTCAGAAATTACACTAGCATTTGCTTGGCTGCAAAGAATACAGAAGACATACAAGACATTAACATGCTCTGCAAATGTGATTACATTTGTGGTATAATTTAATATAAGTCAAGGTAAATGTCATTGCACATTACCACATGACAACATCGAACAATAACTATTACAATAACAATAACTAATAACTATTGCAGTGAAGAGAGCATAATTTAAAAGATAATAAATGTTTCCAACATGTATGATTTACGTTTTATAATTTGCAGAGATGATAGAACCATCAAAAATAGAAGGAGTCACTTATATTGCTGCTTTTGAGATTTATTCAGCTGCATCATTTATTTACTGATTTATGTTGTAATTGCATTTTAAAAACAATTAATTGTTCAGCCCTGAACAGAACACAATTTACACATTGTTTTGATGTGACTGAAGGACAGCAAAGAAAACGTGTTTTCATGTTCCCAATTAAAGTGTTTGCTATATTTAGATTATTTGTAGCAGTATCGAATGCTCTGTGAATACTTGGTTCAAACACCTGATCTCACGCGGCGTAACACAGCTTTGAAACTGTTGTGCATATGTGTGCGCAAATATGTATGTTGAGCAAATACAGTGCCAACGTCCCATGTATAGCATACCGTTAGAATGTTCATGATTTTTTTCTCTGATGTCCCTCTCCACAACAAAACAGTGTGGTTCTTGTGTCTCCCACTGCAAACAGGCAGCTCGCTGAAGGCTGTCTACTGCATGTACCACGTCGACTATGTACACGTACCTCAGAAAAACCTGAACTATCCCTTTAACGGTGATAACAGCGTCAGTGAACACTTGAAAGGGCTCATGTCAACACATATCTGACAGGTCAAAGTTCACTAGTGCAGCTCTTTACGCTCCATGTTACCAAAGCCTTATCAGGCTTTTTTGACTCAAGTGATTAGGCTGAAAAAAAACAACAACACAGTCAGCGCCATGTTATTATTGTAGGAGTTGTTATTATATCGCTTGTTTATGTCACATACTTAATAGCTTTATAGCAGTTTTATAACAGCTGTCAAAGCCTAATTTGAAACCGAATTGGCTGAATAAGTTTAGCGTCAGCCTTGTTCTCATAAAATATTTAAGCTTTATTAACGCACAGGAAAAGCTCTAAATTATTACATACTGCACAGTCGGCCCTCATACTGCAACTCAGTCAATCATTTTTAGAGTGAAACAAAGTCTTTCCAGGCCGCTAAGTCATTTATAAATAAAGGCTGTTGCAGCATAAGGAGTAGGCTGCACAGTGTGCACCTCATGTGAAGTTTATGAATTTCATAAGATGCTATTGGTGACATTTGAGATGTCACAAAAATGTGAATGTTCTTTTCTAATGTTGATGACCATTGAGAGATCATGAGATCAAGATTTATGCCCTTTTTTTTTTTAAATCACATATCAAGTATATCCGTTGGTAAGAGGAAAGGAGTTGGGTCTATAGGGGTTGCCACTTCGAATCCTGGGGTGAGTCAAGGGCTAGTGTGCCCCTGAGCAAGGCACCCAGTCCCCCATTGCTCTCCAGATGCAGATGCAGAAGTGCTGCCCACAGCTTGTGTCTACTTAGGACGGGTTAAATAAGTGTGTGTGCAGAAATAATTAATTCTATCATACCTGTTTTTCAGAAACATTTCAGAAAATCTGAGGCAAAATGTGTGAGAGAATTCTATGTGTCTCCACAATGCACATTTTATCAGTATGTTCACTGAGGGTTTTTTTTTTTAACTAAATACAGAAAACGACCTAATGACAATACTTGAGTTCACTGTAATGTGCCACCTGGTTTCAGGAAAGCCCCCAATAAATTCCCACCGGAAGTGAGGCATTTGGTGCATGTTTATTTTGTTTGTCATCACCAAGGCAACGGCAATTTGCTTTGTTAGGGGCTTCAGGTCTTCTTATTTGTTTGCACGTGAAAGTGGAAGAGCTGCCAGAATAAGGTCAGGGACAAAAGCCTGCTGCTTTTACTGAAATGGTGAGACATGGAAATCAAGAAGAACGAACAAAGGCAACATGATGATAACCAGCAAGGGGCTCGTGTTTTTGAACAAAACACGCATGTACACACACACACAGCAATCTCACCTCTTTTTTTTTTTTTTTTTTTACTTTCTTTCACTTATATTATCCCACAAATTGAGCAGGGAAATAAATAAATTAGAAACTGGGTATGTCGTGTGCTCAGACGTAATCAAAACAGTTTCCGGCTCAACTGTGCTTCCCTATAAATGTGGGCTCTGACTGAAAAGTTCAGATGAATCTCAAACAGAGGGAAAAGACCCCAAACCAGAGCTTTGTATTCTGTGAGTTGGATTTACAAATGTGTGGTTTACTGGCTGAGTGTGATAATAGAGGGGATCCAGTTGTGTGCATTTCTACTTGCTATCTTGATATTTTGATGTTTTTTTCAAGTGAGTTGACTTTTTTACAGTTAATACTGAATATAATACTGAACTGCCAAATGCCATCACTAATGCATCACTTTGCATTCAATACTTTTCATCCGTACTCGTAGGGAGCCCTCTAATGGACTGATCAGGGAACGTCACCTCTTCCAAGTGATTTGATGTTTGTTTCATGTGTTGCAGAGTCAGATCTGTCAGGCCAAATTGGAGAAATGGTCAAATCAGATGTACCAGGAGGCTGAAGCTGCACCGGTGGAGGCTCACATGTTTGACCTGGACTGCCTCCTGTCGGACATCTCTGACACACTGTTCACCATGACGCAGAAGCCATGTCCCTGGGCCAGTGACGCACACAACAGTGAGTATATAGTCCCCAGTTTGAGGGAATTAAACTGTGAGCCTACTGAGTCAAGTTTTATGCCCTGTGGTCTCCAATCAGTCTCAGTAACAATGCAAAGAATAAAACAGCTGTATGTATAATAATAATAATGATAATAATAATAATAATAATAATGATTAACACAGTGGAATGGTGAAATATTAGTCTTTTAATAAACAGAGATGGGGTCCCACATGAAAATAAAATGTTTTGCCCAAATGTGAACATTTTGTTTTTAATTTCTGTATGATTCGAAATGTCTGTATTTTTACCTGGGCTTATGATTTATATTCTCAGTCTGAGTCTCTTAGAGACTTAATGAATATATATGTGGATATGCACAGAAGAATATGTAATAGTCACAGTGCTTGAGTCCCTTGGATTCATATTTCAGGAACTTTCTGACCAACACCTTCAGTTTCAAGAGAAATGACCCTTATATATAATTTGTAGGAGCGGGGGGAATATTAATACAGTAAAATATTGCAATATTTTTTTTAGCATTTATTTAAGTTTCAAAATAAACATTAAACTTTCTGTGGATTAGCATTAGAAAAAAAATCACTTGAAATTTCAGTCCACTAGATGGTGCCAAGTGCTCACTCCCACCTGAGCTGTTGTGAGTATGTGATTTTGCAAAAACTTTTGCAATATCCTATTAGTCAGGATTGACTTATTTACCTACTATATTCTCACTATACCCTACCTGTGTGTATACTGCTTACATTATGTACTTGAAGACTTTAATAGGTCTTGCATTTTTAGAGCAGTGACTGTATATGTTCAAACAAATGGAGCTTACTTTTTTATCATTTCTATCAAGAAGCGTGACAATGAATGAATGAATGAGAAGGGTGAAAATGAATGAATGAAAATGAAACTTTGTTGGGGGTCATAGAGGGTTCATCTCTGTTTGGATTTGTTTCTGTCAAGAACAGTCAATATGTATTAGAAATTTATTTGTCCATATTTCATTTTATGGACAAAATGTCTAATATTGATGCCATTTCAGCTCTGCGACGACTCTTTCTTGATATGAGTACTCAGCTAGCAACTTTTTAGGTTTTAAATAAAATGATGGGAGCTGGTTAACATCACGGTACATTGAGTCCTTTTTCAAAGAGCACCTTTGATTTCCCCAACTCTACTGAAAAATGTTTATCACTTGTCATCCCTGGCAAGTTAAATTGTCAGGGATGAGCATGTTGCACCGTATGTTTTAGAAAATGGCATCACACATCAACATGAAAACTTACCCAACTTTGAAGATGGACAGGAGGAGCATCACGATTTGTAGCCGCTCTGCTGTTCCTGAGCTTGAACGGCTCAACATCATGGAGTGAGTCATAGTGAATCAAAGAGAACAATGTCGGCGAGGCTGTTGATCAGCACAGAATGAGTGATGCACCAAGACAGTGACTCTAAACTCCGAAGTAAATTTATTATAGACGGTGGTTAAAGCTGAGACTTTAACCCAACTGAGGTGCAGTGAAACAAGCTGAAACATTCACACATTAATTGTGTGCATCTTTAAAATACTGTGCAGGTCTTTTCTAAAGTTTAATGTGTTTAATATGTATTGGAAGAACTTGTGTTTCTTTATACATATGACTAGTTTATGTGGAAAACCAGGTCTATTCCATGGGGTTCATTGTTGTTTGAAAGGACAAATAGAAAAAAGAAGATATTGCTCTTTTCAATGAATTAGGGAATTAGCATTGTAATGTTCCATTAATGTTTAAGAAAAAAAATAATTAAGAGGGCATTTAAAGTTTTTGCCCCTACAACATTTTTGCAACACTTTGATGCAGCTGATGTTCGCATGAGTCAGCATATCAGCAAAAGGAGCCCACCCAACAAATAGGAAACTCCCAATGCACACAGAAACGAAAAAAAAACCTCACACAACAAAACAGACACAGGCAAATATACTCACATATCTTTTCTTCTTTTTTAAGTTTAATGTTGTCTGTTCCTTTGTCTTCAGCCTACACCAGCAATGCTGACATAATCCAGCCAGGCCTGACTCCACTGCAGCCCAGTGTGGATGATTTCATGGATATACCAGGTACTGTCCATATCTGTCTGTCTGTCTTCCTGTCTGTCTTACTGTGGCAGCCTTACACGATTTCACAGAATGACAGAAAGTCACTTTCTACCTCTCTTTTTGCCTCTCGGTTCATCCATCAGGTTTCACCTGCTCCTCTTTGTCCAGCCAGGTTAATTATTTAATAATAGTGTGATTAATAGCTAGATTTAGTGCAGAGTAATGAACTTAGCAGAGGATAATGAAGCACCTTCTGCAAAAAGAAAAAAGTCAAATTAAAAGGTCATTTGGCAATTGCCTCAAGAAAACTTGATCTTCAATAACACTCCCTTGTTTAAGTGTCATGTCTGCAGTTTGTTATCTGGAATTCTGGGGTTAAGAGGAATTTAAAAGCAGTGAACAAGAAGAAGTGGAAGAGGATGTATTTAACTATGATCCACAGCTCCGACACCACTTATAAGTCATGGATAAATAACGTGATGGGTTGAGTGATGGTGGAAAAACAAGCATCTGATTGAATTCCTTTTGAATTTTGGCATCATTCTGAGTTCTGACTTGACAATTACTTCTTTGGGTTTGTTTATGGCTAAATATATTCTGACAGTGATCACAGATCTGGAGTGACTGATCTCAGCGACATGATTCTCTCAGTCTTGGAGCTGGAGTATCCAACAAACACTTTATCCCATCAGGAGCCAGAACCCCATGAATAGGCAATCCGGTCTGCTCATGAGCTTAGGCAGTTTGTGGATACATGGCCCCTCCCACTAAAGATAAATAAATCTGTGATAAAGTGTTAAGCAACAACATCAAACACCAAATGTGTACACATTTTTTTTGTTTATTACTTTGGTTGTTTTTTGTTAAATTATTAGTTCTCTATTGAGTGACTCCTGACTCTTATTATAAGTCAATCCATCCGTCATTAAAAACAGCTGTGAGGGGCCGAACACTGTAGGGACAACAACCATTCACACTAACATTCATACCTATAGTCACTTTAGAATCTCAGTTAAACCAACATAGAAGGAAGTTGAGACCTGAATATCTAAATATAATATAATATCAACTTAAATGAAGTTGTAAAATCAATTTTGTTGCTTTTTGTAAGTTGATATAAATATAGATGCCAGATTTTCTTTTAGTTTGTATTTTGTTATACTGTATATCATATAATTTTATAATAAGAACTGATGTCTGTCCATCAGAAGCCAGATTTTTGTATTCTTATTTTTGCCTCAGGCTGCTTGCTTCCAGAGAACTAACATGCTAGCCTGCAGCAAGAAACAAGCAAGAAGGAAGCAGATTAGTTTCTTGCTCTAGGGCACAATGATTGTGGTTGTTTTGGCCGTTGCCAATTGAGCAATCTCTCACACACTTGCTTGTATTTAAAAACTGTGCATCACTTTGTGGTTTGTTTTCATTGTACATGTTAATGATTGGTGCTTAGGTCAGGATTAAATATTTAATATGCTTTTACTGATTCCCTCAAATTGTATTGATTTAAATATGTAATGAATGTAATTAGGAGTTTTAATTTCCTATATAATATTAGCAGTGGATTAAATGTCTGTCAGTAGACAGATACTATAAAATCATGATTTAAACAGACTCAAGGACAATGTAGCACTTTTCTTGGCCTGTTTATGTTGTTTTCGTTGCTTTTATTGTCCTAACATGTCTTTAATGCAAAAACACTTGCATCTCATTGATAATATAAAATGCTTCCCAGAAGTATGGAAGTCACATTTTCCAGTTATATATGTGGTTTGAGGTGGCTGTATGCATTTGCCGCAATGTCATGTTAATATCGATTTTAGCACCGGAATTGCTCAAATAGCATTCAATTCTGATTTAATGTGAACGCTACATTTCTTGAGACAGTTTTCTGTCTCAAGTCTTATTTCCAAAATCAGTGCACACCATTTCAGTCAGAAACAGAATGAGACAGTGGTACATAACATGTAGAATGAGAAGTTTTTTTTTTTTGTTTTAAGTCAACTGCTACATTTAGCTGCCCCTGCTAATAATAAAGTAAACACGCTTTGCATTTATATTTTCAGTGTGCACTGAGCTAGTGCTGTAAGAAAATACAATGAAAAGTTGGGTCAAAATCAAAACAGCCTCTCAAAACTGGACGCAGCACAAATGTTAGCTTTCAAATTAACATGTTTCATATGAAACGGAAAAATGATTTTCCAAACCCTGGATTGCAGAGAACACTGATAAACATAATATTAAAATGTTTTTAATATTATGTTTATCAATTAAAGAAAGAATTAAAGAAATATAATACAAGAAAATACAAGAATTGGTCTAACGGAATCAGATTTTTACATGTTTTTTCCCACTTGAACCATTTATGATTTGAAACTTTAGAAAGTATATTTTATTGTGTTGTTCTAACCCATACAACTATTTTCCTCTTTAACTGTTGTTCTTCAAATGTGAAACAGAAATAGTTTTTCTGCTGTCAGCTGCGTCACTGCTCTGTTTCTGACTAACATACAGTAAATGTTTGTGACTTTTCTCAGACATCTTCATGACCTACAGAGGCCAGCCCATTGAGCAGACTGCTTTTGCTGACTGTAGCTACTTTGAGAATTCATCCAGCACCACTTTTCCTCCAGGTCCCTCTTCTGCTCTAACAGCTTCTCAGCTTCTTATCGACAGCCAGCTGGCCCAGGTACTGTCGCCGTTAAGAGCTCCTCCCGATTGTAAAATGTCGTGGAAATGACTGAATGTACTTTTTTTCCAGCCCAGTCTGTCAGCTGATAATTCCAGTCAACCCTCCTCATCCAATACCCGACCAGAGCAGAGCAGACCCATCCATGACTGCAGTGAATACCACGAATCCAGCATCGGATCAGGAGCCATGCAATATGGACCCCAGTCATACTCTAATGCACCTGTTTCAATAGAATTCAGCACCAGCATTGAGGAGCAAGCCTCTGCAACTATTCCTTTTCTGCACCCGCTGCCGTGCCACAAGTTTGGTTACTACACTACGACCAGTGTGACCTCCACTGTCATTACCCACACTGCCTCCACCATGGGGCCCCAGGCCTCTGTGCACCAGGGTCACAGTTTATCACAGACAGGGGACAGGTACCCTCAGACTTCCTGCCACTCTCTCAGCTACGGCGATGCCATGTCTGACCCTGTCCGGGCGCCACTGCCCTCTGTCACTGCGCCCCACTGCTTCTCAGTGCCAGAGCAGGTGGCTGTCACAGGAGTCAAAGGGAAGCACAAGCAGAAGACGGGAGGAGCGAGGACACTCAGTCCCTCTGTGGCTCCACATGGCTCCCACTTCAATGCCCCCACACCCACTAGCTGCCTGGCTAAACTGCTCTGCTCCGGTGGGAGGGAACGTGAGTCTTATCTCTCCTCCACTCTGTCCTATAAAGGTGATATACTGTATGTAAATTATATACAACAGCAACCTTTAGTGGTTAAAATAATAACTGGAATCTTAAATCAAAACATTACATTGTTAATGCACATAAAGGATATGCTTAGTAGCTGTCCCCAAAGATGGTTTACCCAGGGGCCTCTGAAGACCAAACCTCTACTTTACCATCCCCATATCTTTGCTACTTTACCAGGGGTCATTAGGAGTGATATTTTATCCACTTCGATGTCTTATAGGGCCCCTTAATCATATTATTATAATCACTATTATTATTATTTATCAGATGTAGCCTGACAAAAAGCAAATTTAGCAAAATATTTGTTTGTTTGTTGTTTTTTTTTCTTTTGTACAACCTTTGGACCACTGTCGATTTGTGTGTGAGTGAAAGCGGTGGCATGTGTATGGGGCTGCATGGGGGGCCCATTTACAGTCTGTGCCCAGGGCCCCACTGGCTCATAATTCATCCCAGGCTGAATATATCACCTTTAACATCAGTTATTAATCATAAAAGCACTAGTAAGATCATACTTCTGCGAGTATTACAAACTCTGTTTGGTACTTGTGTTGACAGGAAAGCCAGCCCTAGGACTGGATACTACTCTTGTGACAATCAAAGGTCAGAGATCGTCATCACCCAACTCTACGGTAAGTATTTTTCTTTAGTGCTGATACCGTTACTGGTGTGATACAGCAAGTATACTCCAGTATGTACGGTAAATTTGAAATTACAGTCAACGGTATTTAAATTAATTACTGGTGTCAAGTGAAATACTTCATCTAAAATCTCTCTTTAGGTCTTTATTCTGACTGCTGTCACTGATAGAGTTTGAAAAGTGGGGAATCTTACAGCAAATCTCTAGTTTTATGTCTTCATGTTGTCTGCATCTGATTTAAACATCATTTAAAACTCATTAAAACAATTACTGTTAAATTTAAGGTCAAGTGTACCCATAATTATGTTTGTATAAATATGCACAATATTTGATAAGGAATAAAAGAATAAAACGTTCAGACAGACAGAAAACCTAAATGTGATGTGCGTCCTCTCAGGAGAGTTTGTGTGGGAGGACATTCTAAGTTCAGGTTGTGTGTGTTGTTTTGCAGCTCAGCAGCAGCAACAGCAAACATGTTGGCGGAGCAGCATTGCAGCCGCAGCATGGAGCTGGCTGGCCTGCGGGGATGTCAGTGTTGACACCTCTGCACAGCCAGAGTGTCGGCATGGCGCCTCACAGCAGACCAGCCCGTGCAGGCACCTCCAGGGGCTTGACGGTGTCCAACCTACTCACTCACGGCTCCACACATACCAGCACAAACCTCCTCATTCCCAAGACTGAGAAACTGTCTCCTGTCCAGCTCTATGGCACAGACAGGAGCAGCTTATCTGGTAGATGCTCAGAAATCCAAAACACTCAAATGCTCTCATCAGGACATATAATGCAGGACATTTCGTTTGTAGATTAATTGTTTTTAATATTTATTGTTCCGACCCAAATTGAAAATTCATGAAAATTTAGGTTCAGAAAGATAAATGGAAGTTAAAAATATCATCAGATCATCAGAAAAAAATTTCCCCTTCTCTTACAAATTATAAATATTTCATTTACCAATCTTCATGACTTCATGACACTATAATATGTTAAGTTGAAATGTGGATGGATCTCACAAAACATTTGGTCAAATAAAGATTATTTTATAATATACAGTATAAACTGTATCAATATGAATATAAGACAAATCAAATTGTTGTCCTTTTCAGATTGTAAAAGGCATTGCTGTACATATGTACGTGATTTGTGGATAAAGATGTGTCTGAATTTAATTGCGTATATTTAAATGTAAGTTTTCTTTGTTTTAGTCAATTTCCCTGAACATCCAGGAAGAACATCACCATCAAACCTTTTAGACAAAACCTCCAACCCTGACTCCCCTCAGTCAGGCTTCTCAGGACATGGAAAAATAGAATCAAGTAAGGTAGGACATAATGTGTCACTTTGTCTAATATTAAACTTGAGTAATTATTCTTTAAAAAGGATGAAATATGTGGAAAATTAAACATATAGTACAGGAAAGTAACTGTTGCTCTCAGTGTGATGCGCACATTTCTAAGATGTGTTGTCCGCAGCAAACCGACAGCAGGAGGATCACTCACATCTCAGCAGAGCAGAAGAGGCGTTTCAACATCAAACTGGGATTTGACACATTACATAACCTTGTGACAACACTCAGCTCACAGCCGAGCATAAAGGTACAGTGACTAGATGAGCTGCCACAAAACAGTCGGAGGCAGAGAACATCACAGGAGCTATAAAACTAAATGATTCCTGCATACAGATGAAAACACCTTTGTTATTAGAAATACGGAGCATTTGTGAGTGAGTGCTGTGTGTAATTTGGCTGGTGTAATGAGTCGTCTGTCTGCTGTCACAGATCAGCAAAGCCACCACACTGCAGAAGACGGCGGAGTACATCAGTAAGATGCAGCAGGAGAGAGCTCAGCTGCACGAGGAGGCTCAAAGACTCAGAGAGGAAATCCAGCTCCTCAACTCTGCCATCAAGTGAGACTTTTAGCTCGATTCGTGTGTGTGTGTGTGTATACTTTGGTTCCATATCACTTTAGGACCTTTGCTTGGCATAATACCAGTAGACAGCTGTGCAAACGTGTGTGTACTTCTGTTTTTGTTAAGTGCAGTTTGACTGATAAACCTTATAGAGAGGACGTCTGAGGAAAGTGTGGACATTTAGCCAGTCCTCACTTTCTGTCGTGTGATAGTTAAGACTTGTTTTTAGGAGTCTTTTAATATTACATTACATTACAAAACAGTGTTTACTGTTGTGGTAAATAGCATTTCTGAAGCGTGGTAAATGGGAGTAATTGCAAAGGATCAGCTTCAGTCTCCTAAATTGGCTTGAAACCACATCAAAATCACTCAACCATAATTACTGAAATGACTAAAAAGATGGAGGCGCCCCCTTGTGGCACTTCAGTATAAATCACTACTACTGTATCTTGGTGAGCCAGACAGCATTCTTCACTCACTCATCCTCTACCGCTTTATCCTCCACATGAGGGTCATTGGTGCCAATCCCAACTGACATATTCATATTACCAGTTTTCCTCTTTTAGCCTGATAATGAAAATTCACCCTACTCAACTTATTGTGAGTGCTTTTTATTGCAAGATATGCTCAAATTATTTATCGTATCATCTCTGCATGAGATCTTGAATTAGTTTTTTGGCTTGTTCCTGTTCCTGATAGACTATAAAGCTGGTAGCTAATGAATTTCCATAAATGTGTTCAGCCTCTTTTGCTCCTCACACCGACTGTTTTCCCGGGGAGAAACAAAGCCTGCTTAAATGTGATTGGTCAGACAAGAAACAGAAGTCAAAGGCCTTCCATTTCCACAACTGTATCCCCTGTTCACATGCAGAAACTGGTTTTAGAGGTTGTTCGTTTTAATGATTGTGGTGAGTGTAAGG
Source organism: Brachirus orientalis (assembly GCA_016785285.1). Classification (NCBI taxonomy): domain Eukaryota; kingdom Metazoa; phylum Chordata; class Actinopteri; order Pleuronectiformes; family Soleidae; genus Brachirus; species Brachirus orientalis. The sequence goes on from JAFBJR010000081.1 coordinate 4,403,368, forward strand.
GGAAGGAATGCATTATTTCAATCAGTGTCCTCACAGCGGTCAAGGTAGAAGTGCGTGTGTGTTCAGCATTGAAGAGACGTAGATCAGACAAGTCGTTTTTAAAAAAGCGTCTCTGAACTGCCTCTGTCAGTTGACTCATGTCGGTTGACTCTGCGTGTCTGTCCCCACAGTGCATGTCAGCTGCAGCTTCCAGCCACTGGTGTGCCCATCACACGGCAGCGCTTTGACCACATGAGGCAGAAGTTCAGAGAGTATGTCCGGACACAGACTCTGCAGAACTGGAAGTTTTGGATTGTATCCCCTTGAATGTAAATTTGCCAAAGGTTAATGAAAACTGACAGGACTCCACAAACTTACTCTGCATAAAACAAATATACTAAGTGTATCCTTCTGTCCCTGTGTAAGGCTCAGATGTTTCAGTACAGTCTTTGACTGCTGTGTCGTTGGGCTTTTTCAGACTTAGGACTAATTTCAAATGAATTCTCGTTCCCTTAAAAACTTAATCCTTTAATCCAACTGAGCATATTATACAAAGCATTATACCATGTAAATTCATTATTAGCAAACTTATAGATACGTATGGTGTAACAAAGTATTTTTATTTCAGAAAAAAAAGTATATTAGTCATCTAGGTCATGTGTGTGTTTGTTTGCCGCATAAAAAAGTATTATGCATATTTGATGCATAACTCTTCCCTTAATGATCACCTAATCCATTATCTCGCTGGCAAAACAAGATTAGAGAATCATTCCTTCCATGTTTGTGTTTACACAAAAACACCTTGAGGGTGTTTTTCCTCTCCATGAATATGAAGATGTTGTCTGTCCTTCTTTTTATATTAAACTGCTCTTAACATAATCATATTTTTTAAAAAAACATTTCCAAGGGGATAATTTCTCTTAATCACGATTCAAGAAAGTAGATAGTGAACATTAGCAGATACAGTATTTATTCACATATTTCCTTTTTTGTGTCAACAGCTGATTTAATGCTGCTTCTTATTTTCCCGCTGTCATGAAATCACACACACAGAGACAGACACCAAGTCCTGTAACAATTATAATTACAAATACTATATGTGTGTGTTCATCCGTGCAAATAATATTCCATAATATAGACTGTGCCATAATGCTCCAGTGCCCAGAAATGTTTAAACAGATGTTTGTAAGCTACATCGCACAGGATATGCTACTGTATTATCTTGAACATACAGTATAAGGGCATTGAAGCTTGGACATACACAATTCAACTGCTATTTATACTCATTACAACATCAAAAGTCCCATTTTGATGCCGAAAATATTCCCAAACTGATTAACTATGACCTAAAAAAAGCATTTCAGTCAAACATGTAGTACTTATCAGCTGATTTTAAATGATTATCCATGATTAATTAGGTTCAGTTGTTGATATTACTTTTTATAGACTCTTTTTAGTCTTTGTGAACAGAAGTTATGGAACACCGTGTGCTTTATCCGTGTACAGCAGCAGTGCAGGAACAGGCACAAGGAGAGTTAATACTGTTGAAATTACAGCATTTCTGAAGCGTTTCCTCTTTGTTTTCTGTTGTCATACTCAAACCTGTTTGCAGCTGCCTCACTTTAATAGTGCAATTTTGCTGTTGTCTGTCTATCTTGACTTAAAACAAACCACTTTTTGTGTGTAGCGAAGTGAAATCACTGGGCAACATGAGGTTGCACAGCGCATTTTCCATGTGCCAGATTTCTTTCCTCAACTCTGTGTCAGTTCAGTATCATCATTGAACCACTGTTTGAGTCCTATAATGGAATGGTGTCCACTGCCAGTGTGGAGGACCTGTGTCGATCCACTCTGTCCTGGCTGGACCAGCACTGTTCGCTGCCTGCCCTCAGACCCAGTGAGTCCACTACAACTCTTATTTTTGATGAATTATCCGCACGCTGATATTACTTTCATCTCTTTATTTGTTTTCCATTCTTCTTTCACAAACTTGTGTTTGTCATTTCCTTGTGTGTCCCCTCAGTGGTTCTGAGTTCACTCCGTCTCCTGAGCACCACGACAGCCATTCTGACAGACCCCACTCTTCTGCCAGAGCAGGCCACCCTCGCTGTCACACAGGGAGACCCCGGCACTACCGCTGCTGCTGCTGTTGCTGTAGCTGCACCAGACAATTCCTTACAGCCATCCACATGGGACAATGTGCACCCCATGTGACCTTGATGAACAGACAGTGGAATTTAACTGGAACTGACTATGATGCTCAGGAGACCAAAGGTTGGTAGGGAGCGTTGAAGACCTGACCCCCGAGGCCCTCAGACTTAATGATGTTAATCATTATCTAGTCCATCTCACCAGCTGCAAAAAGAATGTATTAGAGTTCACCCAAAAAAAAATCATCCCACCTACAGTATATGTGGCTGTTAATTATAATATTAATAAATATGTTGTTATGGTTTGTTATGATATTATTTCTCAGCCTTGTTATTTCCCTGGTAAGAATAGCAGTTCAGATGAGAGGAGTCGGTTTCTGTACTGTGATGAATTACTGAATATTTAGTTTAATTAATTTTGGAGCATCGCTTGATAACTGCATTTATTATTGATTGCTTTAAAGGTCCAGTGTGTAAATAGTCATGACTATTATCTATTGCAGGGGTGTCCAAACTTTTTTGCATAGAGGGCCAGATTTGATGAGGTTAAAATGTGTGGGGGCCGACCATTCAGCCTGACATTTTTTGAACCATTAACCTTAAATGCGAATTAATTATTTATTGAATGTTTTTATTGCAGATGGCATACTTTGACACAATTTATTCAGACAGAACACAAATAAATCTTGGTAAAGTTTTTACCAAAATCACTCTTCTAAAATCAAAACATGTCAACAGGAAAATAACACTAATAGTTATCTTATTCGAGGGCCATATGAATTTGTGTATCACTCGTTCTTTCATTTTTCAATTGACCATCCAAATCAAAAAACGAAAATATGCTAAAATGGAAAAATGGGCTGCCAAACCAAATTTGATTTTAATATTTATTTTGTTTCCAGATTCTTTCCAGAAATGGGCTGGAAAGGGTCAAACAAGGGTCATGGTGAGAGTAGGCTACGGCCACAGTTCTACTGCCATCTTCTGGTGAAATATAAAATAGCTTTTTGTATGCGTGTATTTTATACAGTGGTCAATAGTGCTGGCGACAGATGGTAACGGACCAGTTATTATGGCAGAGGCTGTGGGTTGGTGGAAATTTGAACACGGGCCGCAATTGGCCCCCGGGCTGAACTTTGGACATGTCTGATCTATTGGTTAGACTGCAGATTGTAACAAACAGAGTACTCCACACCTCCATTTCCCAAGTGCATTAGGGAACTACAGTGGCCTTTGCAAACTAGAGATGATGTCCTTCTTTGTTTGCATTTACACTTCTGTTTCATTCTGACTGGTAGAGAAACATGGTGCTGCAAATTGGCAGCCACCATAAGGCAAGACCTTCCCTATAGATAGACATATTAAAGGTATATTGTAAGGCTACAAAAACCAAACCATTGTTATGCAATTATATACGTAGTCAAAGAGACTTATTGGTAATATGGTATGTTTATTTTTGCCAATAAACACTACTAAATGTTACATACTGGACCTTTAAGATTAGCATTCCTTTTTTGTGTGATTTAGCCTTCAGTTACTGACTTGCAGTATGTCCTTCTATTACTGTACCTTACTGCCACCCACTGTTGCTGACATTACCAGACTTGTGCTCCGTGTAAGACTCAGCTCACAGGTTCTGTCAGTGAAAGTACCCACAGGGGACACATACACACTTGTTTAGATCAGTGGTTCCCAAACTTTTTAAATCAAGTTCCACCTGAGAAAATATTGAGCCCTCAAAGTAACACCACAATCACTGACGTTAAAATACAGTGGTGTAAACTGGCCGAGCAACAGACTTTTTACAGGAGGCAGATTTATTCCCAATATGATCATTTCATCCTCCTCCTCCTCACATATACTTCAGACCTTGGTATAGTGAAATTAGATTAGGATGGAGCGAGAGATTAGGTGACTCGAAAGACTGCAATTTGTTTAATTTTCTACTCGCGCTGGTCAAAGTTCCTCAGCTCCACTCTGATCACATACTCTGGTATACAGTATACAGTAGAATGTACCAAGCTCACGTACCAAGGGTGGTACACGTACCACAGTTTGAGAATCATGGGCTTAGATCACTAAATCAGCCCCATCACCATGGATAGAATTCCTGTCTGCATGTGTGTGCCTTTAAGGCGATGTTGCCCTGAAAGCTCACTGACCCACTTTACAATCATTACAACAGGCAGGCAGGTATGTCAGCATGTCCTGTCATTGTCTGTGCATCTCCCTTCTGCCTTTGGGACATTTTCATATTAAATGCAAGAAAACCTTTTTTTTTTCTTAAAGGAACAGAGTTGAACAAACATGAGCATGAAATATTTCAGTCTCCAATGGGATAAGGAAACCGTACCAAAGAAAACCACATAGTTGTAAAGAAACTGCAGACCTCACAGAATATAAACTATGATTCCTACTTAAATCACACAGGCGAAGAACTCACAGTCCATCCCTACCATTTATGGGGTTATAAACTAAAGGATGAACACAGTGTATCTCTGTCTGACACAAGAACCTGCTTACCTCAACTACTACTCACATTTATTAAGAGCTAAACTGGGCTCCACACATCAGTAAGTACAGTATTTAAGTATTTAGAAAAAGAACCATGTCAATTGCAGACTACATGGTGTCATTACTGGAGACACATACGCTGCAATTCAAAAGTTAAATCATACTACCATTCACCTTTTATAGTAGTATAATGATGGCTGCTTTGATTAGTTAAGGCTGGTTACCTGAGACGGTTCGAGTGTGGTGCTAATAACACCAAGACCGCAGGTTCAGTCTTTGTTTGGGCCAATCATGTGGTATGATGTGGGCTTATAACTGGTGGGTTGCTGGTTCACATGAAGGGCCGGAGTGCTCCTGTACAAAGCATGCGATCCCCATTGCCCTTCTGGGTGCAGACAGGATAACGGTGCCCATCTGGTGTAATTGTGTCAGTGTGTCAGTTTTACAAGCTGGTACAAGAAGGAAGCATGTTATAATAATAACCATGATAATAATAACCATGATAGAACCCTGGTGGTGTTTAACCCTCAACACCAGCCCTGGTAACCAACTACAATCCAACAGGATATACTGCTCCTCAGTGTACCCCTCATAAAATTCTGTTATGATTAAATATGTTCTAATGAACAAATATTTCCACTTAAGTGTGTCAGTAAACCATGGCAGTGTGACACCATGTTCATTTATGCAAAATGGCTTCTGTGAAAGCAGTTTGTCATCGAGCAGCAGATATTTTGCCATTTTAAGCAATAACAGAGGAGGAAATACAACCACAACCACACTGCAACCACATGAGGATTTTGACTTTAATGATTTGCTATTGTATAAATCAAGTAGAATGGAAGAATGGATTGGTGGCTGTCTGCTGAATGACAGCTGATGCCCAATGTATTACATAGCATTTATTTCCATATTTACTCTCACGGTGTATATTGTAAACTAGAGCTGCACAATATATCAAAAGTTTATCATCATCGCAACATCCACATGCAGAATACTGCGAATGGTACGTATGTATTGCAAAGACTACCTAAACTGTGATAAATGTGCCGTGGAAATTGTTCTTTATACTATTTGACACAAAGATTACAACACTTTTGTTTTTGCTTCATCATGCAACCTCATGCCTTCTTGGTGGTTAGAAAAATAAGAAGTTACATTCATGTTTATTTAAAATCAAACCTGCTTTCATATTTTTAAATATTTATTTAATTTACAAGTAAGGGTTATTTTTCTTTGGAGTGGCAGAAAATGTATCAAGGGAAGCGTTAAGGTTTAAACCTTTTTTGTTTTCCAAGAGGCCTTTTTTGGTGTCTGCATGGGCTTCTCACTGTCGGGTCAGCGAACACAAAGCAGAAAGACATTACAACACAGTATATTTATCTGTTTATTTATCACCAAACCTTCATTGCAATATTGAATCACATCCCCTAGTGACTTCCTACAGTAATATTGTGCAGCCCCATTGTAAACTGTGTATATTCTGTATGCTAGTGTTTTTTTTTTTTTTTTTTTTTTTACTGCCTCCACCTTTAATTTGTAGTCCACTACAATGAGAACTACACTTCCCTTGAGAGCCACAGTGACTCAACTGTTCTGTCCTGAAGCTAATCAAAGTGTATAGCTCTTAATCTGTTATACAGCAGCTGCTTGCTGCTGCAATATTGAATCACATCCCCTAGTTACTTCCTACAGTAATATTGTGCAGCCCCATTGTAAACTGTGTATATTCTGTATGCTAGTGTTTGTTTGTTTTTTTTTTTTTTACTGCCTCCACCTTTAATTTGTAGTCCACTACAATGAGAACTACACTTCCCTTGAGAGCCACAGTGACTCAACTGTTCTGTCCTGAAGCTAATCAAAGTGTATAGCTCTTAATCTGTTATACAGCAGCTGCTTGCTGCCTGTTTCTGCCACATTTTTTGCACAGACTGAGTTTTTTCCTACTACCAAGTTAGCCGGAATAATGTGAGTCAGGGAGACTGGGACGGTGAACCAGGCTGCACTTTGACAGGTCACATGAGGAAAGTCACAGGTGTTAACAATCAAACTAACGATTGCCACGTTCCATTTAGCTCCCACCGTTTTGGAGCGCGTGCTGATTCACTTGTCCCACTGTTCTGACTTGCATGAACTGAGCAGAGCAGTTGTTAATGAGATTCATAACACCTGTGCTCTTCCTGCTGGAACATGTCAAAATGGCTGCCGCGCACAGGTCACGCCATTGTTGAGGTCAGTATTTACGGGTGTGCTTTCCATACAGTGACCTGTCGAACACGCCCACCGTGATAACGGACTCATTAGTCCGAGAAGAGAGACTGAAGTGGCCCACTGTGGCCCACTCCACGCTAGGTGACGCTCTGCCTGTGGTTTTGACTCCACGCTGCAGAGGTTCATCCGCTCCGACAAGTGGCGCTATGGGTTTTTTGTTTCCTTTTTCCTTTCTTTTTTTTTTGTTCCCCAGCTCCTCAGTGAGCTGTCCACTTCAGCACCACTAGCAGAGAGCGGAGACACCGAGGAAGGAAGAGGAGCGACTGACTGAGACACGGGCTCAACATCAGCACCAGCACCGAACCCAGTCCCGAACACTGAAGACAGGCGCAGATTCAGCGCCACAGCAGCGAGACACAGCTCTGCACAAAAGGTAGGAGTTTCCCTCAAAAAAAAAAAAAAAAAAAAAAAAAAAGCTCTGATCGGATCAACTTAGCGAAGGCAAGGATGGTAAGAACGGGCTTCATCGCCAGGGACGAACGATCTCCTCTTCCCTTCCTGGTTCATAATCTCCGTATGAGCGTGTTCACTCGTTGTTTACGTTTGCTCCGCTTAGATTTATCCTGTGTTTCAGTTGTGGGAGATAAAGACGGTCACTTCAGTAACAAAGAGCTGACGGGAGACCGTGTTTTGTTGGGCAGACTCTCCCTCCTCGCTTTGCAGATGGTGTTGTTTTTAATAACTGGTCCGTTTCCTGCAGCTTTACAGTCACCAGCTGCCGTTTATTTACCTCCTGCTCTGGGACATTTGGCCTCATATTAGCGCTATTGCTGGATAATTGTTGTGGACTGAGGAGCCGAGATTGTCCCCACTCAGTTTATGCTCAGTGATTCTGAATTAAACATATGCTGTATGTTGGATGTATACAACAACAACAACAGTAATAATCATGATAATTAACAATAGCATAGAAAGGAGAAATCAATTTTAACAGACAAATCAATAATTGTCTTCATTGTTTATTTAACATTTATTAAATCCCTTGAGATAGAAATCTCTTTCTACAAGGGGGACCTGACCAAAACAGTAAACCATTTACAGTTCAGTTTAAATTATATATCTAAAAACATACAGTAATACAACAACAAAAATTACATAAACAGGAGAGATAAAGACAAATTCAATTTGCAATTTTATATTATGATACCTTTTAAGCCTAAATTTTTTAAAAAAAAGGGGGGGGGGGGGGTATATTCAAACAATACAATGAAAAATAACAGTTTTGATTGATTAGACTTTTTAGACTTAAAACAAGTTCAAAATTTTGGTTTATGAACAAAAAAAAAAGAAGCACATTATCATTTCCAGGTTTGGGAAACACAGATCAACATTTTTCAACATTTTCTGACATTTTATGTTGTATCAATACCAGAGATTTGTGGAATAACACTGATAATACAGTAGGTGCCATCAGCATGGACATCAGTGTATGTTACTCTGTATGAATAAAAGCAAAAGAGAAATAATAGCTAGTTGATTTCACACAAATGTAAAAGTGTATTAAAAATAAACAATACAATGAAAAATAACAGTTTTGATTGATTAGACTTTTTAGACTTAAAACAAGTTCAAAATTTTGGTTTATGAACAAAAAAAAGAAGAAGCACATTATCATTTCCAGGTTTGGGAAACACAGATCAACATTTTTCAACATTTTCTGACATTTTAAGAACCAAACAAGTACTCGGTTGATGAAGAAAATAATCATCAGATTAATCAATTTATGAAAAGCTGCCCTACAAATTATGAAGATATTCAAAAATAATAAAAAATAAAAGCAATACAATGCCAGATGAAAACACAAGCAACGTCACATAAAAGCAAATATATAAAAATGGGCTTTAAGGGGATTAAAAAGACGCATAGATTAACTTTTAAGGAAAGAGAAGAATGCAGTGCAGCAGCATTACAGATGCCAAGCGACATAAAAAACCACCAAGAATAAGCACTCAAACCCCAAGATGAACAGAGAGAGAAAATTAAATGGGGGAAAAAGAAGAAGTAATGAATGATTAAATCCAGAAGAAGGCAGCAATGCAACATTATGGACGTCAACTGCAGTGAAAACCAACCAATCCACAATCCACTGAGTCCACCAGCCTTGCCTCCATACGTAATGTAGGTCATTCCAAAGTCAAGGGGCTCCATCGATTAAAGTGTCATCACCTTTAGATTCATAAGCCTCCGCTTTGGAACTGACTGAAGGACCCATCGAGCATCTAAGACTAAGAGTTGTTATGTACTGCATGTGTGTAGTGATCATTAAACTCTTAAAATCAGTCCTAAAACATGCAGGATGCCAGGGATTAGATTGGATTCTGGTTTGTTAGTGATTGTCAGTGTAAATAGATAAAGACTGAAAAGCTATGTGATTATTAGCCAGTAGTTTGTTAAATCATAGGGAGAATAAATCATGTTTATTTTTTTTTTTTAAATCAGATGATGAGTAAACCCTTGTGTCCACAGGTACTTTAGTGGAGGCTGATCTTGGGTTTATAACTCAGGTGTCTGAAAGGCTTCAGTAAGCATCCCGTAATTATTGTTTGATTCATCTCATCCAATGCTGGCTGGTTAAAGGCTTTGGTCTTGTGAGCAGCTGGACTGAAAAGAGTTCTTGATGTTGCAGAGTTTTGCTGCCTAAATCTGGATCCTTTTTAAAAGAACAAATCCATGTAGTGCTGCAATGATGAGGCAGAAAACATTATTGGAATAAATAATAGTTTATTGATAATATTTTTTAGGTAGCAATTTGATATTTGTGTTTTTTTTTTTTTGATGTTTTATTTAATCCATGAGTGTATATATTTTGTTTAAGTATATATTTGAAGACGTTAACTAAGCATTAGATATTCACTTTTAATCTCAGCTCTCACATTCTGTATCTACTGTATATTATAAAGATGAAATCATAAATATGTTGAAGTATGTTTTAAATTTTTGGGGTATTTCACTATTTTCTAAAAAAATTATAAACCTTAGCTTTGATTGATAAGCTGACAAAATAATCAGCTGATCAATCAGTAATAGAAATAGTTGATAGAAATATTTCATTTATAGACTTGTATTTCTTTTTTAGCCATAAAGTATAAAAAGATGGATTGAATTAGAATTTCAGATCTATCGGAGATTCAAACTTTGAAGTACTGAAACAATTCAATGTGTGGGCCTTTGGTAAATGTATTGATGTCAGTATGGTACTCTGGTAATCCAAGTATACATTCAAATGTCTACCATTAGGGCTTCAACTAATGATTATTTTAGTATTCAATAGTTTTTTTTTGTTTTTTTTGATGAATCGAGTAGATGTTTGTATGTGTTGATCAGTGTTTTCCAAAACTCATTTTGAATGATGCAAAAAAAAAAACAACAGAAAGAATACATATTTAAAAAGCTATAAAAATCACTTGATTTAATATTTTAAAAGAGACATTCAAATTGATTAGCAGAATAGTTGACAACGGGTTTACTAATCAATTAATCAATTGTTGGTGAATTGTTGAAGTCTACTATCAACATAGAACACGACTGGCTCAATCTTAATGAACAGTGTGTGAATCAGTAGTCGGCACCCTCTTAATGTTACACAAATGTCAGCAAGAGCTGGGTGTGTCTGTGTGAGGACCAAAAAGCTTATAAACCATAGGAAGGGGGGCATTGTGGGAAAGTGGGGACATTTTGGCTGTACCTCATGTTCTGTCACCCCTTGAATGGGCTTTTCAGGCTTAAAACCTGGTTATAGGTTTAGGGTTAGGGGCTTTTAAAATGTGTTATATCCAAGTGTCCTCACTACAAATGTTGCAGAAATTTGTGTGTGTGTTTGTTTGTGACAGGAGGGTGAACGTGCTGACCAAATACAGCTACATGGGGCTGAAAGCACCAACTGTGTCTGTTGGGCCCAAGTCAAATACTTGTAGTGTATGATCTTAGAAAACCAGTCTTCCATTTTGTCACTGCCTGGCTGATGTTATATAGTCTGAGATATAGTCAACCCAGGTGACAGAGGGATTAGCTTGTATTAGGATGTTTGCTGCTCACAGTGTGTGAGAGATATGTCCGTCACTCTTGCTCTACCTACGTCCGCTGTCTGTTTTCCTGCACAAGGCATCTGCCTGCTCTACATTCAGGTTGTACTTAGATGATCAGTGACCCACCCCCCCCCCACTCTGCAGCATCTCACTGCTTCTCCTTGCCGTCCTTCCTCGCAACATGCAGCCGCTGTCAGGATCCCTACCTCCCTGCGCTCTCCTCTCATCCCGCTGGCAGACACAGTGGTCCTCCTCCTGTCCTACTTCCTTCTTCTTCAGCTCTTCTGAAGGGCGAAGCTGCTGTAAGTGAATCTGAGCTGAATGGTGGAGTTTACACTGGAAGGAGGGAAAGGTTAGGGGTCATTATTGGTCTCCAGTAATTCCAGCGAGTACCATTCCCCCAGCTTTCAAAGCTTAACAGGCAGACATCGTCACCATCTCATGATGTGGTCTGATAGTGTGTTAAAGAAAGGGAAAAAAACCTCACACATTGCAGCAGTGTTTTAGCACAGCAGTGGTGTATCTGCTTTTCAAAGAAAGCCCAGTCAGATGCACTCTCAGAAATGGGAGAATCCGGTTGAAATGCTACTTTGTGATTCTGCTTTAAAACTGCACTCCGTCAGGCAGAGTCAGGGTCACAGCATCCTTGGGTTGTATGTTGTAGGTGGTGGCTCCTTTTCTTTTAATTAAAAAAGCTTGTTGCTGTTTCCATCTCAACCAAGAGTCTTACTGCTTTGTTACTGTAAGTGAAGGTGCATTTAAAATTGCTGAAATATTTTCTGCAATTTTTGAAGCACATTTATCATGTCTTGCACGTCAGCACTGGCAACTTAGACCATGCTCACCATTTATTTATTACAAGGATATGTGAGACATGTGCCAATAGGAAACAAATTAAAGTACAGCAGTTATGTATGGAGAACTGGATAAAAACAAAAAGTGCAAGAGTTAAAAATAGAAGTACCTCAACAGAGATGAACTTTGGTAGAAATTAAAGTCACCTATTAGAATACTGCTCGACTAAAAGTAAGAAAGAATGTGTTTACTGTATGTGGGTATGAAAAGTGGCCTGTTAAGTATTTAAAGTAAAAGTACCTTTGAAATTAAAAGTAATGAGATGAGTTTAAGTTAGTTTGAAATTTTACCACATGGTGGAAACAATAGAGTTTTGGTCTTCTAGAGCTCATACAGAGTTAAACAATCCTATACATTTAAGTCTAGTTTTATAACAGAAATGGGACATAGTTTAATAATCTGGTCCAAACTGTACATGACACCTGTCTTTGAAGGTTCAGGAGTTAGCTGTAGGGTAATGGACCTGCTTAAGTTGAAAACTCACTCCTGGAGATTATATCAACACCATATATAAACCATGCATATACCGAACATGTCACCTGAGAAATCTATGAAAATATTATAGATGTCAGGGATTCAAAATGGACATGTGATGCTGTTACTATACCTCCAGGCTCCAGCCATCTTGTACTTGAAGAATCAGCATTAGCTGCTGAGACTCTGGCCTGAAATACAGTGGATCAATACTCAGCACATTCTCCTCTGGCGTTGGTCCTTGAGAGGCTGTTATGAGCCCTGTGCTATTGCTATTGTTGTGGTGTGTTGTTGCCATCATCAGAAACCTGCAGCGGCCATTCTCACTGGCAGAATGCAGCATCTCCCTCTCTCTCTTCCATTAAGGTTACCTAAGATGTTCTGTCCTCAGCAATGCTCCCACCAGCCTAAATACATGGCTTTAGAACAGGAGTTGTGTCCAGAGCCTGGGCTGACAAAATAGCACGCCACTCTACCCATGTTAAAGCACATCCATTTTTAATCCTCTTCCCTAACATACTTCTACCTAAGAGTGCAGTTTCTAATTCTTAACTCTGTGGGCATTTGTGAAATAGGTTTTTACATTTGCCTTTAAACCACAACAAATATTGAAGCAGAAAATCACACTGGTGTCCACTGATATCATCCGTTTTTCTCTCAGTGGGAATACAATTTAAAAAAATTGACATATTTTATTGAATACCTGAAACTAGTGATTTCTAGACCATTAACTCCTCACTAAAATATTTACTGACATTTTAAATTGTGATAAATAAACTTTATTTACCTTATACTTCCATTCAAAAAGACTTACATTTGTAACCAGTGGAGTCGCCCCCCGGTGGCTCTTCTTTTAACTTCTACATTGGCATCCTCAGTAGAAGAAGACTGTGTCTATGAGTATAATTATTTTTGATCTAGTCAAGACACAGGACCACACACTTGGCATTTAATCAAATGCCAAGTATTTTCCAGGAATTTGGGATCTCACAGAAACTCGTGATAAGGACTGTCTGTATCGTTAATTAATTGTTGTGTGTACGATGTTTTGTGCTGAGAAATGCACAAAAAAAACCGACGAAGTCATGGGAAGATGGAATTAACAAAAGTACACAACATCCATTTCCTGGTCAACACGCTCTCATTGGTTATTGCGGAGTTCTGCTCATGCCCCAGTCGCTGTTCAGTTGTAAATATCAAACATGTTTAGTACTTATGATTTGAAATCGGGAACACTCTGATGCAACCGATGACATTAAAATCTGTTAACCTCTCACACTACAGGATATTTTGGCCCGGTAATCTGTTCAAATCAGCCTAAAATCAGAAGGCACCCATTATTGTTGGAAGGGAAAGGAATGAAATTATCCTCGAGTGTGGAGCGGGCTTTAGTTACTCAGTTACATCTAAAAGCAGAAATATTTCCACCCTCAATATTCAGATGCTTTGTTGTCATGATTATCTGCTTAATTTACAGTCTAGCAGTCTTAGTTTTCCGATGGGCCAAGGAGGCATTCAAAATGGATGGAAGGCCAAGCTGCGCTCACAGCGCCCTCTGCTGTGCCACATGGTAATTACTTCAGTGTAGTTTGAACTCATAACAGGATATGTGATCATTTCTGATCAAAAGTGACAGCCCGAGCCTGAGTGCATCTTTTGTCTGAGTCCATCCTCCTTTCATGTCCTCCTGAGATCACACCTGTCATTCAGAGGTGATTAAATTCTTGATTGGAGATCGGCCTCCTGTTGCGTAAAACATTTAAGCTACTTGGAAGATGAAGAGCACGCCTGCTTCATCTCCCGATCAAAGACAGCTTATTTAGGGTGTGTTTCTAATGGACTTTGTCCTCTGCCTGATGATAACAGCTGAAAACAATAATTTTTTATTTATTAGTTTTGTATGGATCTATTTTTTGTTAAATTAAACATGAACTTTATTATCTGTTAAAATAGCTACAGTTTTTTTTCCCCACCCGGCAGACTTTCTTTGAGATGAACTGTACCTGCATGTGTAATTGAAGTCAATACTGTCATGTGAATCGGCAGCATTTTTCAAGTCAGGGCCTTTTGAAGCTGTCACCCAGTCACTGCTCAAAGGGCAGTGTCGACCTGCTTGTTAGCCATTGTTGGGCTTCATGCATGCGTGTGTGTGTGTGTGTGTGTGTGTGTGTGTGGCACTGTCCCCTAAGGATCCCCTTCCTCTATCCACTGACTTCAGAGCAGCTTTGAAGTTTCTCCAAAGACGAGAGGTGAAGGGGGAGGAGGGGGAAGAGAGAGAGAGAGAGAGAGAGAGGAGAACACAGACAAAGAGAGGCGGGGGAAGGGAGAGCAGGGAAAAATTTGGTATTTCTTCCCCTTGCACTCACTCTGTTCATCGTTGAGCTGGTTTTCCCATTATAATATTGGAAGAATGTCACAGTCTGCATGGTGTGAGTTTGTATGACAAACGGTAGCTGTGTTGTTGAAGCGAACACGACTTGTGGACTCAAAGAGAAAGAGGGAGAGAGTGGGTGAAGGCAAGAGAGCAGCGTGCTGGGAATTTATAGCATATTACGGTGGCTGAGTCGCTGCTCTCGGTCAGCTGATGAATAATGGAAGGGATCAGTGTCTAGTTCCATCAGGTGATCCTGGTGTACTTTTCTGGAGTGCTGTGTATGTTTATGTGTGTGCATCTGTGTGCGTGTGTGTGTGTGTGAGGGTGCAAAGAAAGAAAGGCACAGTGAGAGCAGCTGCTGCACCCAACACACCCACGACACTAAACCATCTGCTATCCTGATTCCAGAGAACTAACACACACACCCTCCCATTCTTTCTTTGGCAAACACGCATACAGACATAGAATAATTGATTTAGGAAATTATTGCAATCAAAATGATTTGTCTATCTATATGAAAATTATAGCCTGTGTACAAAAAAGTGAATGTAGTCTTTTGGTTTACCAGAAGAGGCCCACTGGGATGACTCTGGAAATAATACTATCAATTGCTAGATTCAGTAGATTCTTCATCAATAGAATATGGTGTCAATTTTGTATGTTACCATTTAGAGGACAATAGATGATAAAGCACACCCCGTATCAGTTATAATTTTAATGCTGTGTGCAACCACACGTAGAAATATAACCCTTCTAACATATCTTCAATTACATACCTGAAGTGTATGAAGTGTTTGTCATACACTTCAGCCATAGGCAATGTCATTCTGTTCCCTTAAAACCACAAAAAACTGGAGGAAAAATACTTTTATTTTCTATATCATCAATATCATCTTATTTGGCCATACCATATTCAGCCCTAAGTGAATATGGGCACAGGTGGGTCATCCTTCCTGCTACTCCAATGGTGCCATTGTAGTGGCAGCTGAAAGTCACCCATTCCTTCTATTTTGTTCCTTTTCATTCCTGGAATATCTCAAGGTGGAGCAGTTTCTACTGCCCCCTGCAGCCAGCCTTGGGATCTCTGTGTTTCCTTTGCCTTTGTCCTTTTCCCTCAAAACTATAGCCAGAAGCTTTTTTGTTCTGCCTCCTCCATCAGATCTTTGAGAGGCCTCTTTATCTTGGAGCCTGTGAGCTCAAGAGACTTCAGGAACTGCTGGATGGAGGTTCCAGTGTTCCTCTTCATCCAAATCTGTATTTTTTTCTCTCCATGACAGCTTCCAGAAACAGTCATTATGGTGGTAGTAAAGAGCATGATATCTGGTTGTTGAGAGGTTTTGTGGCTTGAATGCAATCCCAGGTTTGCTCAGAGCATCCTTCTCTTTCATCTTCACAACTTTCTTTTCCTTTCCTTCCTGAACCAAAGCCATCCAAACCCTCCTCCACCTGGCAGCAGACAGATATCCCCCCTCCTCAAGTGTCAGTCAGTTGATGATCTACTCTATGGTCTGCATCATTTCACTTGCATCCTGCACAAAAATGTTGATCGAGGCTTCCCAAACCTCAAAATGATGATGTTCTCAAAAGATTAATCGATTTAATTATCAAAATAGTTGACGATTCATTTCCACCCAGTTATTCTCTACCTTAAAAACATCACTCTCCCCTTCCTCTCCAGTTAATGCCATAAATATAAGTGATGGTGGAGAAGAGACATCCTTCACAATAGAGAGTAGGCTGTGTTGTTATGTCGCTTTTTTGTAGCCGCAGTGACACTATTGGCTACTCTAAACATCAATCAAAGGGACCCTCCCCCTTGCAGCTAGTTTTAACGAAAATACAATTGATTATGCTCCAACCAAACAAACCATACAGAGAATACTGTATTGCAGATGGTGCTGTATTTCACATGGTCATTCAGGGAAAGCAGATAATTATTGTGCAAGAAGTGATTGTTATTGTTTTAGAAGCCCCACCATGGTGACCTATACAATGGATAAATCTGAACAATGAGAAGGAGAACTTGGGAGTCGTCCATACAGAGCTGTCGTAATCAAAAAAGAAAAAAGAAAAAGTGGCTTAGGTGAATGAGTGGATCGTGCAAACAATAATGTGATTACTCAAAAAGTAGCTCTCACATGGGGAAATGAAACACAGCCTCAGTATGACTAAATTACTAACCCCCCCCCCCCCCCCCCCCCCCCCCAAACAGTATTCATTAAAAACAGTATTTATAAGAGTAAACTAATCTAAACCCCCACCAGCCCCAGCTTGCAGTTTTTATGGTTTGTTTAAATCAAGCTGAATCTTTGTTCTGTTTATTTGGATCACGTACGGTTTTATGAATAAACATGATTTTAATTACCCTGGAATGTTGTTGATTGTGTGAAATGACTGACAATGCTTCACTGCGAGTGAAACTGCCAGATGACTAAATGTCATCAGTGCTGAGCTGCATGCGGGGCACAATTCCTTTCTGTCACCCCAGGAGAGATGGGGGAAGAAGGCCAAGAACACCGAGAGAAGAAAGCAGGAAAAGGTGATGCTGTGAGTGAAAACTGTGCTCGGATGATAAATGCGGGCTCTGACCTTTTCCATCATTTGCTTCTTTTGGTGGATACTGGGAATTCCTTCAGCTCTGCCTGCTGCTTGTCTGTCTTCTGCTATATAGAGTTTGCCATTCCTGAAATAACAGTTTGTTTGTTTTTTAGTGTCAGCTCAGGACTGGTATATGGATGGTTTCACCCAAGTGTAGAATTTATACCTGTGCATGATGATGAGTTATACAGTCTTCTTGTGTTGTTTTAGATGTTATCAGAGTGATGTGCATTCACTACAGCACATCACCTCACTCCTCCCTGTCAGAGAGTCGGACAGCTGTTGTGGGGGAGGGGTAAATCAATCTTGTTCTCCCTCAGATTATGTAAAACTGTGTCTGTGCATGTGATGAATATCTCTCTGTCTCATGGCTCGGTGTCGTCAGAGTTATGGGTAAAGTGTGCTTGTAAATAATGAATATACAGTGTAATAGAATGTGAGTGAGTGTATCATTCAAGGCTATTTGTGCAGCAGCTTTAGTTTTATTTCACCCTTCAATTGTTCTTGAACTTGGGTTACTGACTGCCTAACAAGACCTGGAAGCTATTTCTATTTTAGACAAAGTGGGTTTGATAGTTCAGATGAGCCGAAACACACATGCTGTGTTTGGTATGGTATGGAATGGTAAAGAACTGGGTCAAGCTTGTGTTTTGACTGAGAACAGTACCTTTACTTGGTAGGCCGGGTGTGGGCTGTGCCAGGATTAAGGACTGAGTCAGGGTGAAACTGAAAATTTCAGATGTTTGCTGTTTTAAATTAGTGGTGTATAAACCTGAATTCTTGTAGAACAACTTACACACTGCAGATATTTTCAGGATAGGACATGAGGTCAAGTGCACTGAGCTCTGGATACACTGATATTATCAATGTACACTTGCCAGAAAAACAGAAAACAGATAAAACAAATGGGTGTTGTCATCGCACATGCTATGTGTTTTTGTTTTTTTTCCAAAAGCTAGTGCTAATATGGTGAATATTCCTTAAAATTAATATCACCAACTTTCTTTAGAAAATTCAAACTGGCAGTAGACAAATTAAATTGGACAAAAGAGTTCAGTCGCATCGTTTTTCCACTTCACTCTTAAAAAGTTAAAAAGAGTAGTTCATGTAAAAATGAACTACTTCATATTTATAGTTCCGTTTAAGATTCTGTTCAATAGAACCTTCCTAGTTGTTTCAAATTCAAATCTGCTCTGACTGACAGCCAGAATATATTTATTTTATATGCACAATTTGCATATAAACTGTTTTTCTGTCTGAATCTCTAATTTTTTTTTCCATAGAAGTGCTCCAAATGCTCCAACAAACTGGATTCAGCAGGAGCAGAAAGATCAGTACCACTCCCATCACCCATACTGGGCAAAATATGAGCAGTTGTCACCCTTGGGTTTAATTTTTACAAAAGAGATAAACCTGTTTAATGGATGACACTTAGAGAGAGAGAGAGAGAGAGAGAAGGGAACAACTCTTGTTTGTCACACTGGATCCACAACATAGACTTGACACTGAGAGAGCCTAAAATGGCTGTACCTGTCAAACAGCAGAGTCTGTGTGGCTCAATAGAACTGTCCTCTGAGAGAGAGTGTGAGAGAGTATACAGGTAATGGGCAAGGATAGTGGACTGTGAATTATTTACGAGCGCTATCAGACAGTGTCTGTCAGCCACAGCCCCTGACTTGAGAATTCAAACCTGATATTGGACTGATATGCAAGAGGGGACTCTTCTATCTGCTGCTTGACAGAACCTCTCTGTGGAAAAACGGCAAACTATTATGGAGGATAAGCAGTATGAAGAGACCGGTGTAAAGTCACGTGTACTGATTTAATTCTGATGTTGGAAAGAATTAATCATACAAACGTATTCACTGTGAATCCTAGTCTGTTTAATAAATAATGCAGCATTACGGTTAAATGCTTTTATTCCAGGAACCTTTCAGCGGCGTTAATGCAATGCATGAATGTCTCGTTGGGAAACATGCCAGAACTTAAACGTCTGCTCTCTGTCATAGAGGTTAGGTGCAAATGGAGAGTGTATTCAGGTGGTTGGTTAACGCTAATGAGTAGACGAGTATTGTGCAGATGCGTGCGAGCGTCTTTTTCTGCTGAGTGGTACTTTAGGCACGCTAAAGTAACACATTATTGCTGTCAATACAGTACGTTCTCTTAACGTCTCATACAGTCTCCTACTGTCTCCAAAACCTCTGTCACCGCTTTGATCAAGCACCCACAAGCAATTACTCACACTAAGTGTATCCAATATACAGAATGAAAGCACTGGCAGAATGGGAGGCCTCTTCATCAACATCTCTGAGAGGAAAATTATTGCTTGCTGCCGCCGGCAGTGCTGGTATTAGTGCATTGGTCTTTGTGTGCTCGAGTATAATTTTGAGGTATTTTACTTTGCTTGAGTGTAGGCATGGTCAATAACCAGTTTCAAGGTAAACCAAGAGTTTACAAAGTCAAGGTATCAAAACAAAGCATTTATTGATGTTGCAGCCGACTATCCCTCACTCTTCCCTAGTGTGTTGGAGAACCTATGCAGCCAGTTAGCAGCAAAACTCAAAAGGTGTTGAGTTTGTGCACTGTGGGCTTTTGGAAAAAAAAATGTGAATAAAACCTGGCTCCTCATATTCAGTAAATGTAAAAGGCTCATTGTTGTGTTATGGAAAACAATTCCCACAATCAAGTGCTTGTACACTTATTAACAGTTGAAATGTAATTAGTTTATCCTCAATTTCGCCAAAACGTAAATTGGACCTTTACGTTTAAAAACAGCTCATCTGGACCTTTAGTCCAGGATGAGCTGTTTTTAATGAAATCAAAAACTGAGTGCAGAACTCACTCAGGTGGTGTGCAGTATTTAGTAACATGACCCTTCCCATTCCAGGTTGGTGCAATCCATCTGTCATTTGTTTTTGACGGTTTACTGGCCAAAGCAAGTGACAGTGGGTGCTATACTGTAAGGTGCTGTACTGTTTTGCTGAAGGTGATGTTATTTTAATCCATAATTGCACCATGGCTTCTATTGAGCTTGAATTGAAAGTGTGGAATTTAGTTTTTCAGTTTACCCTACATAAAGTAATACAATAGTTTTTTGTGACCGAATCATGTATTTTTAATATATATTTGTGTTTCTGTTCTGTAGAGCGTAGTCAAGTGAGCTGTGGTGCATTTGCCTGTCACAAAACAATACTGTATTGCTGATACAATACTGTATTCAGTCTTTACAAGAAGACTGTTTACCTTCACTTGAGACTTTCAGTGACACTAAGTGTAGCCTTGTTTTTTTTTTTATTGCAATTGTGCACTGTTAAATTGAAATTGCCAGTAGCTGGATTTGAATTTAAAATAGTGTGGTAATCTATAGAATAGATCTATTTTTAATTGGTCTGCACCTGTAGTAATTGTCTAACACTGAGTTTCTCTTTTGCACACAGTCGTACTGCGGCTCCTTTTTATTATGAATATTTTGCCACAATCAGTTTCCCCTACCTCAGCTTTTGCAATTAGTAGAATTAGCACTTTGTTGAAAAGTATAAACATGCAGTTTCAAAGGACCATATGCTAATAAGGCTGATTTAAATAGATAAATTAGTTTCCCCAACGGAAATCCCTTCTGTATTGTTTAAGCAGAATACACTTTATCTACAGTACATATAAACATGATATATTTGGCTCAACAGAGTGCAATGCAAAAAATAATAATACATTAGTCATAATGAGCTAGTCAGCTAGAGATTTTAGGTCACATAAAGAAAAACAAACAAAAAAACACATACACACTAACACAGTGAGTTGCTCTTGGAGCTCAGCGAGGCCAAACAGCAGCAGCCTGCAGCAAAACCACACACACACACACACACAGAGTGAACATTTAAAGGGTCTGGCTTGGGGAAAATGTTGGGCTTCATTGCTTCCTGCAGATTTAGAAATGGTTTTGTTGTCAGAGGCAGGTGCAGAGGTACATGAGGCGAGTGGATGTTGAGGTGCCGCAGTAACACCCTTGTTAGTTTGCATGAGCTGTGACAGCAGGCAGAGACGTCACTCAGAAGGTAGAGATAAAATGGGACATTTCACTATTTGCAATTGTGCTCTAGTCAGAGCATTTGTTGCTGACAATAAAGTGCTGCTATGTACCACAAGGACCCACTTATATTAACCAGTCTGATAAAAGAGACACACACTGAGACATGATTTTCTACCTCTGAGGCTCAGAAGAGCCATAATAAAGGTTTTTTGTTAACTTACATTTTGAATGGCTGCGTCTGTGAATACCAGCTTTTGGAAAGTTACAAAGCTTTATAGCTTATTTCTTATATCAGCAGTGTCGACTTTGATGCTCCACAGCGCTGTTATGGCCTGATAATCGTCTTGCAGCAGGGAGGATATATCTTACCTCAGAAGACACCGAAGATCAGAAAGACAAATAAATGCTCCTCTTACAAAGGCCTAATTTTAAATCTGTTAATAAGTAATTTTCTAGCTGGAGTGAGCTCTGTCAGTTTTATGCCAAGAATTATCTATGTCACTGGCAGAAATGGTTTGGAATTAATAAATGTTGTCCAAAAATGTTTTATCTCCACCAGCTTGCAAAAGTAATTTTTTATATTTATTTATATATAAATAGTTATTTATTTATCTATAGTTCTGCCACTGGTGTTGGGATGACATTTCCTCACTTCCTTTTTCACGTATGATCTATTCTCGCCTTCATGTCTATGTTGTGAAGTATGTAAATGTGCCCGGGTGTTTTTATTTGAAGCCCTTTGTTATATTTCATCTGTAATAAATAAGTAACGTTTAATTGACAGATTAATCAGATAAATTATGACATTTTGTAGAACAACAAATGCAGTCGGCCTTATTATACTTGTGAATGAGTCTATTACTTTATTGTGATCTGCTCACACAAGTGCTCACTGCTTCCCCCTACAGGAAAAAGTGACCTTTATTTGGTCTGTGAGGTGAAGTGGCCTGAGGGTGTCATACAGGAGCTAAATGATTGCCAAACAGCTCACCACCATGGCAACTTTATTATCTTTTTCTAAATTTGCAATGTCTATGGCTGCTGGAACGGATCGGTTTGGTACATTACTCTATTATTCTTTTGCGTTTCCATCAAAATAACCAGCCCCAACCGTTCCATTCTTTGATACCCTTCCCTTGGGGTACCAGAGTAAAATAAGTGAAATGTCAAGCTCTTGCAACCACTGTTTCTTCAACGCCCACAGTCTATTCTCATACGAAGTTTGATTCCTTGCTGAGACAACCAGCCACAAACCAAGCACGAATAAAGCTGGATGTCCTCAGCTGTAATCTGTTGTGTGTTGCGTTCGATGTCGTCATTCGTTGTTGTCGCACCAGTACGATGTCACGCTACGTGGCCATCGAGGCACAGCCCACACCCCACCTACCATGTAAAGGTACTGTCCTCAGTCCAAACTCAAGTCTGACCCAGGGCTTTACCTTTCCCAACTGTACAATACTGGACCAAACTGAACCGTACCATGATGGAAACACAGCATATTTTCAGGTCTGGATTCTACACACACCTGAGTGACTTTGATGAAGCATAGAAATGTGAATCTTTAGGTTTTTCAAGGTCCTTTAAGAGACACCGTTTTGCTTTGTTTGACGAAGTGGCTTCCATACATCGGGACTCTCATCTGTATTCTTTCCTCAGTCCTCCATCCCCATCGATTTACCCCAAAGTGTAGAGCACATCTTTTGCTGGATTTAACAGGCTTAGCTGTCAGGGGAAATTTCATGCCCAATGCCTTTTCCATTAGGGAAAAATGGGCGAATCTACCTCATTGGGGCATGCAGCTGAAAGTTGTGGACCATGAACCTTATAGGCTCTTTTAAAGCTCGCATTATGAATAAGAAGGTGTGTGTGTGTGAGGTCACACACCTCACTAAAGACAGATAGAGACCAACTCAGTGTTCTATATTCAACCTGTCTGCAGCCCACTGATGAATGATGTGTACACAGTTCAAGGTGCTGGATCATAGGCCTCCAGATTTGGCTGTTCTAGAATTGTTTTAAAGAGGAGATCTTTTGAGGATTTATTCTGGGGCAGAAAGTGTGATTACAGACAGGAAGTGGGATATGTGAAAGATAAACATGATTAGAGTGAGTGAAGTAAGAAATGGATTTTTAATTGCAGGGTAAGTGTTTACAATCTGATATGGGTTTTCTATTCATGAGAGCTGCCTGAGAACATCAATACAGTTCTCATAAATAATTTAGGGCTGTCACCTTTTTTTCCCCCTTCCAAAAATTAAGTTTAAACAAATATGACATGACACCTTCAAAAATATTCAAATCACCGATTTCGTCAGGACAGTTTAGACCATTTTTTCTGATGGGCCAAGAGGGCATTCAAAATGGATGTGAGACCAAGCTGTAAAGTACTGTAGGTTTCCAGAGTGACTTAAGTTCAAACGGATATGAATTTTCAGATAAAAGGTGACAGCAATAATATGCACAAACAAATATGAAGCCTTCAGTCATCTTTCCCAGGTCTGCAAAAAGGTTATGAAATCCACCTATCAACATCACAGAGCTCGCTCATTAACATTTTATCTTGTTTATTTATTATGTACAAAAGCCAGAGTGTAAATATGACCATTTGGTCCTTGGGAGAGTTTTAGTTGCAAGGCAACCAGTGAAGATTTCAAGAATTTATTGCACTCAGACAACAGCAAATTGTTACTTTACACTTGAACTGAAATACGGTTATATAATATTAGTTAGTAAGCTTTGAAGGTGATGGTAGATGGATACACTCTCATCCTGCAGCTTGGCTTTCAGTCTTCTTCTTTCTCCTACCTTAAGATTTGTTGACAGACAGTTCAGCTGCATCATAAAAGTGGTGTAAATCTCATCCAACTCCCCACAGAAAGGGAATTAGCATTTTCCTGCATGTTCCTCCTGTTTGCTTCAAGTCACTTTTTTGTCATTCTCTATATATACACCGTTATGTCACTGGTGTAACTTTAAATTCCACACCAAAGGCTTTTATTTTCTCTTCAGTCCTTTCTCAGATCCACTGTAGAGCCAGAACACAAGTGAGACAGATTTGAGCAAAGACATCGTTTAGTGAAACATGCTCTTCACTGCAGAGGAGGGCTGAGTTGAGATGAGAGGAGCTGTAATATGTCAGCTTCACAGTCTGGAGGCTGAATTGACCAGCTGGATTAGAAATGGGGCGCCAGGAAACAGGCAGGAGAGAGAAAGGAAGAACAACTTATTTTTTAAATAAAGATTTATAGTGTTCACACATTCGCCAATTATAATCCAATTTCAAAATATTACAATTTGCATGAAAACCCAGATCTTTTTCACATTGACTGAAGATAATTTAATTTACTATACTCTTTAACCTAGGGCTGAGAATGTATCATTTCAAATCAGAACAGCACTTTAATTTAAAACACCAGTAGCTAATTGCAAAGGCTGCAGTTTAATTAATCTATTTTTGATTTGTTCTGTGCCAGTTGAGGAAGGAAACTGACAAACATGTCAGTCAGATTTTTATCAGATTAATATTTTTTATTGTGTCTTGTGTTAATACTCCATCATGTTTTCAATTTATTTCACAGTGAATATTTGACTTTTTATTGCACATTAAATCGCACTCTAATGCCTGTCAGAAAAATTGCAATTAGATATTTTCTCCAAAATCATGCAGCCTAAGTTTAATCTGAGGACGATAATTTCTGCTGAGTTCTGTTCATTGTCATAATAAGATGTTTTAAGGCCTGGCTGAAGCAGCAGCAGCTCAGCAGGGACTTAAGCCAGGGAGCTGGGCAGGAAACAGATGGCATTTGTGGAGGGAGTGGGGGCGGGTGATGCACACACACAGACATGGTGATTGGCCAGAGGATATTACAGCCTGGACACACTCATCCTCTGTCCTTTGCCTCTCAGGGGATTATAGAGCCCATCATGGCTGCTGCCCATATGGGAAGCTGCAGAAGGGACGTGACACTGAGGGGATGACTTGATGGTTAGTCCTCTCATCCCACTTTTCACTCTCTCTAAAGTTTCAGGGCCATGACAGTGTTGAAGATGTTGGACAACAAAAGAAAGTTAGACAAAGGTGAAGGCTTTGATTTGGTCGGTTGAGAGTAAGGCAACACATTACTATTGTTTAAGCATCAACATTGCAATGTGCACATTCATCACAGGGACACACGCAATGTGTGAAGTCAGTTACATGAGACAATATTGTCATTATTTTTGCTTGTTCACTGAAACAAACCTAACACAAGTCTTACCTTTATTTTGATTTGATGGATGCACAGGACATATACACTGTGAGAATAAGAAAAAGACCTACAACTGCTTTTGGGATATGTGGGTTTGTCTTGGACACAAGGGACTTCAGGGGAAAAAAAAACGATTTTGAACCACTGATTTAATCGCAGTCAAAAAAACTTGATTCAGTGTTTTGCATTTGATGAGAGACCATCGAGAGTGGGATGTGTTGGTTGCGTCATTTGCAGTGTAGCCTGCTCTTTCAACCTTTTTTCAGACTCCTACTATGACTAAGAGGTTTTTTTTTTCTTTTTCATCCCAAGTCAACTTTATGTATTGATGACTCTGTGGATGTGAATGACAGATACAACTGTAGGTCCAAAAAAAATCTGAAATTAGTTTTACTTAGAAAATGCCCAGAATGACCAGAACTTGAAAAGGAGCAATAAAAAAGAAAAGAGAAAGCACCACTCAAGCAGGTTAAGGAGTATTGTTCAAAGATGTGTGTGTGTGGAGTTTGTATGTTCTCCCCGTGTGTGTGTGTGTGTGTGTTCTCTGGCTTCAGTCCACAGTCCAAAAACACACACACACATGCAGATTAGGGATTAGGTTTATTACACACTCTAAACTGACCCTAGGTGTGACAGTGAATGGTTGGTTGTGTCTGTACTTTGACCCTGACCAGGCTTTACCTTGCCTTTCACTCCAGGTCAGCTGGGATTGTCTCCTGCTCCCCCCACGACCCCCCCCAGGATAAAGTGTCAGCAAATGAAATGAATGAATCATAGGGAGAGATAATATGGTGCAAACCTGGTGAGAGCCCATGTGTTCAACATTGAGGTTATTTTTGGAAGGCTAAATGGGTGACTTTAGATAACTCTTTTTCTGGCTTCATTAATCCATCCTTGCCTTGCTAGAAGGACATTTTGCCCTCCACACTGCCTGCTGCATGACATTCTGTAGCTGTAGCACCCCAAACAGCTGCTGGTGTGTCAGTATCGACTTTGTCTGGAGCTGCATTGGTGTTGGTGACATTTCTTATAATCTCACCTCTGGTGCTGCTGAGTCTGTCGAACCTTTGTGGCGCCCAGTGGAAGAACAGCAGCCAGCACAGTTGACCTTTATGAGTACTTTCACAGCACCCTGCACCACACTTCTATCCTCTCTCAGTCCACTGGCTCCACTGTACACCGCTGTCTGCAGCTGACAGGCTGGATCTGCTGTTGTCCTCGGCTCCTCAGGGAGCTGCATGGCCTCCACACACTGCCTCTAGGCTAAGGATGGCAAAGAGCAGACGGTGCAATGTGACTTCCAGACAGTGAAGATGGATAGTATAACTGTATTTAATGTTGAGTTCATACATTATCTTTAATTAAAATACAGTAAGGATGTTGAAGATGGAGCTGCTGGGCAGTAAGAAAAGAGGAAGACCACAGAGAAGGTTTATGGATGTTGTGAAGGTGGACATGAGGACAGTTGGTGGACAAGGCTAGATGGAGGCAGATGATCCGATGTGGCAACTCATAGACGACAAAATATATATGAGCACTGTATTTTGAGTTAAGCAGGTGAAGGTGACCTCCAGCCACAGGCATCACTGCATTTCCATGGGAGAAATAAAATGAAAACAGTAATAAAAGCAGACAGCGTGCAGTCTGTTAGAGGAATGCCATTCTTGCTGGTGTTAACAACTCTGAGATGGAAAAATGAGGAAATTAGCAAAATTTGTTCCTCACTGACCAATTAAAATGTATTATATGGTTTTTCTGGCCCACTTTTTAACCCTCCTTGCTTTGAAAATCTACAAAAGGACAGTTTTAATGATCTACAAATTACTTTTATATGACTTCTTGTGGTAGTAAAAGTTAATTCATCCTATGACAGGTAGTCACTTCTGCTGCAACTGCTGTCACTTCCTAATAAGGCTGAACAATTTTGGGAAAATGTATAATTAAAATATTTCTGACATAAATGCAATTGTGATATGATTTGGGTGTAAAAAAAATAAAAAAAATAATATATATATATATATATATATCAGAAGTGATATTCATATTTTATTGCAAAGATGATAACTTAAAGACTTTTTCTAACATGTATGAGTTATATATATTTTCATGTTCTTAAAAGGTAGAACTTTCAGAAATAGAAACTAATTGCAGCCTTTTTGATTCACTAATTTCATTGTTTCAAGTCACTGACAATTTATTGTTCAGCCCTACTTCCCAGCACGACGAGTATAAATTTGTCATTTGTGCACAGGCTGTGGATTATAGCAGGATGCCTTAATGTTCTAGAAGGTGCATTAATCCTGCTCATGGCATGTAGATTAGAAGCCTGTGCTTTTTTTTGAAGATTTTACTCAACATCAGCTCCTTCCTCCCGGCATGTAAACACATTTCATCACTGATTATCCACATTTCTTTGAACCCTCCCCCCCAACTATACATCTCTCGTGAGATACCAGAGGCATTGCAGCACTACTGTATTCACACATTCATGCGTGTATCTTCTCCAGGGGCAATGTAGGAATATCTGCCGCTTCATAGCCCACTATAGCGCAAAGTTCTTTTGGACAGATGGCCACAGGAGATGTGAAATCCAAACAGGCAGAGAGAGGGAGAGTGGGATGTCCATCATGGCATAATGGTTTGTCTCATGTTATCTGCTTTTTTGCCACGGTCCAGGTGCTTCACGCACGACTGCTGGTACAAGAGAGACAGAGAGAGACGGAGAGGGAGAGCTGGAGATTGAGATAAAGTAGAAAAGTGCAGATATGGGAAAGAACAACACAACAAAGGATCATGTTCTCACCTTTGGTGGAAACTGCTAAAACATATTTCTTTAACTCCTCTCTCTCTTCAGCTACAGAGTTGATGAGTGTGTATGTATGCGTGCACGTGTGTGTGCGTGTGTGTGTGTGTTGGTGAGCTGATGACAGATGGTCACCATCACCGTCACTGACTTTTCTTGTCAGTATGTTCTCATCTCTACCTCTCTCATCCTGTGATCAAGGCCTGTTTATCTCTGTGTTCTTTTTTAATCATTATATTCCTAATTGTCAACTATACTTGTAATTGATTATTTTTAAAATTATTAAACCTAGTTGTTAGGTTTTTCAGCTTCTTAAATTTGCTTTTATTTTTTTTAGATTTGGCAAAGACCAATCATCAGTTTTCACTATTTTCTGACATTTAATATGACTAAGCTCATTGATTAATTGAGGAAATAATTGACAGACTAATTGATTATGAAAATTATTGTTGATTGCAGCCATAATCCTTTATGAAACTGGATCACAGAATATCAGCGATAATAGGGGTCTCATCCCCCAACCATCCATCAATCAATACATCAGTCAGTATCTGTGCCAGATTAATTTTGTTCTCATGCATCAGTGGTTTATAGAGTTGGTCTGCACAGTCATGTCCAATCTAATGTTTTGCCTTTTCCCCCTAGGAGCCGTCAAAACAGGGCTTTTTACAGGATGACCTTGATTTAGCGAAGGAAGCTCTCTGTCCCCTAACAGGAGTTAATCACTATGTGTCCCCTGACTACAAGGAAAATTCTACTTTATCGTGACAGACATTGGAGCTGTCAGTGATTATGTGGGCGGGGGAGGAAAAAAAAAACTGGTGTCCAGAAATAACAGGAAAAATTACAAAAACCTTTCCTAATCACTCTCCTGCGCAGCATCATCCACTGTTCCTGATCTGTCGGCAAATCTGCAGTGCGGTCCCAGTGGACGCTCAGCGGAAATTGCTTGCCAACCCCCTTCGCTACACAACAAAGTCAAAGAGTGAGGGATTCATATGTGAAATATATCAACACAGGGAGTGAAACGATTCTCCAAGTCCATGTTTATGTGTTTACTGTGTTCTATTTTCTTCCCCGCTCTGCCTCTGTGTGTGTGTGAATATGGCTTTCTATATTTGTGGTGGACAACTTCAGAGGACTTTTAAAAGTTTTTTTTATCTTCCACACCACCCTTAATGATGTGGAACAGATATGACTAAATTAATAATAAATACAAAATATCAGAGGGAATAGAAAAAGGGAAAGTGAATCAAAGTCCTCTTGCTCATCCTACTTTATCCCCGTCCTTCTTCATAATAATCCACCATCTTCTACCTCCCACCCTGCTTTTGCAATTTCTTAAGGAAAATATCATGTCATGTAAAACCTCAAAGGCCTACTTGAAAGACTTGGTTTAATGGTTAAAAAGTATGTATATATATATTGCAAATGCAATAGTCAAGCTTCAGCTTCAATATTTTCAGTGTAGTAGATGTAAAACAAAAGGGAACAATGGAGCACACTAGATATTATTAGGGTAAATAATGCAAATAATGACAGTAGTCTGAGAACATTGAACCGATTAATTAATCAGAGAACCAGTTCTGTCCACGCACAACTAGTCGAGTTGTATTGTGCACAAACCTCTGTTGGCACATTTGTGTGTGTGTATGAAATTCTCAGCAGAGATATTGTAGGTAGAAAGTAAGATGATTTATCGTTGCACCCTACAAAAGTTCTTTACTCCAATGCAAGGATGAGATATTGCATTTTTAATTGGTGTGGCCTTTGCCACCACTGTCACGTGATGAGGAAGTAAATGAGAACAAACATTGTCCAAGTAGCGAAGTGGGTGAAAATAGATACAAGACTATATTGGACTGATATTGATATTGGGAGAAATTCAAGGTTGTGATATTGGTACCGTATCACACACAAAACAAATGGTATGGTGCCATCCTGGAGTGACTTAGGACACTCTCACTGCAGACCCTTATCATTGTGACACTATTTCTCTCCACTCAGCAGGAAGACTGGGGTCTAGATATCACTGGAGCACACATTCAAATTACACCTCTGTTTATTCTTATACTGTAGATACACAAGCAGCCAGCTGTGAAATAGAAACCTTCAAGCCATAGGGATCGAGCTGATCGTCTCCGTGGCATTTCAGTGGACAGACTCTGTCTCTATTACAAGAGTCTGATGCACAGACACACCACACTTATTCACACAGGGCCGCCTGCTGCAAATAGAGGAGATAACCACTGGTACTAGAAGAGTATCTTTACCATCATCATCATCAAAAAAGAGCCACAATCAAATAAATGACTATTGCTTTTACATTCAAACAACCGCCTGATGATTCAAGGAGGTACAGACCACAGAGCACTATTAAATGAACTGACATTTTGCCCTGTGTCTTTTTTTTTCCCCTTCCCCCTCGAGGAGAGAATGAAGCTTCCCTATGCTGTGTGTTCAATTTATAGATGTGTTACTGTCCAAATTAATTTGAGATAAAATGTCAGGGTTTCCTTGGAGACACACTCAGGGAGAAGCCTGGTATTGTAATTCAGCTGAGATGCTGTAGGAATGGCTACCCTTGCATTTTGAAAAAATGAATTTGTCTTTTCATTGTGGGTTGTGATGAAGGTGATGAATAACAAAGAGAAATATTTTAAGGAATTGTCATTGCTATTGATTTTTCAAGGCCTGCATCCTGTCCTTAGTGTAGTCAGTACCCAACCATGTCTCCACTAAAATTGTGTTTTAATACAGCTAAACTGTAAGAGGTGATTTATCTTTTAGGAAACATAATCTAATTTTGTTTCCTAAAATGTTTGTATTTTCTGGGAAGACTGGGGGAGATTGGGTGGAAAAAAAAAGATCCCTAGATGCATTAAATTACCTTAGTTAAATATATATTAATTATAATACTTACAAGACAATACAATTATTCAGTAAATATTTAAATTTATGAATGATTTTCTGTCAAAATTAGCTGGAGGAGGCAAGAAGAAACAGCTAATCACTGCAATGTCTCTCTTTCTATAGCATAAGCCATTGTAGTCATCAATGTTCATTCATTCATTCTGTTTATTCATATACAGCATGATTTTCTATCAGCACAGTCTTGGTGGAGTTGTGTAATTGGTGATACTCAGCATCAATTCTGAACTGAATTTGCAAATTGACTTTTATGCTGAAATGAATGGAAACCAGCTGCAGGAAAATCTTTTTTCAACTCAAGAAAATACAAGTTGACTTGTTGGATACAGGCATCAGTTCAGTCTGTCTACAATCGAACACAGATTTTTCCACATGTCACGCTGTTGTTGCAACCTCACTGTGACATGTTGTGCATTCTGTGCGGAGCTGTGTCTAAATGTTAACACCTTAGTCCAGATCACACTGTCGGGCATGGATAAACATATGGCTGCAACATAAAGTATGATGTATGTAGACTGTACAATGGTATACCATTTGAAGTATATGCTATGATGCAAAGAAGATGCATATGAGATGATAATCCTAGGTTTCAGTGTTTGATTCCAAGACCATGACAATATCTCACCACAGAAGAGAGCACCGTTATATTGGTGCCCTGACTTGTTTAATCTGGGAAAAACTCAGTACAGTGTTTACTGGGGATACGTTTGAGCTCTGATAGCATTTGCTTAATTTAAGTAAAGCAGCAAAGAGCATTTAATCTATTTCTGAATGTTTGGGGGGGGGGGGGGGGGGTGTAGGGGGGGGGGGGGGGGGGGTTGTACCAGAAATGACTGTTCTTACGGTTTCATACAGCATTGTCTATTTTCATTTATTCCATTTTCACACGTCCATTAGCAACACTTAGAACCCCATCCTTTTGTTACTTCTCTTCCTGGCATGTGTTCTTTTCTTCATGTGTATGACTTTTTCCTCCTTTTATGCTCTCTTTTCCTAATGAAGCAACCATAAAGTGTGTCCTATTCATCTTTGCATCTATAGCCACTAAGCCTCCACCAATAATCACCAGTCCCTAACTGACACCCACCCTTATCTGCAAATTTGTGCTTTTTTTCATGTCTCAGCGTGAGAGTCCGTGAGGAGAAAAGTGCATCTGTGATGCCAAGACTTGGTTACTTGGCCAACAGCTCATGTCTCTTGTGAAGTCTAATTCACCCACAGAGCAGGGTGACTGCGGCAATCAGGGTATCTGCCTGCGTCTGTAATGAAATGATGGCTTTTCGATAATTACTGGATTGCAGGATTAAAACTATCACTGATTATTAACTATTAACTGCTCAGGCCTCCTGGTCTTCTCCGCATGTGTGTTGATTAAATGAATTATAATGATTTATTTTCTCCCATCTGTACATATGCAGTATTTTGTCCATGTTACCTGTTTTCTCATTTTTAAGTAGGGCTGGGCAAATATTTAATAATGATTTATATTTCTATATAATTGATTTCCGTTGCAATAAAGCTACAATATACAGCATGTACAAAGCTCTATTCTATTTGTTTGGTTCTATGCACAATAGAATATAAGCTTATACAGAGGGCATTTTCTACATCTGAAAATTTTTACAAATGAACATTCATTGCATGTGTTAAATCTTAAGTCTCTCTGTGCAATGTTCAAACATTATATTGCTGTTATTGCTGCTGTTGTGATTGGATAAATGGTCAGTACATAAATGAAGCTTGAAGCTGAAAAGAACTTTGTCCATCAAGCAAGCCAGAGCCTTTATTTTAAAAGCTCCAACTTGATGAACATGCCAAAAGATTTTCCTCTGAAATCTAACATGAGAAAATGCTCTGACAAGCTCGTGATTGTCAGTTTCCTGACAGTAAAGGAAGTGGAGTTTCTTTATTATAATAAAATGTTGACAATAATGACGTTCAGTAAAGCACTTCATCAACACCTTCACAGGATTTCCGGTGATAAACGGTGTGTAGTTGTACCTGTCTAATCTGAAATCCAACAGCGACAGTGACTATTTTAAGCTCTGGATGTGGAGTGCTGCTCATATTAGTTGATTCATTGCTGTTCATTATCAACATACTTTGATATGACTGGGCTATACAGTGTTATTGAGTTTGATATGAATTATTCATAGCTTATATGATTGCTTTGAGGGAGTGGCTCAGACTGACTTCTTAAAAAAAAGGAGTAGCAACGGTCGGCAAGTACATTTGGCCAAAATATCATGTCTTCATCAGGCAAAACTTTATTTATTTATTTTTACGAACCCTTTTTCTTCTAATCTTTTCAATATTGTATAAAATTAAGAGATGTGTTGGTTTAAAAAAGGAACTTGAATTTGCAACAGACCATTACTAGTGTCTTAAAACTGCTCATTGACTCAGTTACTCTTCAAAATAAGGGCTCTGAATTTGGCATGATTTGAAGTGAAGAATTAATCCAGCGGGCAGGATATTAATGCTGGTGCAGCACCTAATCAAACAACAGGTTGATATTCACCACTATTATAAATGACTGATAGGTTTAATTTTTGGTCAGGGGACAATTATGTGACAGCTGTGCTGATCAGTGTTGCCACACTGTGCTTCCCAGGTGTAATTGTGTAAGTGGACAGAAGCCTTGAAGGAGATGCTGCAACTGAAATGCATGGACTGTAGCAAACACTCAAAACAAAACGGAAAAGACAAGTGCATGTAATGCCTTACATAAAATAGGTTAATTTTTGTACAGTAGCCTGGACTGTTTATCAACATGATTACCGTTGCAAAACAAAAGTCAACTGCTCATTACTCCTAAAATTAAAAAAATGGTCTTAAACGAACACCATCACCACAAATAAGCCTCAAACTTGTAATTTGATTTAGGATATTTGTGTACATGTACTGCAAAAGCTTTTCTTCTTACAAATAGTTTGCACAAGCATGAGTATTAACACATCGAAATTGTGGATTAGTGGGTGATTTTTTAATGACAACCTCTTTTAGCCATTTGTGAGTGACTTGTAGGTGAAAACACCAGCCTGGACAAGTCGGAACAGTTGTTGATAGTTACTGTAAATTTTTGGCTTGTTTGATGAAAGCCCTAACAGGCACAAAAATATAAATATAAAAGCATTTTATTAAGTCTGAGTATGTCAGCGGGCCAAGGAAGCGTCTAATTCAACGACAGTAGGCCGTATGGATTTGGCTCATGCGGACGTACCTATAAATAAGAATGCAGCATGTCGGTGAACATGCCAGATTTAATGAGGACTTGTTTTTTGGACTTAATATGTTTTACTCCAGCAGCAGATGGGAGTATTACAATTTTGCTGTTGTGAAAGATACTGGATTTGCCCGCTGTAAAATCATGGGCAAAGGCCTAAAGGCCTCTCCTGGCCTCCACCAACACATAATGACTTATTTTACAATAATAAAAAGAGAAGAAATCCAGTTCTACATATTAATGTGTTGTTGCATAGGTCATGTCCCACCCCTGCTTGCCAATCAGTACAGTAGATTTTGCATAATCCTGCTATTAGACAAACAACACCAAAAAATAGAACCTCCATGGCAGAGAGCTGAGGACAATACAGAAATATTTCAACTCTTACTGGACTGAATGCCAGAAAGTTTGGCACAAACATTCTTCGTTCTGACTTGATCAATCATCAGGTCAAAATTTGAATTAGTCCAAAACTTAAGTCTGTATAACTGCCCTTACATTTGCATCATGTACTGTGTCCTCAGTGCTCATTACCAAACACCATACTGAGAAAATAAATAGGCCTTTTGTTTGTGCTGTAGCCATTTTGACATATTTTTAGCACAGGTGTCACCGATTACACTAACGATGGCTCATGATATGGAAATAATACATTGTCACAATGCATAATAGCATAATTGTTGAAGACTGATTACCATGTATGTGCAGTAACCTGCCGTGGTGAAACTAAAAGATGTTTGTTGAATAGAGTTAACAGAGCAGAAGCACCCTGACACTATATTAAAGCAAGAAGAAGTCGACTGGCTGCCTCCTGTACATTTCACTGTTTGAGTGAATTTACCCTAACTGCAGTTCATATTCAAAAACTATTTATAATCAATATGTCTATGTAGTTTTATTGCATTCTCAATGATACACTGTGCATTTTGACACAGTATAAGAAACTGCTGTGTGAAAAACATACAATACAGTATAGGTAATACATCATAAAGTAGCTTTGAGAGTTTACTTCAAAGACATTTACTTTTGTGTTCTGCGGCTTTATTTATATGGCACCACAGTGACGAAGTGCTGCACATTACCTTAAAACAGCAAACAATAAATTACAGCAAATTAACAAAGATCACTTTAGATAATTTAGAGACAACCGAGATTCAGGAATTGTCAAACTCCCATCAAGATCGCACAGTTTCCAGATCACCACCTACATTCCATGTAAATGTTATCAATTCTGTTCTTTACTTTTTTAACTGTGCTGCTCACGGACAGACAAACACGCACAACAACAAAGCCATTTCGCTGGAGGTAATAAATGTTTTTCTTTTTTCTTAATTGGTAGAAAATTAACTGATGACAGTCAGATCACATCACTTGACCTCCAGCTGCTGATTTTGCACTGATGAAATGAGAAGTGTCATGTTTGTCAGTTTTTACTAATCAGGTAGAGACATTTGGTTTGGAACATGTGAACTAAAACAAACAAAATGGGATGTTAGCTGACAGGGAACTAATACAAAAATCATTTGGTTCATTGGCCTGGAGCTAAGTGACAGAGAGCCCGAGTCCCCAGTGTAATTAAGCAGTGGTTTGAGCTCACGACTCAACAGCCTGCATAATTTCATTTATTTATTTATATTTTTGTGCATAAAGCTGCATGATGGCAGTCAGGAGCTGCTGGCCGCTGGTGATTTTAATCCTGGAAAGTTGGAGGCAGTAAACAATCAGCCCTTTGGCTGTGCTGAGCAAAGCCATAACAGTACCTTCCTATAGTCGTTACAAGTTTTATTCCTTTGGGAAACAAGAAGCAACATAGTCAGAAAGTTTGGGATTTGTTGGTGGTGTTGTTTTGCTTTCAGTGGCAAAAGGTGGTTGTTATGTGGGATGAAAGTGGGTGCTCTGCTGGGCAGAGTGTTCCAGAGTGGTGTCCCAGTTGTCCAGCTGTGATTTCGGTAAGGAAATCAACATCGGCCACTAACTGACAGGCATCACTTGGCATCAGGAAGCTGATCACTCTGCACTCCAGAGTGCTGTGTCAATTAAAAAGCAGCAGTGGCGGCAGCAGCAGCAGCAGCAGCAGCAGCAGGGGCAGGTACAGTACAAATGAGAACAGCCTCTTTTCTGTGCTTCAGCAGTGTGATTGGCTTCAGATTGCCGCAGGCACAGACTTTATTCACGCACATCTTCCTTTTACCAGCTTGTTAGCTGGATAGCGGCAAGATTTCCTCCATGCCATTACCATGTTATCTGATGATAAAAACAAAGGACTGTGGAGTTTGGTCAGGATTCCTCACTGCAGGCTTTAAGAAAAGGATTTTTAGTTATTGAACCTTGCAGAGTACTTGGTCACATGTATGTAAGTCAGACACTAAAGATCACCCTTTAGACAAAATGAAGACAACTGCATAATGGCTGTGTATCGGCAAGATTCTGGCAGTACGATACATATCCCAGTACAGGGATATGTATATTCCCTTAAAATATTCTAAGAAGAACTTGCTGTCAGAAGACCTCAGTAAAGAATACTTCCATATTGATGCAGCAATTTAAAGAATTGATGATTTTAATGCATCATTATTTTATAATACCCCCAAACTACAACCAGGGCATAACAGTTATTAAAGATTGTTGATATTTTGGCCATAGGTTTGTGACAGTGGGTAGTTCTCCATATATACAGAGATAGAAGACTGAGTTGCTGCTCAGGAATATTAGAACAGTCATCCTAAGTATATCATCATGAAAAACAAGTAAAAAAGGATATTAAAGCTCTGCAGCAGAACATTGTGGCTGGATTACTTTGAAGCTGAAGGATACAAAAAACCTGACAGACAGATCTATCTATCTATCTATCTATCTATCTATCTATCTATCTATCTATCTATCTATCTATCTATCTATCTATCTATCTATCTATCTATCTATCTATCTATCTATCTATCTATCTATCTATCTATCTATCTATCTATCTATCTATCTATCTATCTATCTATCTATCTATCTATCTATCTATCTATCTATCTATCTATCTATCTATCTATCTATCTATCTATCTATCTATCTATCTATCTATCTATCTATCTATCTATCTATCTATCTATCTATCTATCTATCTATCTATCTATCTATCTATCTATCTATCTATCTATCTATCTATCTATCTATCTATCTATCTATCTATCTATCTATCTATCTATCTATCTATCTATCTATCTATCTATCTATCTATCTATCTATCTATCTATCTATCTATTTTACTCCTTGGAGTTCAATATTGGATAGAAATTGCTTGAATTTCTTCCTCTTTCCTAACACAGTGTCTTTTCTTGCTTTTTTGAAGTTTGAAAACCTATCTTCTGGACTATAAAGTTTACAGTACCTCTGATGACTCCCCATCGTTCCTGTGAGCAGGAACTTCTTCCACTTTAAAGCCTTTCCTCTGGTACTAAATTTTTAAATTGGATTTTTTTTTTTATTTGAAGCAGACTATGAAATTGAAGTGCTCCAACATGCTTGCCTTTTTGAAAACCTTATATTGAAAAGGTCCAATTCCGTCAAGCCAAAAGTTGTGGTTCATTTTGATTATCTGGACGGTGATAAATCATGAAATATTGTTGACTGTATAATTGTAGCTGATGGGTGATGATGAAGTTGTGGCTGCAGCTGATGGTGGAATCAATTCATCTCAAGAAAATATTTGTAATTTATAATGATGGGTTTTTTGGAAGAAAGAGCTAACTTTGCAAGAAGAGATCAGCAACTGTCAGAAGCACTTGCTGGTTCAGTGATGAGCTCATTTAGACTGAGCTTGTCTGCTGAACATTTGATGAATTCTGTAATGGACATTGGCTGAGATGGAGAGAGAGCACGAGGCTGGCTGATCTCCAGGTGACCTTCTTAGCAAAATCAGGGAGCGGAAATAAAGTCACAGTGAGAGAAAGTTTAAGAAACTGCACTAATCTCTATTATTTGAAAGAGGGTGGTCATTAACATTCAGTTCCACCTTTGCCTCTTACTGTATATGCGTCATATAAAATCATTTTTGTACCATTTTGTACCCAAACGGAAGTCATTTATTGCTTCAGTACTTTATGCATCTTATTCACAAAGTTCAATAAGACTCCAAACTATTCTCAGGACCATATACAGTACTGTATATCATATTATGCTGCAGCTATAGATTTTGCTCAGCAGCACACTGAGGTGGTATAGCATCAGCAAACCTGCTTTGCTGGCTGAAACAACAGCGGATCTTATATAAGCATAAGAAAAACAATGCAGTTGATGAAACCTGATGTATCTGCTGAGTTAGGTAGAAGACTTGACAGAGGCTGAATCCATTAATACACTGCATATGGACACTACTGGAATGTTATAATGAAAAAAAGCATGGGCTTTTTTATTGGCTTTGGCTCCAGTTTGTATCAGTAGGAATGTAGGACCCAGGTGAACATTCACAACAGTAACAGTTAGCACTTTTGTAAAACTTGAGACAGGACTCAATACAATGTAATTATCCATCGGATCATGTTAATGAATGATGCAAAATAGTTAACACCATTATCACTTAGAGCTATAAAGTTGTTTTTGTTGTTGTTTTCTTCCTCCAACTTGTTTTGTTTGTGGCATGTCCTTAAAGTAACAGCTTAGGATTAGCAATTGGGAATGGTATTAATTAGCTTTTTGTTGCTGTGTTTGTTTGGTTTTGTAAATTTTAATGTTCAAGATCCTTTAGTTTTATTCTTAAGTTGACCTTGTATTTCATTTCAGTCTTGGGCGGCTCTGAGTGGAAAAGTCAGATTAAAATCTTTTATGAGATCAGCTGACTTTAATGTAAACTGTACTTGAGGGACAACAGGGTGATATTCTCTAATTAGAGTGACTGTGTGGCAGATTTGTGTACATGCAGAAGGCCAGGTTTGAAATTTTATAGAGACATCATGTGCAGAATGGCTTTGCAGAGCAAACATAAGGTGCATTCTGTTTAATATACAGGAAATGTATATATTTATTTATTTTTTTGAACACATGGTGGTCTTTTTTCAGAGCAAAAGCATGATGTTAAACTGGCAACATTTCTGTTAGTTTACTAAACTAAAGGTGGAAAATGCAAACCTGAGTTTTAGCCTGCCATACCAAAATAAACATGATAGTTGAAAGGTGCAAAATGAATGGTTATAGACTGCATCAAGAAGAAAACTAATGATGCACACCACAGCAAATGTCAGATCAACCAGCTAAGAGACTGAATATTTTGTTGATTTTCAACACAGTACTGAATCAACCTGTGACATCACCACAATTAATTAGAAATGGTTTCTTAACAGTCAAAGCAATTAAAGAATAACTTGTTCTGATTCTGAAAGTGTTGAGGGAAAAACTGCAGGAGAGCATGGCAACATTTGATGAATTTATTCAACTTTAACTGAATAACATGACCATGTCACAAAACCTTGGACTTCTTACCCAACATTCTATTAAACTTTGTCGTCGGCAGCACATCAGCCATAAAGACTTAAGTGACTTCTGTCGAACTACACAGTGATGCCACACTTCCTGTGTCCACCCTTTCAAATTAAATCCATGTGTGTTTCAGCCATATGTTATATAAGTTTTGATTGTATTTTGACAAGACTCAGCTTCCAATAGAGTTTTCAGTGGGTTTTTTTTCCGCAGTGACTAAACAACCAATGAAATCTCACTAACTAATGATTATTTTATATTACTATATATGTACATGTAGCATTATGGATTCATTAAATTACTTTTGCATCCAGGAGAAAAGGGGTTTGTTTGGAAATAAAACCAGAGGGTTGACCCAGCTGGATGTGTTATTTGCCACCACTGCACAGCTCGTTACTTACTGTCTATTGCTGTGTTCAAGTGGAACTCATGAACTCATTATTATGACACAGAATATTCTGAATTTGGCGCTTCCAGAAAATGTTAAAGTTTTAGTAAAGTTAACAGGTCATTTACTGTATATGATGGAGTTGTGTTCAGATGTGCTCAACTTGTGAACACGGTAAACGATGAATGCAACATATAGTCCAGTGATTTAGACAGGTACTGCTACAAAACAACGCCTTGATTAATTAAAAAAACTCATCACATTCGTGCTTTTTTTACATTAATAGAATAGCTTAATGATTAATGCTGATGTACTGTGTGTGTAATGATTTATGTGTGTAATTTGTTTGGTGTGGTGATAGAATAAAACATTGTAATCTACCCAATCCCACTCATGAAAATGTCCATGCATAATTTGACATAGAGCAGCTGAGTCTTAGATGTAGTGTAGTGTGCAGTGTACTGACATGCAGGGGGGCGACTCAGAAACATGTACTGTACTTGTGCCCATCGTTCCCCCTGCCAGTGACTCTTCTGATCACATCAGAAGCTGTGCTGGTCATCCTCCCACCAGTTCATGAGTTTCAGCACTGAGAGCAAAGCTGTGCCGTGTCACACGAGACACAAACCTGCTGAAGGGGAGATTCAAAAAGGCGCTGTTGACGGGTCAAACTCCAGAACCCTGTTCTGAGGCCGAGTCTGCATTCACCTGGATTGTGAACTGACCTGCACTGTGAGCCAGGACAGACCCAGGTGTCAGTATCTCTTATACCTCATTCCCACTAGTCAAATCACAGGTTCAAATGTGTTTTTACCAGTGGGAATTTGTTTAATCAGCTTTCACTCCTGGGTCAAATGATTTTGATCAGTGGGGAACACAAGACCCCGGTGGACACTCTACATCTTCCACATTGGCATCATTTCCGACACAATCACTAAGACGAACTCGTGAACGGTGCTCAATATTTTTTTCACTTCAGTGGCGGTTGCTGGTCTGTGAAACAGGAGAAGCTAATCTCAGGTCTAGTTATTTATACATAAGTCCCCCATTTTGATAAAAATGAACAACTGAAACATGGAAAGGCAATAATTATGGAAATCTGAAACAAATTTTATTTGCATTCTATAATTGCCGACCTTTTTAGTGGGTTCACCCAGGTTGCAAACAATCTCCGGTATAAATGAGAATAAGGCTTTACAGAGAATCCTGCTCTGTGGCACGTGTCAAACCCAAGGCCGGGGGCCACATCCAGCCCACCATACAACTGTATTCGGCCCCTAAGATAATGTCTTTCCTGCTCCTTAATACCATACATCAAGTTACCTCGACTGTATAAATAAATTTATAAGTAAAAAAAAAATAAATGCAGACTTTGAGAACACAGAACCAGAGGGACGGTTATAAGGAGGCTCACCCCCTCATTTGTTTTTTGCTGCCTCTTTTTTAGCTAGCAAAAATTATTTAGTATTATTTAGTACAGCAAATATTTAGCCAAGATACATGCGACTACAGGCCTGTATGTGAAATATAGCATTCTCTAATATTTCTATTAATATTATATTATATTAATTTCTGATTTCTTTCTTTATTTTATCTATAACGATTGTTCTGAATTTTATATTATTTGACCTTGTCTGGTATTCAACTTGGACACAGTTTTTCATTTTGGCCCCCTCTATAATTAGATTTGACACCCCTGCTCTGTGGTGAGCCCCACAATTTGTTCTGCATTGAAAATGGGACAGCAGTGGTTTACGTCTGTCATAGTCTGTGTCTGTGTCTGAGGCTCCTCTGATGGTTCTCCACCAAATAAAAAACATCTCTCTTTCTCTCCTAACCACTCATTCAGATTATGTTGAGTGGATGAGTTATCACCCTATTATATCACCTTCTAAATGGTGAACAGTAAATCCACACATGACAGTATAGGTTTTGCCTCCTGTGAGAATTATCCCAGTTTTCTAAAACATTTAGCTGCAAATGTTTGACCAAACAAGCAGGCCCTGCCAGTCATTTCCTGCTCGGCTTTAGCCCTTTTTCATTGATAGAGTAGAAATCTCACTCAACTACAGTTGAGCATGTAATTTTGCTCTGTGCTGCAGCTCCCACAGCACCAACAGAAAAGTAAGTGAAGTACTTAACAACAGAAATACATTCTCAGTCTAACCTTTCTTTATAGCGGTGAATGGTGGCCTGTTCCAGGGCATGAATGTACCAAATTCCAAACAGCTGCTTGTTGATGTTTATTAGTTAAATTGCATGTGCAGGAAGCACAGAGCTTTGACACACTGCAATGAATAAGGAATTACATGCATCAAAAAGTAAAGCTGCAGTGTGTAACTTATGGTGGGTTTTGTTGTTGTTGGCTGATGATGGAAAGGAAAGGATCGTTATCATTATACAACCGAAATTGCACAATGAAATTACGAGG
Source organism: Brachirus orientalis (assembly GCA_016785285.1). Taxonomy (NCBI): domain Eukaryota; kingdom Metazoa; phylum Chordata; class Actinopteri; order Pleuronectiformes; family Soleidae; genus Brachirus; species Brachirus orientalis. The sequence goes on from JAFBJR010000081.1 coordinate 4,446,121, forward strand.
TCAGATGGAGGGTTGATCAGAGCTGCTATGATTGAGCACAGACCTAACCTGATACATGTTTTATAACTCATTATACTGTATATATACTTGAATGTATACTATATGTTACCCCTTTAAAGACAAATTAAAAAGAGGTAGTAAAAATGACAGAAAGTATCAAGGGGTCCCCCTCTATGCTTGGTCATTAGCGATAAATTAACTAACATTGTGTCTCTAATCTCTTAATTGATGTCATACACCAATATGTTGGAGGCATCTGTCCAGTGTACTCGTGATGAAGACGGCGTCAGAGTTTGGAGGATAAGTGAGTGTCCCTCTGCCTTGGTGAAGCAAGAGGTTCCCCAATTCAGCGGCTTGTTTGTATCCACACTCAAACAGCTACAAGGAAGGCTTGGAAATGATTTCTGTTGCTGCACAGAGTTAAAGTGCATTATTACTGGAGGAGTGAGGTTGAAATCCAGTTTATTGCTCCTCAGTATGAGCATGGAGACAAGTCATGTTCTGTGTGTGTGGCCATTTTAAGATGAAGGACTGACTGGGCTGTGAGATTAAAGCTTAAAGACTGAGTAACTTCAAGTTATTTTTGTTGATGTTACTATTCTGCCTCTGTATGCTTTTCATGAAAAGAAATGATGTAACATACAACATTTGTATGCTGCATCCTTCATCTGGAAACAGGCTCCGTCCAGCAATACTATCAGACCTGACTGAAGGAGCGTTTGTGTGTATACAGTGGCAGCGCAGTAGCGGACAGAGACAAAAAGCATGCATCCAATCAAAGTGCTCAATGACCAGGTTTTCTTTTTTTTTTAATTTTGAGAAAATTCATTTCTGAAGCACCATTGTGCTTTCAGTCTCACTCCAACTTGTTTGCAGTCAGTTTATTAACACAATGTTTCTGTTGCTTCCAGTTGGCTTGAGGTAAAACAAATCACAATGTCTCTGGGCAACACTGAGAGAGTCATGTGGAGATCATAGGCTGAATCGGTATTGTGCGAGGTCATTTGACATTGATTTGAACGTAGCAGACATTTGTTTGTCTTTAAATGTTATCATTTTCACATTAAACAATTCCTGTCCTGTGACTTTTTCCCTGAGATCTTTGCTGCTGATTTTGTATGCACCTCTCATCCAACTACATTTAACAAAAAGAAAAGAAAAACAGTTGTGGCCGCTTGTTTTCCCAGCACCCATCAGCTATCGAACGTGTCTGGAATAAAGACAGCTGACCTTGGTGGAGCTAAACACATCCTCTGGGTGCCAAAGTGCTAAAAAATCATAGCACAAGCTTCCAGCCAAGGGCCAGATAATTTTGGAGGGAAGGTGTGCTGAAAAGCAAAGGAGAGAAGGCAAACAGAGAACTGTAGTCAGGACTTACTAAAATGTGTACACAGCGTATCTACAACACCCACCTTGACACAGAATATTTCTCTTTTCATATAGAGAGAATGAAAATGTTGAAAGAAAGCCACCAACCGAAGGCATATTTTTCAGCTTCTGTCAATCTTAGTGAAGGTCAGACCCCAGTTATTGCCTCCCTTCAATCACAGATGAGGTGCAGCCACCACTGAGTGAGATCCAATCATTGCAGCTTTGTGGCTGTGAAAACAGAGTGACCTGTGGTGCCGTGAGAGAGGGGCACGGGGTTAGAGGGGAAGAGAGCTGCCTTTTAGTGAGTAACACTGCCCCAAGGAGACAAGTACCAGGTTTCTGCTTATTCTCTTTGCTGTGTAGAAGGTGAAATGGATTGAAAAAGCCCAAGATTCTGCATCCTGTGGTACTCAAGTGGTTTTCCATTTTAATCGTGGTGAAATTATAGATTTAAATTGCAAATAGGACAGTTAGATGGATTTAAATGTGTTCCTACTACAAAGCTGGGTTGTTGCAGTGCTTCAGAGACATATTTGCCTTCCATATTGATGTTATATCAGCATTAGGGATGAAACCTAATCAATGTTGGATAGATTATTCTGCTTACAAGTGCAAGTTTTTGCAATCTACAGTATCTACTGTAGATTTACAACAGTAAAACATGTATATTTGAATGAAAAAATTCCCATATTCAATGTGCAGCCTTTCCTCTAGTGCATATAGTGCTTTATCCGCCGTGTTTGCATTAAAAGGTCTAATAAGACTGAATGTACAGATGGCCATCTGTACGTATGTTATGTACTGAGTGGGCCTTGCCGCTCAAAAAAAAACAAAAAAAACACACACGCTCCTCTATGTTTATGTTACCAGATTCAGAAAACATATTTTCCAGCTAATCCATATGTACAGATGAAATACACAAGCAGCGACACACTGAGAGTGCAGCATCGCTTAACTCTCTCCTCAATAACAGTTTGTAATATTACTGATCGTACATGTATTTATGCCAACTTGAAATATAGTTAAAATAAAAATGTATAAAAACACTTTGTGGTTCAAATCCAGGCATGGTCCTCTCTGCACTGTCCTATTAGCCTAATGCAACATTAGCTGCTAATGAGATTACATTTTTTTTTTTCTCACAGTACAACTGCAACATAATGTTATTCTCAGTAATTGATCTTTAAGAGCAAAATCCATCTCCTTATATGTTCCAGATGAGTCGACCCGGCGACAGTGTAAATAAGGGACCATGACACTGGTGTGGGAAAAACCCCCCACAACATTTTATCTGTATTTTTTGCAGCTTGCACATCTTCTGTATCTGGCTGTCATTTCACACTGCAGGCCTGTTTTGCTGTAATAAGAGTGTGATGTCAGCAGAAGACAGACTCCAGAGCCAACACAGCAGACACTTCTGCAGCAGCAGCAGAAGCATCCAATCAAGCAGACAGGCAGTGCAGGAAACCACAGGCAAAGGTTAAACACAGACAACAGGAACAATCTTCCTTTAGTCTGTGGACAGAGGCCATGAGCTGATGACTCTTTTTTTTTCTCTTGCAGCAATTACTGTCATTGCTATGAAATTGAATATTGAATATTAATTATCAAATGATCTGTTTGTGATTTAAAGTAACTGATGATGACACTTACAACAGTGTTCATCAGGACATGACAGTCTTATACACCCTCAAGATAATTGTGGATGAGCTTGGTGCCACCATTATTATAGTAGATAACCTTCAGTCCCTGTAGAGGACTCTCACTCAATTAACTGGATGCTCAGCTTCCTTATCAGCCCACTGACGAGTCTTTCTTTGTGCTCTGATTTTTTTTTTTTTCAGATGCACAATTACATGATTTAGTTGTTTTAACTTGAGAGAGAGCAGGTTTTTTTGCGCCCTGCCCCCGCTTGGCAATTAAAAGAATGACTGTGGAATGATGAATTAGTGTAATGAGATAGCTGGATTTTTACGGCAGTAGTTTTACACAGATTGGCACATGGCCTACAGCTTCAGATGCTCCACATCTGGTATTATGGATAATCTCATTTGTTACGGGAGGGTCCATCCATCCATTGTCTAGCGCTTTATCATCCACATGAGGGTTGCACGGCTGCTGTTGCCATTCCCAGTCGGCATAGAGCAAAAGGCGGTTGGGCACCCTGGACTGGTCCACACCAGCTCATGCATTTATAACCACTGGCCACATTGTATAGGTTCAATAAAGAGAAAGTATATTATGAATGGTGCATTAAAAAGACATGATATATCAAACAATTATTTGCTTCCCATAAACAATTTCTTCTGCACTACTTTTATAATAAAATAGATAATATATAACAAATAATAATAATAAATAATAATTATTATTATAATATATAACAAAAGCACTTGTTATTCCTCGTCTCTCCTAAAGTGAAGAAGACAATTACAACTCTTTGATTGCACAGATGGATATTTAATACTCTGCTTGACTGGTTTTTTTGATTGTACTCTTTTCAGGTTCAGTATTGTTGTTCTGTCATTTGGCTTACTTCTTTTTCTAGTGTAGTTAAAGATGGCCACCCAGTTTGGGCAAACGTGTTGACATTCCTCTCAGCTCATAAATTGGTCCTCTACATTGTTCCTGTCTACCGACCTTTTGATAGATACTGTATCTCCACAGAATCTTCTACAGCCAAGTGTGTGCAGATGAGCGATCGCTGTCATGGAATATCAAGTGCTGATTTTCTGTGTAATGGATTCAGTGATAACACCCCCTGCTGTCCCACCACCTGTTCTCTCAGCCGAGAGCCGTGTCACTGCGCACACATCCACGGCTCGTTTACCAGCTCGCAGCACCTCAAAAACAAGCACATCCCTAATAACCACTCAAAGACTCTCAGAACCAGCTCAAATAGAGAGAGCTAAGTCAAGATGCTCACGCTCTCACTTTAATGAGATGAGACGTCAGGAGATGTGAATGGAGCCGCAGAGATTTGTCCATCCAGCCACAGTATCGTTCCGTCTCTATGTGTGACAGTGATGAATTGCCGGAGCTGGGCTCCTCTCTGAAAAATTAAGCCATTAGTCGCTGAGGAGGGACGGATGGTGAGGTGCTGGTCGGTCAAGTCTCGTGGGCACGTAAAGGTCTCCCCACTCTTCCTGCATGTTCTGTACTGGCCTTAACAGGACAATCCATCTTCATCAGATCCCAGGCCGTGCAGCACTTGCACCATGACTTTTTTATATAACAGAAATGACCACTTCATCATTTCATGGGTAAATGAGCCAGAAACAGAGAGGTCGAGAAAGTCAAGAACAAATAAATGCATGCATGGTCCTTGGTTTACAGCTTCAGCTGTTGAATTGAAATGGGTCCTTTGTGGAAATTCACATCTACTTCTACTTTAAAACTTTATACTACGTTCACATTAGCAGGCAGACTCATATCTGATATTTTTCCTTTGATGTGACTCATATTTTTTTTAATCTGATAGGAATTTTGGAATTTCAAATTATCAAATAAAAGAAAAATTTGGTCCTTGGTTGGTCATATGTTTGTGGCCATGCAACATAAGTTAGAATGTTAGAGGTGCATTTACATGAATGTCAAATGCCAGGCTTTTGTACTTGTGAATGTGAACTGTCAAATCTGATCTATACTGAATTGGAATTGAATCAATATTTTTCATTATATAACATTATATAACATAGTAAATCACTGTCTATCAAAATCTTTTTAAAATGAGGGTTGTGGGAAAGACATGAAATAACTGTGATTGTTAACATGAAAAGTCTGCTGTTCCCTTCTGACAGCTGATCCTTTACTGTCTGTGTCTCCACAGAGTCACTAATCATGTATGATGTGGCAAGGGTGCCTTCTCCTAAGGACGGTGCAAATGGGATGTCACAGCCAGTTCTCCCCAGAGCAGGAGCGGAAGCAGCTACAGGATCCGGTGGGCCTGCGTCAACTGCAGTCTTACAAGCTACACCTGAGGAGGCGCAGCCAGGTACAGAGGAGGAAGAGGAGGAGGAGGAGGCCCAGGCAGAGCCTGTCCTTGTGAAGAAGCCACATAGGGAGATACTAGACCATGAGAGGAAGAGGCGGGTCGAGCTTAAATGTATGGAGCTTCAGGAGATGATGGAGGAGCAGGGGTAAGTAGACTGGCATCAAAGAGCTATGAACATTATAGTATACTTATTACAACAAAGCAATATCCATGTTTTGCTCTTTTTCTTGACAATTTTGAAGTATCTGTAATTCCGCAGCTCAACACACACTCACTGTTAATAAAATATATACAAAAAAGCAGAAGAAAATGGACTTCACACGGAGAGGTAGTGATTACATGTCACGAGGATCAGTGAAACCCAAGCTGCCATATGAGCTGTCGAAAAAAACAATAAAACTGAAGAACATCTTCTGCAGCTGACTTGCCTCCTGTTGGATCAGACGCACTGTAAGCTGCCACCTCTGAAGTGAAAATTCTCAGTTTGTATACATTTAAACCATTATATCATCATTATTATACTCATGGTTTACTCATATACTGAGAAGTTTGACATTTCTTGATTTCTATCATACAGCACAGTAGCTACAACTCTCAGCTGTCTCAGGCTCTTCATACCGGTCCATGATGCACCTTTTTTATTATTATTCTCCATGACTCCAACATTAGCAACTGACTTCTCAGACTGTGTCTTCATTATCTCTTTGACAGCGCAGTGCCGCACTGATGACATGTCGTTGACAGCTGTATTAATATTTTCGATTCAACTCTTACAATGTGACAGCTGAAATGGTTATATGTATCGCATTTTCACACTCTGATTCCAGACAGCTGGATTTAAAGACCCTGTTCAGACAGGGGGTCTCATTTATAAAGCTTGCGTATGCACAAAAGAAGGCGCACGGCACTTCCTACGCAACGTTTGGGATTTATTACTAAACAAACTTGATGGGAAACGTGCGCAATAGAGGTGAAACTGTGACTCTGTTGGCAGAAAGACAGTTTTAAATGATACCACAGTGTAAATTCAATGATTATTCCTCACAACAAGCACATACAGAAACAGGCTTCTACATTTGGCGTTTACTGTATGATAAACAACCCTCTGACAATGTCTCACCCCCCAAACTATTCACTAATGTTGCAGGGGACAGTGGATTCCCACATAAGCTGTGGGTACTTAATATTCCCCAGCCCACAGTGCTCAGAGGACCGGAAGTAAAGTGTGCGCTGTTATGGAGCAACACCATTGACCTTCTGCATTTACAACATCTTCTGTCATTCTGTCACTCTAAAGGTCTTTTTAGTGTTAGTGATAATGACATTGTATGGAATCTTTTTTTTTGTGATCTATTTCTGAATTTGATAGTGATTCATAAAGTGAAACTGGCATGGGATTAGGGTTAGGATTATAAGGGTTAGGGTTATTTAATGTAACAACAGCTTGAGTTATTTCACTTAGCTTCTCTCATATCTTCTCTCTCTCTCTCTGTCACACAAACACGTTGAAATCAGATACATCCGTACTGTGACTTTTCATATGGACATGTTCACATGACACATTTTTATTCCGATGATGCTTTTATTCCCATTGCTTGTGTCCATGTGAACATAGCTAGTGTCCACTTGAATAAAGGGCAGGGGAAGGGAACACCCTTCACTGAGGATGGATGTTTCTACAAGGTCTGAAAGGGGCCAAAGCCTATGTCTTTTTAAATTTTGTGTGACATCTTTAGCTTTGTTTAAACCTGGTATTAACATACAGTATATGAACAGATTTACAAGAAGTTTATGCACAAGAAAATTAGAGTGGTCTTGCAGGGCTCTTAATAAATATGAAAAACAATAAAACATTTGTTTCAACAAGCCCCACAGACACACACATTTTATGTCAAGTGATTTCAAAAGTTTTCAGTAAAACAGCAGTATGTACTGTATTTTGATTATAGCTCACTTTCTGAGAAGCTAATAGAGGGGAAGCCATTGAAAAAAATTGGGTGTGTAGTCGATGACTGAACTTTGACAGGCGTGCGTACCTGTTCACAGGCTGCACCAAAACATTACATTCAAAATCTGGTTGCTGCCCAAAAGTCATTTCCATGCACTGCTGGAGAGAAGAAAACACAGCAGAGGAAACCAAAATGAAGGTTTAGTGTAGAATAAATAGAATAAATAATGTAGAATAAATAGAATAAATAATGAAGGTTATTTTTAGCAATGTGATATTGAAATGCTGAATCTGTGTTTTATTTCCCTGTTAACAATAAACATTCTATTATTGGGACAATCTGACTTTATGAGGTGAGAAGATAAAGATGGAACACACCTGGCACAAATTAAAGTAAAATCTTGTGAGGGTTTGCTGTTATCTTAAAATACTGGCTCCCTATCAGCTCAGTGTTAAGTGAAGGGCTCTGTAGGGAGTGTTTTGGCAGAGGCTTTGGTATTTCCTGCTTGGCCAGCTGCCCCAGATAGTATAATTGGCAGTGTTCACAATTAGCAACCCCGAGAAGGAACATGTCGTCCTCACTGGATGGTCAGCAATGACATGACATGGTTGGAGACACAGGAAAGGTAGGAAGGAGCTGCACTGTGGGGTAAAAAGAGGAGAGTGGTGACTGTAGAATGTTTCTACATTAGTGCTGCCCAAGCTGACAGCAGGAGGTAACTGTGACGGGAAAAACATCATGCTGGAAATTCTATCTGCAAAAGCAATATACACTGCTCAGAAAAAATAAAGGGAACACTAAAATAACACGTCCTAGATCTGAATGAATGCTTTGATTCTTATTGAATGCTTTGTTCTTTACATAGATGAATATGCACAACAGCATGTGAAATTGATTGTCAGTCAGTGTTGCTTCCTAAGTGGACAGTTTGACTTCACATAAGTGTGATTGACTTGGAGTTACATTGTGTTGTTTAAGTGTTCCCTTTATTTTTTTATATGGACATCACTTTAATTAGCATGTAGCTTTGCGGCGGTGACATCAATTCTACATCGTTTATAAAAATGACATCCACACTCACTCATGAGCCATTTTCTGGGTTCAAACATAGAGCGATATAAAGTTTCATATATCAACAGCGGCCATTTTGAGTCATAATCTGTTGTTGCATATTTGCAGCAACACTTATCCTTTTGTTTTTAAACAGCATTTTCACCAAGTAATAGAATTAGTGAGGTTGCCACAGTCAATGTCTTTTTTTCATTATTGTGATAAAGGCCTTCACCACAAATTTTAATTGTGACAATATTACCAGCACATTTAGGCCTTAACCTTATCCTTGCCCATTAATCAGCCTTTCTCATGGAGGGCATGGGTTTTGTTTTTGTTTCAATTAGCTGGTTTGTAGACTTTTGTGAATTATGTCCCCAAATGTAGCCTGCAGCACACACACACACACACACCCTGCAGGCAACCTCCAAGTGACAAGCTCTAACATCCTGTGTTGGGACAGAGGAAACTAATTTTCTCTTTGATATCTATTGACTTTTTATTAATTTCACATTTGTGGTTATAGAAACGCTGCTCACCCTTAATAGATTAAGAAATGTGATTTAATTGAATAAAGAGCAAGATCATCGGAGCTTGTTTTTGTTGTCAAGGTCAGATAAGAACGGCACAGACGTGACTCTGAGAATGTGGAAGAACGTACGCCTTGTTGTCTCTGAGGTCGCCACTCTAGCAACAGTTGACAAAACCTTTACTGCTGCTGACTGTACAGTCATTCACAGCCTCTCACCACCACCACCACACATGCCACATAATAAATAGATACCCCCCACACCCACTGAGAGTGCTGCACCGTGCGTTCCTCCTGCTAAAACAATGAGTGACGCTGCAAAAATTTAATGTGACTATTTATATAAACAGGTTTAGAATTTTCCCTTCCATTCATTTGGATCAACTTTAGTTTTATTTCAGTTAAGCGTCTGATTGTGGCACATTTTTCCATCCCCTCTCTCCTTTTCTTTCTTCCTGCTCTGCTGCACACAAACACACATACCCAGAGTGTGGATGAGGTGGAGTGAAAGTTTCTCAGGTAAATGGTGTGTTAAGAGTTTGTCAAAACTAAAGATGGACTGGGTTTGTCCGGCAGTGGAGCCTCATTAAGACTGAAGGGGCAACAGCAGACTACAGCAGGCTGATGCAGCTGAACAGGAACTACTAGAGAAGAATAAGAACAAGAGGTAGGGGTCCACTGGTGCCATCTGTCAAGGTCCACTCATCTTCTGGCCTTGAGTAGACATGTTGTTCCCGGGTTGAGAGCCATGATGTCGAGTGGAACAATGTAGTGGTAGGCAGCAGCTTGGCTAATGATGACAGAATACAAGGAGCCCAGGCGCCCGCAGTGTCCAGCTCTTCCCAGCTCCTCACACTGCACGGGTTCAGTTGGCAGACGGTCACACTTGAAGGACAGTGAACGCTCGGCTGAGTGTTGAAGCTGTGCACGGTCTCTACTCATCTTGTTAAGCTATAATAGAAGGAGGATCTCATTTGCCAGCTTGGCTCAGCAAAGCTCATCCTGCCTCTCCAATTTCTAATGTGCCTCTTTAAATGACAGTGTGTGTGTGCATGTGTGCAGGATTAAGGGATAGAGCTGGGGGGATGAAACACGGGGTTAGAGACAGACAGGAATGCCAGACATTAGACACAATTAAAATGGTGACTGAATTCTGTTTCAATTTTTTTTTTTTTCCTCATGGATTTAAAACTAAGGCTTCTGCCTTGACGTCACTTGAGAGGTCCCATCTTAACTGAGGTTGTCTGTGAAGGATTAGGCTGGAGGGCAGTTTGGCCTGCCTCCTCCTTCTCTAACCCTGCAGCACTTTTTACACACAAACCCACAATCCAGTCATGCTCTTCTCCTGAGATAAGGCCAGGATAAATAGTCTGTCATGAGTGATGGCCTCACCCAGGGAGCCAATTAGATGAGCTCTGCAATTAAAGGAATCTGGTCATTTAGCTGTTCGAGACCTGGCAGCACTGGTGCATTGAGTGTTCTCTTGCTGCAGGGAAAATTGCCCTTTTCTGCATATTAGGTGGGCTCGAGGATACATGTGTCAGGCCATTTATACAAGAAGAGCGTGTCTGCAAGAGCATGAGGCATGATCTGTTAGAGGAGTAACAGTAGAGTAGCTCTTGGAGAAGATGGTATATAACAGACACTCTATAGCCATCCTGAATTCTTCAAAAGTCCAGTGTTTAACATTTAGTAGGGTTTGTTGATAAAAAATTGAATGTACCACACATTAAATGTGTTTTTATAGTCTATAATTGAGGATCTATATTCTAAGAAATGAATTGCATTGTATGGTCAGAGAATGGCCGTGATATGTCATCACAGTTTAGAAGCCATGTGAAATTGAAATACTGGCTTCACTGACAAGAATGGTAGACAGTTTATTCACAATTATAATATGTGGAAAGAGTAGCTCCTCTGTAGATCGAGACTTTGGTTCATGTAGCATGGGTTTCTCAAACTACCAGTTTGAGGAACTACCAGTTCCCACTCATCCATACAGACTTGTATGGATGAGTGGGAGGGGGAAAATGCTCTCCAAAAGTTTTAATTTGGATCACAGTACATATTTTTAAAAGTACCTGTTTTATTCTCTCATTGCATATCTCTCATAATATATATCTACACACAAAGTATTTTGGGTAAAGCATTTGGGTAAAGCATTATAGTAATATATAATATTTAGTAGTAAAAAAAGTAATAAAATGTGTTACAATTTTTTGGTAATATTACTTTTACAATGACCGGTAACGTGTTAGGGCAAGTTCACGTCACATCGCCAGTCGAGCTGAAATGGTAGAAAAAACAAACTAGTGAATACACGTCCTTGTCTTGGTTGTGTGCTGCTGCAGATATGAGGCGATTATGGCTTTGATCACAGACAGAGGCAGAATGTGCTGCCGCATGGCTGTCATTCACGTCCCTGAGGAACAATGTCAGCGATATTTTCTCACATCTATCCAAGTAGCTTTTGGGTTTTTTTTTTTTTTTTTTGCTGAAACTCAACCAAAGTACCTCTTCAGTGTCACAGACATCACCATAGTAACTTAGGCTCTGAACATAACCTCATCCAGACTGTTGCTCTTCTAGGCAATAGCCCCAAACCAAACCAACGAACCAAACCTCAACCTGACCTGCCGACTATTAGCGTAACGTAACATTTTATTCCCTGACGGGAAAGAGAGTGGAGGGTAGAGGAGTCTTCTTTTAGTTACAATCTGCAGTCTCAGATGTCCATGTATGACACACCTTTAAAAAAAAAAAAAAAAAAAAATCATCATTGTGTCTTCTTTGGAACAACCTTGGGTACAGACGGTTTTTATTATTGTGTGTGATTCTAACCCCCCCCCACAAATTGGGGGGTTGGGGAAGGTATTGCTTTGCTTCACTGTGTTATTTTTACATATGTGTTATTTTATAGTCAAGTAGTCAAGAGGCACAAGCAAAAGACACAGGAACAACAGAGGGATGTGAACTCACGTTGCACATTAGACAGTTTATGTTCAACTCAGTCAAAGAGGAGAGAGAGATAGCATGGGAGCCAATTTGCTGCTTTTTAGCCCAGAGTACCACAGTATTGTTTTAATAACATCTGCTGTGACACTGAATTGCAGGACGTGCAAGTAGCTGGGATCTTATTAAGAGCTGCTCTCCGAGTCTCAGTCTTAAAGGCAAGGGCAATTAACTATCACTGCTCCAACTGAGGTTTTCCTGCAAGCTCAAGACAATAAGCCTGTGTCCTATAAGACTGAAAAAGGGTGAGGAAAGACTCTCAGGAACAATCACCCATTTTGTACACTGTCACTGGAGGGAGCTCCCAAGGAGATACAGAAGATCCCGTCCAGACAAATCAGCTTCAAATGCTGTTGTTACACACATTCGTAAGAAAAAAAAAAAAACGAGCAATCTGAACCTGCTGTGGCAATTTGTTCTCCTCCAACTATTTATCTGGTCAGTGTGAGGTGAAAAAGGGCAACTTTACATAGTGAGAGAAATAAGGACTCTTTTATTGCGATTCCATGTCTGCTCTATCTGGTACCAGGAAATCTATGACTCTAGAGAGCATCAGCTTGAGAGTTAAACTCCTGTGGCAGCTGCACTCAGTGGGTCTTTTTTATTTCTGCCCCTGAAATAGAAATGTGGGGGTGTTCAGTTTTACCTTGTTGTGTTCCCAGCGCCATTCAGTCTCCCTAACTAACCACCTCTGTACTCCTTGTCGTGTGATTGATGGCTGTAGAGTTTCAAAGGTGTACAGCAGTGCCTGGGGACGACTTGTGGAAAAAGGCACATCAGACAGCAATGCAGAGACATCGCTGGCACACGTACACAAATACAAAAAGGAGCAGACGCCCACATAGCCCCACATAGACATGTCCTCATCAAATGAAGGACTATCAGCCACAGCTATTCATTTTTGCGGGTCATGGCTGTGTAATTACTCCAATCAAGTTCTTTAATTGTGGTGATTTTTCATGGCTGGGGTAGTGGGCAGCCCCTCACACTGATCAACGTCCCCTGTCTCTCTCCCTGTTCAAATCGCGGGGACATGCTGTACGCAATGGGCCTAGGCTAAGTGGATTTCGTTTGGCACACAAATGAAAATATCCATCTGCCCCTGCACGGCATTCATTACCTCCACCAAGGAAATTATGTTTTTGGCTGTGTTTGTGTGTCTCTGACCAGCATAGAGGATAAAGATGAGGTTTGCTGGAATTTTCTAGGGATGTAGGTTCTGGCAAAGGAATAAATGTTTAGATTTTGGAGGCGATCTTCATCCAAATCACCATTTGACTGTACTGACAGTGCACTCACATTGCTTTCTCTAGTCTGAATTTGGGCTCTCTGTTCCAGTACCTTACTGAGACTGACCACTTCACTCTGATCGGCATGCAGACCTGAGGAGACGGTGCAGTACAGGCAGAAAGTGTTAATTTGCAGAGGAGAGAATTATCCTAATAGCTTATAAAGAATGATTCAAAGCCCATTTTATATATATACAGTGCATCCGGAAAGTATTCACAGCGCTTCACTTTTTCCACATTGTGTTATGTTACAGCCTTATTCCAAAATGGATTCAATTCATTTTTTTCCCTAAAAATTCTACACACAACACCCCATAATGACAACGTGAAAATTTTTTTTTGGAGATTTTTGCAAATTTATTAAAAATAAAAAAACTAAGAAACCACATGTACATAAGTATTCACAGCCTTTGCCATGAAGCTCAAAATTGAGCTCAGGTGCATCCTGCTTCCACTGATCATCCTTGAGATGTTTCTACAGCTTAATTGGAGTCCACCTGTGGTAAATGCAGTTGATTGGACATGATTTGGAAAGGCACACACCTGTCTATATAAGGTCCCACAGTTGACAGTGCATGTCAGAGCACAAACCAAGCATGAAGTCAAAGGAATTGTCTGTAGACCTCCGACACAGGATTGTCTCGAGGCACAAATCTGGGGAAGGGTACAGAAAAATTTCTGCTGCTTTGAAGGTCCCAATGAGCACAGTGGCCTCCATCATCCGTAAATGGAAGAAGTTCGGAACCACCAGGACTCTTCCTAGAGCTGGCCGGCCAGCTAAACTGAGCGATCGGGGGAGAAGGGCCTTAGTCAGGGAGGTGACTAAGAACCCGATGGTCACTCTGTCAGAGCTCCAGCGTTCCTCTGTGGAGAGAGGAGAACCTTCCAGAAGGACAATCTCTGCAGCAATCCACCAATCAGGCCTGTATGGTAGAGTGGCCAGACGGAAGCCACTCCTTAGTAAAAGGCACATGGCAGCCCGTTTGGAGTTTGCCAAAAGGCACCTGAAGGACTCTCACACCATGAGTAACAAAATCCTCTGGTCTGATGAGACAAAGATCGAACTCTTTGGCGTGAATGCCAGGCGTCATGTTTGGAGGAAACCAGGCACCGCTCATCACCAGGCCAATACCATCCCTACAGTGAAGCATGGTGGTGGCAGCATCATGCTGTGGGGATGTTTTTCAGCGGCAGGAACTGGGAGACTAGTCAGGATAGAGGGAAAGATGAATGCAGCAATGTACAGAGACATCCTGGATGAAAACCTGCTCCAGAGCGCTCTTGACCTCAGACTGGGGCGACGGTTCATCTTTCAGCAGGACAACGACCCTAAGCACACAGCCAAGATATCAAAGGACTGGCTTCAGGACAACTGTGACTGTCCTTGAGTGGCCCAGCCAGAGCCCAGACTTGAATCCGATTGAACATCTCTGGAGAGATCTGAAAATGGCTGTGCACCGACGCTTCCCATCCAACTTGCTGGAGCTTGAGAGGTGCTGCAAAGAGGAATGGGCAAAACTGCCCAAAGATAGGTGTGCCAAGCTTGTGGCATCATATTCAAAAAGACTTCGAGGCTGTAATTGCTGCCAAAGGTGCATCAACAAAGTATTGAGCAAAGGCTGTGAATACTTATGTACATGTGGTTTCTTAGTTTTTTTATTTTTAATAAATTTGCAAAAATCTCCAAAAAAAAATTTTCACGTTGTCATTATGGGGTGTTGTGTGTAGAATTTTTAGGGAAAAAATGAATTGAATCCATTTTGGAGTAAAGCTGTAACATAACACAATGTGGAAAAAGTGAAGCGCTGTGAATACTTTCCGGATGCACTGTATATAATATATATAATATTGCCACACTTAAATGCAGCAATTTCCTTTTGTCTGTAGAATTTTATCTCAGCAGGTGAACCTGTCAGCTGTTCATCAGGTTCTTATAGGTATTCAGGTGCTGTGGGGGATTTGGCCTTTATTTCTACACCCCATGGAAGCGTTGCCGGAGCTGAGCATACACAATCTCAACAGATTAAAAAAAAATAAAATAAAACTTTGCTGGGGAAGCTGTCCTGTACATCCGAATTGAACAATTCAGTCAGTTGATGGAGAGAGAGGGAGAGCAGGACGAGGAGGAAGTTTAAGACCCATTGGCTCTAACCCTTCTTTTCTCGCTTTATATGCGGTGTCAACAGATATAGCTGCAGGCACTAACACATTCACCATCACCAGCACAATGCAAGAGAGAAAGCCCCACAGTCAGGGCACATGTTTGGCCAGAATACATTCATTTCCACGGCCAATATCCTTTCTGTGCCTTCTCATCCTTTTACCCATTGTAAACTCTTCTTCAGTCCACAGCAGACAGCTGAAAGTACACACAGCCTCCCGGAGACTTGTCAGGAAGCAGATAATGTATGTGGCTCCTGCATCATGGATAAAAAGGCCTGAATATAAAGTGTGTGTTTGTGGCCTCCATTGTGCTGAGTTGACAGCCGCTGGGGCTGAGAGATTGCCTTACACCGGGACCTGATGGTGCTGTCACACCGGAATGGCTTCTCTTCTGTTGGGCCATCGTCCAGCTGTTACAGCTTTCTATCACACTTTTCCTAATCTTATTCTCTGCACCTTCAATGTGATGATAGCAGCCTGTACAGAAAAAATAGTATAGGTGATTATATTTAATCTGAGCAAAATAAACACCTCTCAAACTAATGCCTTTTTCACGCTAAAATAAGCCGCCAGTGAATTTACTATCCAGCCAACTGAAGTGATCCTGCCATGAGCTGCCGATAAGGCTGGGAACGAGATTATCTTGTCATGGAGGAGTCTGTGTTTTACAACTGAGCGACAGACAGTTCTCTTCTTATGCCTGTTGCATGAAGAGTTCCACTCTTCATGCAACGGGCACTGGTGCCAATCCCAGCTGACACAGGGCAAAAGGTGGGGTACACCATGGACAAGTTGGCAGTCCATCACAGGGCCAAACAAAGAAACAAACAACCATCCACTCTCACATTCTCACCTATGGGCAATTAAGGTGTCCAATTTTCCTAATCCTCAAATCTGTGGGAGGAAGTGTGGAGGAAGCCAGAGAACCTGGAGACAATATCAGTTGAAGTCTTTTCAGGTTAAAAATGGCCCCATTTAAGTTACCCACATGTTTACTAAACCTTTGACCATTTTTACAGCACAGTACACACTCATGCAGCAACACGCACACTTCATGCACCACTTAAAACAAGAAATGGAGAGAAGTGCCTTCAAGTTTGTCTGAGTAAGCTGCATGCTATGTTTCTAAATGGTGTTTCATTTTTGATGGTTCCATACTTACCCCTGCTTTCCACCACAGTCTGTGACATGCAGATTTGGGATTTGCTTCAGCATTCAGGTGGAAAATCTGCTAAACTACTTTCTCGCTCAGACAAGAAATGTGATGCCACTCACATAAGTGACTGCTAAACATACAGCTCTTGTTGTTGATGCTGATATACAGTGCAATCATTAGAGTATACTATTAAAGGTATAGAAGCATCCAGTCAGTATAACTCTGTGATTTCTGGCTCTTGGCCACACTGTCGCAGTTTTATTAATTCTTTGTCTTTCCCCTCTCTCCTCCATCTTCCTCGGTGCCATTATGTTCCTGTAACACATTACAGCACATTATCACAGGCAGCACAGGATGTGGAGACAGTGTGAATAAAATCAGGACATCACCTCGATGAGCTGTGCTTTGAAAAGTCAACATACTTGTTACAGACTTACAAGCAATTCACTGCGAATCTGAAGAATAGAAGAAAAGAGAGTTGACTTTATCGCCTTTGTTGTTCTTGCTCCAACAGGAAGTGAATTATTACTTGTCCCCTGCTGGGATCTTACACTTCTGTAGTGTCAGGCTTGCTTGCTGTTTTATTTACACACAGGGAGGATGTAGTCCGAATTTGAATGCATAATGTTTGTGTTGTGTTCATGTTTATTTGATTCCTAGTGTTTTTCATCAAGCAGCATCAAAATGAAATTAAATTCAACTGTTTGCTGTGGTGCTCATCTTTTACAAAATATTCCACAGTGTGGGACAGATAGGAATTTTGTTGATGTGCCACTGCAGCAGTTTATTGTTTTCTGTCTGTGTCAGCTGGTTGAAAGCTCCTCACACTGCCCCTCACTTCCTCTCAATTCAGTCCATTATACAGCACTCCACTGGAGCTTAAATATGACCAGTCCAGCCCTGAACAAGTAATCCACTGGGGTCAGGGGCAGTTGCCAGTAAGTCATCAGAATATACATCATTTGGCTGTGTATAATTTATGGTGACAGGATGGTCAGAAGACAGTCTGTGAATTTTGTTCAGACTCTTAGTCAGAGCCAGCCCGAGGCATAAGTGAAAAATGTGTGATAGAAGGCTATGATATGGCTCATGCAGGAGCGTCCGGCTCTTCTGACAGATGATGCAGATGCATTCATGTCCATTCACAGTATTTTCATCCGTCTTCACACAGACATCGCTCATTGACACAAACTCACTACCTTGTGTCTTGCTAATTGTTCTGTGGCCCATGTTCTTCCTCAGGTACACAGAAGAGGAGATCCGTCAGAAAGTGAGCACATTCCGG
This sequence comes from Brachirus orientalis, assembly GCA_016785285.1. NCBI lineage: Eukaryota > Metazoa > Chordata > Actinopteri > Pleuronectiformes > Soleidae > Brachirus > Brachirus orientalis. The sequence goes on from JAFBJR010000081.1 coordinate 4,463,919, forward strand.
CAAATGCTGATGGACAAAGAGGGCGTTATCACCAGAGCGGGCTCAAACACACAGCCAGTGTAAGTAATCTCAGCTCATTTATATCCTATGGAACACTTTATTCACTCCTGGGGCTCAATAAAATCTTAGCCTGTTATTGTACATCCTAGTTTATTTTGTGATGTGTTTAATCAGAATCTGTCACCATAATAAGTCACCATAATAGCCAAATTTATCAAGTGTACTGCAGTAATTTGTGGAGTATTAGCAAGTACATGAAGTAAACCAAGTGAATGCAATTTTCTCCAGAGGTATTCAGAATTATACAGGGAGAGGCAATGACTTTTATCAGAAGCTGTTAAATATTAAGCTGCCAAAATCACCCTGCATCTCAATCAATCAAATCTGTGCACAGTCCACGTGGAAATAAAGAAACAGCTGTTTAGGGAAAAAAGACTAGAAATGTTCAGAGTGGAACTAAATTAAATGAATAAAGTAATAATAATGATAATGCCTCTGTAGAGATACAGTACCTGCAGAATTTGGAAAGAATTGATTAAATTTGAAAGGCATTGACAAAAATCTAAGAATCCATGTTGGTCTGTTATCATACACTTATGAAAATGTCACTGCAGTAGTTTCCATTTGTTAATACAACTATTAATACAGGATCCCGAGCTGAAAAATAAAACCGCATTATTCTGCACTGCACAACTACTTAAAAGCTACTATGTAAAATGAAGATGTATTTCATATCTGTGAAAAGCATATTACCTGTGCAATGGTATATTATTATTTTTGATAACTCCTTTTAATATACATTATCATTGTTATTCACCTCTCTCTCTCTCTCTCTCTTTCTGTTTGCCTCATACGTATTTTTCTGTTAATTTAACAAGGTACTCAAAGACTTTGTATTGGATCTATTAATTACAAAATGCTTTATACACAAATAAATCTAATCAAATCAGACAGCGATAAATAACAAATGCAAACAGAAATTGATTCTGAAGGTAGGCATGAGAAACAGCCTGCCATTCTGCTAATGTCTTCAGGCACTCACTTGCAAAGACTGTGCCTCATAATTGCAAAGTTGCAACACATTTTAATTTAAATCCTCAGCTTTTTGATCTGCTAATGCCTCTCTCTGAATTCGCAGGGCATTGTTAGACTGTGGCGCTCTGAAAATAATCAGTGACATTTTAAATTTTATCCCAAACTCTGCTGGAAGCCACTGAGGTGAAGATTGCCATGATAATTGTCAAGCCGCAGTGTAACTTTTAGCATGAGCTGGGAGGGAGGAAGTCTCATGCGAGGTTAGCACAGATGGAATGATGAGGATCAGAATGAATGAGTACACGAGTGACTGCTTCAGGCCTGAAAAACTCGAGAAGCGTCAACAGCAGGATGTGGGTGTGGTGGTCTTCCTGAGTCAGTCCATCACACTGTGTGTATACTGTATGTGTGAGTGACAGTGTGGTTTGTGGCAACGTGACCCTCTGTCTGTAAACTAATGACGGCTAATGATGCTGATGCTTCCTGTCTCACAGACGGAACTAATGACTCTCCCTCCTCTGCACCTCAGCCGGTGTCTGACATTTAACTAAACTGCTGAGGAGGGAGCTATAGAGGGTGACTGTGTACAGTAGGATGAAAGTGATAAACATTTATGGTGCGAAGAAAGTCAATTACAAAGAGACAGAAAACTGTTTGTTTTGCTTTTCATGGCATTTCACTCTCGGGGCACTTACAAGTCAGGTCAATTTAGGATTTTCAGAACTTGCCTCAAAGTGTGGAACTTTCCCTCATGCAGAAAGGCCTTGATGTGGAAAATTCAAGAAGGTTGTAATTTGCAGGGTTGTTATCCCCCACTCCTCCTCACCCTCCTCCATCTCTCTCTCTCTCTTCCACACACACGTAAACACAGAGCCTGAACTAGAGACATCTCTGAAGTAATCTCCTTTGCAAGTCTGGTCGTTTTTTTTGCCTTTTTCCTCTGTGGAGCTCCCCCTACAGTTTTGGAGCACACATTTTTACAACACCACCGTGAACATCCATTCCGTGTGTGCTGCTTTATCCTCACTGTCGTAAAAACTCACCACTGACACCCCCGGGTCACCTTCCCTGATCTTGCAAGGCTGGTTTTCCGGTACCAGACAGCAGGGGGCAGTGGAGACAACCCCCAATCTCGCCACAACAAGCCATTTAACCAGCAAAATGACTCTGTAGCTGTTAAATTAGGGCAAAAATACTGCATAGTATTGCATAGTTTACTCAGCTCCAGCTCGGCTTTTATTTGGATGCCATTTTTTCCAAAGTGACTTTACTATTGACAGGCTAGGCTCCTCAGCTGTGGCTTAATACTCCGACACGTGGACGTGTTAGCTCGTAGCTCTGTTCACCAACAGTATCTCACATTGATTTCCTGCAGAATAGATGGAAACACAGAGTCCGAGAAGGAATGCATTGTGTAAAGCCTCTCGGGTGATATTCAGGCTCGCACACAAGGCTGTTCGATCCGAGCAGGATCCATGGAGAAGCTGACCCTAGGCTGTTCAGTATCTAATGACAAGTCGTCTTCATTGTAGAACAGATTGTGTTTCAGTAGAAATGGAGCTACTGTTAAATTGATATCTTGTATGTGGGCAAATAGAAAGTCTAAGTCTAAAAAGGTTTTTCCTTATCACCAGAGAAATCACCAGCTTAAAACTGGCGCGTGTAACTTAAATATTAAGAAATGTCTCTAAAAATTCTAAAAAACTCCCAGCCCAGTCCTCCACCCTCACACTGAGGAACAGTGACTCCGACCTCGCGCTCACTCCTCCAGTAATAATACATCACAACTCTGTACAGCAACAGAAATACATCCAAGCCTTCAGTGTGACTGTCTGAGTGAGGAAACGAACGAGCTGCTCTACTTTGTGCCACAACCCTGAGGAGGGTCTCGGCTTTAGTCCATCAGTGCCAGGTCCCGGAGACAGCGGCTGAATTAGGGAACATCTTACTGAACCCAGGCGTCGTTAAGCAGAGTGACACTCACTTTCTTCATCACGAGTACACTGGACAGATGTCTCCAACATATTGGAGCATGGCATCAATTAAGAGTTTAGAGACACAGTGGAGAATAAGATAATTTATTGCTAATGGCTTAGCAGAAGGGGACCACTTGATGGGTTCAATTGTTGTTAATTTCTCTTTTTGGCAGTGTGCTTCATGTGTGGCCCAACAGGCACAAAGCAAATGCATTATTAACACACGAAACATACCATATTCATGTTCTGTTGGTGGAGACCTTAGTCTGTGTGACTGATAAATATTGTTCACTGTAAGTAATTTAGCTATTATATTGACTAATTTACACATTTAAAAACAAAACATACAGTACATGATAAACTTGAGTAAAAGAAAGAAAATGTTTAAAAAGGTAAGTCCTTAGGAACCTGTTCATTATCCAAACATGTACAGACCTGCATTGCATCACTAATATTTTCATCTCTTTCCTTTACTGATTCCTTTAATGTTCTGGCATCGTGATGGAAGAAAATTCACTGTCAAAAAAAAAAAAAAAAAATGTTGTAATCCAAAACTTCAATAGGGGCCACACAATGGAGTAGTGGTCTGCACTGTTGCCTCACAGCAAAAAGGTCACCTGCTTGAATAGTGGTTCTACCGAGGGCTTTTCTGGATGGAGTGAAACTCCATACAGGAAGGCCCTTGCTCCAACCGGGTCACAAACCCGGGTCTTCTTGCTGCAAAGGCAAGAGTGCTAACCACCATATTAACCATGTGGCCTGTCAATGAAATTATTTGGTTAAAATCTGTGTTAATTCTGAAAACTATCACTGATTGAGAGTGTTTGCGAGCTTTTAAGTTATCTCACAACCCTTTATCCAGACAGGAGGCAGAACTCCACAAAGACACGATCCTCTCAGTTCCCATCTTTAGGCTGTTTGTCTGCAAATACCACCTGCACCAGACATGTTCATGAAGTAATGAAGGGAGGAGGCAGAGACACGCTAGCAGCAGCAATGGACAGGAAGACAGCTGAAAGATGGCATCACCGAGGGCTTCTTTAAAAAGCCTTCTAATCACACGTACAGTACTTATCGAAGTTTGTAACCATTATATTAACTGTGTCACAACTGGCCGCTGGTAAAACTCTCAAAGAATCTTGTTTTTGCTGCTCAACATCAAGTGTGTGTGTGTGTGTGTTTGTGCTGGTGATATGTGCAGAACAGCCTGTTATTGTGAAGTGAGGCTGTTTTGCTGGCTCTCGTCCTCCCTGCTGTGTCCAGCAGTGCTCAGCCAATTAAAGGCCCCATTTCCTCGTCTCCTAATCCTTCTTCACACTGTCCTTCCTGATACTTTACAACATTTATTTTGTCATCTCTTCTACATAAGTCCTCCTGTCTATCTGATGAGATGTGAATGTTGCCCTGATACTCTTTCATTATGTGTTTGATCTCCTTACCTGAGATGCATTATCTTTTCCTTTGTTTTCTTGTTTTGGCATTACTTCTCAACCTCTCCATTGTTACATACATGTTTTTTTTTAAACACCAGAAAGCCAAAGAATGGCCTGCTGAGTTTGCAACAATACTTCAAAAGTCAGATAAATGGTACTGCATGAAGAGTTTAGAATTAGTTTAAGGCAGAAAGGTCATATTTGTTGGAACAGAAGAGGGAAGGGGGCAGTCTGGCTATGAGGATTATAAAGGAGGCCGCTGCCATCTGTCTATATAGCTAATTCAGTATGTGTGACAAACAAGCTGGACGATATAAGCCACACAAGCTGAGCTGTCAGACTGTGAGGAGTGATGATACTGACTGTAACAACTGTGGTGAGGAAAGATTTCAAATTTCAGTCACAAAAAAGTTCAGTGTGGGAGCGATGGAAAAAAACGGGGTCAGCCTCAATTGAACAGTTCTACTATTGTTAATATTATGATTATTATTGCAACAACACAAGCGAAAAAAAAAATGTCTTACAGTGGTCTGAATCAGAGGAGGCCATATTCTTCCCTGTAATGAGCCAAAAATGAATTCTGGGGTGGGTCGTGGGCCAAAAACAAATGCTCACATTACATCACCTTAGATTTTATTGAAATGTGTCATATTTTTATGTAAGATTATCATTAAACACAAATGTAAATGTGTAAAGCAATTAAACACTTCTTTTTTATGTTTATAGTACCTTCATTTATTAATTTCATAAGATGACAGATCCATATGGCTTTTTTTTAAGAGGTAGAAACATATTTGAAAGGAAAGTGACCTTTCAGACAATGTGACTAAAAGTGGAAAACAGTTGGATATGGTCCAATGTTTCTAACAAGTAGGATTGTAGACTAAGACTAAATATAAAATTTAAGTAACTATAAAATTAAATAAAAATGTGAATCGAGCAATAAAACATGTCCCTATAACACTGTGCTTTTTAAGTAATTTGAAAGCAGTTGGATGGTTAAACCAGAGGGAATTTACTGAAGACTTAATATGAAATTAGATTAAATAATGAGTAGGGAATTCGACAGTCCGAACTGACGTAAATATTTGGTTTCATAATGACGACGAACGTTGTATTCTTTTAAAATTTCAGTGAAAAAAAACCCCATTTTGCCAACTGTCTTTGAATTTTCTTTCATCCATGTGCCACTGCCTGACACTACAGTGCTCCATCATTACCTCTGCTTCTCACTCATGTCATGTGCCTGCTGACAGGCATATAAACTGTGGTCAGAAAGGGAACTGTAGCTAACCCTTGGGAGCCGTTGGGACAGAAATTCCCAGTGGCACATAACAGCATTTTAGAGTCTGCACAAAAACACAGAAGCATTTTAAATTATGTGATATATGAAGAAAAGCAAATAAAAACTTGATATGATTTCACTAGCTGGTCACATAAATGTGCTTTAGTGATATCCAATCAAAGCTCAAAGGGCCCTGGAGCCCAAGCCTGTTCTTTACTATTTCAATATTTTAATGGGCCCTCTCAGCCAAATAATTATGTAATGACTTTAGACCTTAGACTATGTTATCCACTCCTGATGTCTTCATGCGGCCCTCAGTCAGCTAACAAAGGTTGTTATGTGATATGTCTCAATGGCGCCCCTCAATCTTATTATTAATATCACTATTATTAAGCGTGTGTTGCCTGACATAAAGTCTGTGAGAGTTCTAATATGACAGCTAAAACTTTGATTTTTTTTTTTCTGTGTACCACTGTCTATAAAAGTGTGAGTTTGGGAGTGACGCACGAAGTGGTGAGGGGGCCCCTTCCCAGTCTGTGCCCATCCATGGCCCCACTGGCTCATAATCTGTCCCAGCGATTGTGTGTGCAACTCTTAACAATGCATGGGCTCTATCCTCATATTTCTGAAAGAGACCAAAAGACACTGGTGAAAACAGACCATATGATAATCCCAAATTCAAACCCGTTCCATTCAGTAGTGAAGGATGGTTTATTATAGGTTCTAAATGCTTAGAGGTCACATAGAATGGTCTTTTTTGAACCAAAAATTGAGAGTACTGATGTCTACTTAGATAAATTAAATAATATTTATGGTCAAAAACCTCATAGTCTCTTCAGATTAAGCCAGATTATTGCTGCTCTCTGCCAGCCTCTGAACAGGCACTCTGTTTCGGAGCTAATGCCCGCCCCCCAGAACACTGAGTCTCTTGTGATTGGCCAGCTACGAGCGGACTTACTGCTCCACGGTGCTTCTTCTTCTTTTTCAGGTTGAATGTTCATGCCCATGACTAGGAGTAGCTGTTGGGAGAGGGTTCGTTGCACGGCAAATGTGCTAGTTACGTAACTAAACTCGACTTTTAACTAACTCGACTTTTCAAAACTGCTTACTCGAGCGCAGGCTCAGAAGTGGCTGAAGTGTTTATTGTGACACTTTAGTGATGTTTTTATAAGGGGCATCAGAAATTTGATTTTCCATTGAATGTCCTCTTTAAATCCATGAACTAAAGTATGTTGAATTCAAAAGCAGTTCAGTTGAAGGACTGTATAATGTATTTAATTTTCCATAACCGTCATCAAATTTTAGACTATGGGCAGTCCATGGCCAAGTGGAAAGAGAACTCACCATGTGACCAAAAGGTTGCCTGTTAGTTCCCGCCAAGTCAAGGGCTGGGTACCCCTAAGCAAGGTACCCAATCCAAATTGCTCATTGTTGATTGGACACTATAAATTAACCCCAGTGGACTGCGTCAGGGAGAAGCCAAAAGGAAAAAAACATCATATTTTAGACTACATCAAAGGGTTTTCTGCTGAATGGAAAGAAATCTTTTGAAAAGTATACAACATGCCTCAGGGAAACTCTTGATTTCAGGCCACCACCCTTGATGGGATGAGTTTGCCTTTGTTGGGTGCACACTATTGCTTGTCTTCCCTTTTTGGGAAGAGCATGAAAGATAGAAATAGAATCAAATTTAGTTAATAAGTGATATATATTTTAATAACCACCCTCATGAAATCAACTGGAAATGCACTTTCCAGATTAAGGATTTACCTAAGAATTTCTTTTAAAAGGTGTTTATGTGTTGGTGTATGCCGAGGCATAAGATGAAAACATCAGTGTCTAATGACACATCAGATGTTCATATTACCTCTTTTGCTTGTCAGGCTTTTTTTCGGGGCACATATTTTACAGACCCACACCCTTCTCCATTATCTGTATGGGTGTCTCTTCATTTACACGGACTTCCGCTCACACACTAATCCTGACAGTTACTGTTTCATAAATGTCTAAGTCAAAACATTAGGGCTGCAGATAATGATTATTTTAATAATCGATCCATCTGTCAATTAAGTACTTGTTTGGTCATTAAAATGTCAGAAAATGTTGAAAACTGTTAATTGGTGTTTGCCAAACCTGGAAATGATGATGTTCTCAAATGTCTTGTTTTGACCACAAACCATAATTGAATAAATGATTTCTGTTTTATGGAGCAAAGAAACCAAAAAATATTGACATTTCAGGAGCTAAAAAATAAGACATGTTTCTTTCAATTATTGAAAAAACACTCAAACTGATTAATTGATTATCAAAATAGTTGACTCTTAATTCAGAAATCGATTGATCAAATATTATCGCAGCCCTACAAAATAAATAATATTTGACACAGGCTCTATCTTCCTCTCTCTGTAGGTAATGGCACCATCAGACTGGTGAATGGAAGAAGGGCCTGCGAGGGCCGAGTAGAAATCTTCTACAGTGGAAATTGGGGAACAGTGTGTGATGACCACTGGGAACACTGGGAAAATGCCCAGGTGGTGTGCAACCAGCTAGGATGCGGCAATGCTGTTTTTGCACTCACACGTTCCTTTAAACATGGGACCGGTCAGATACTCTTAGACAATGTTGAATGCAAGGGACATGAGTTGGAGTTGAGCGACTGCAAACACGAAGGCTGGGGAATTCACAACTGTGGTCATCACGAGGATGTTGGAGTCGTATGCCAAGGTACGCTGCTCTCATTGTCATCGGATGACGAAGATTGTAAAGAAGCATCATACGTATCATAACATATATGCCATGCCACTAGTTCTGTCAACTTATTACTGTGCTGAAAACCATAAATTAGACTTTCAGGGAGGTTGGAGGGGAAAAGTCAAGGGATTGACCAGACACCGTTGTTTTAAGCAGGAGAACTGTAGAAGACCAAAAGATGAGGAAGTGAATGCGCGTTTGACAATTTCAAGATTTCTCTCAGATAAAAATGACAGTAGAAGTTGTGATGTAGATGCTGATAGATAAAATACACTCATTTTCATTTCTGTCCACTTGAGGCTTCAGCACTCTGGGGGATTCTGTTTCCACTGAACACCAGACATCAGCATATACCACTGAAGGTAAACAGTCTAACTCTGCACAAGCAAAGGCAATCATTTCATCCACTGTATCAGAATGTCTTACTGTATTTACTTACTGTTTTTTTTTAAATGTATACTTGAGCCAAATGACCAACAGAGCAGGCATTAATCCTCCATTGCATTGCCTTTAACTGTGTTGCATCACAATGCCACAAAACATGGTGATGGAGCTGTACCATTGTCATCATAAACAGGTACTGTGATGTCTTGAGTAAGTTAAGTAAGTAATGTTGTCTTTACTCTAGCAACAGAAACTATGTTGGTCACCACATTACCAACCACAAAGGCGGTAACCACAACCACCCAGTTCACAGGTACCAATACCTAACAAAACTACAAACTATAAATTATTACCTTTTGCGTAATGATTACCTGTGTAGACACACAGAAATATTGCAATGCTGTTTTAATCAATTTATTCCAACAGGACCACCACGTGTTCGTTTAATGGATGGAACTCATTCCTGTGAGGGTCGTGTAGAGATCCAATACGAAAAGACTTGGGGGACAGTGTGCGATGATCTCTGGGATAAGATCGATGCCAGTGTCGTGTGTAGACAGCTTGGCTGTGGGGACGCCATATCCGCCACTCCCGGAGGACGATTTAAAGCAGGTTCTGGTCGAATCCTGCTGGACAATGTGGATTGCAAAGGCAGTGAAAAGGCGTTAAGCGAATGCAGATTCTCTGGGTGGGGAAAACACAACTGTGTACATCATGAGGATGCTGGAGTTATTTGTGACAGTAAGACTTGACTGCACTCTCAGGTTCTAAAAAAAAAAAAACCTACCTTTGCACATACAGTACATTTGCATATACTATACTATAGATAGATCCATTTTGCGTCTTTCTGCATTCTCTTCAGTCATCTGTTCAACAGTAATCTCAGGTTTTCTATTCATTCAGTCATCTATGACATCTCCCCGCTGAGCTGTCCGTTTGCAAACCATGACTTAAGTACTCTGAGGAAAAGCACAATATGGCGGAAAATTCAAGGCTCCTCAGTGTCTCTCCACACCAAAAGGACAAATTTTCAGTTTTAAGCCTGACACTCACCTTCACAAACACATTTCCCACTAGGAGGTTGCCATGGTTGTTGCACATGTTCATTTCCTCCTTCCTTCTGTTTTTCTCCTCCTAAAATGATGGTAGAAAATGATGACATGTTAGTTATTAACTTATCGTGATCATGTTGATCAGTTTTAGTAAACAGTTCACTTATTTCTCCCACTACCACACAAATATTAAAAGGTACTGCTAGGAGTGGATTAAGCCAAACTAGGCTCCAAAAGAGTAAACAGCCTTGGCTGGGACCAACGACTTCATGGAAACTTCCCTGTAGTCTCTCCAAACATGATATTAGACGTGAAAATACAGTGTAATCACATTTTATGAATGCTATAAGCAGATTTGCTACCATTGTGCAGCAACTCCATGGTGATGTCTTAAAATTGGGATTTTTAATCTGTATCATAAGTTAATTCTGTCCTATTTGAATGGACAAAAACCATGCAATGTCTGTATGTGTGACAAGTGGTGCTATTAACATTACATTACAAAATCATGTGCCTTGGCAAAGTGCACTCTCACCTTAAGGGAACCAAGTAAAAGGTTTCCTATATTGATCAGGAGTATAATTATAAATGAGCCTGACTAATGCTTCTGTGATGTTTCCTGATATTTCCTGTGTATGCCCAAGGCACTAAAGGATCACTGTTTTTCCTTCCTGCTTCCCTTAGAGCCTAAAACCACATCTGCGCCTACAACAGGATTACAGACTGTGGCCCCAACCTCCTCCAAACCATATGAAGGTATAGACCAAATACATCTCACTTCACTAAACCCAAAATCAACCAATTTGATATACAATCACACTGAATTTATGATACTCTTCTTTGTTTTCCTCCAGGAAAGCTGAGACTAGTGGGTGGCAAGAACCAATGTGAGGGTCGGGTGGAGGTGTACTTAAATTCTTCATGGGGAACAGTGTGTGATGATGCGTGGAACATGGCTGACGCTCAGGTGGTATGTTACCAGCTGGGCTGTGGAAAAGCCACAAATGCCAGGGGAAATGCTTTCTTTGGACAAGGGACAGGAAAAATCCTGCTGGCCAGTGTAAAGTGCAAAGGCACAGAGGAGTTTCTGCACCAGTGCTCTCATACTGGCTGTTCTGAACACAACTGTGTGCACAGTGAAGATGCCTCAGTCACCTGCTTACTGTCATGATTTCAGCTTAACCGCCATGGGTAAGAGGTTGTTGTACCAACCTAGAGGACTTGTGTGCATAATGTAAATAACAGCTTCAACCTGGTGTAGGAATACTCCTCCTCCTCCTCCACTATGATTACATATTATGACTATCTATGCCTAATAAGCACTTTATAAATAAATATGACATAAAATACAATGTACAATGTTTGTATTTGATAAACTGAGAAAAGCAAGCTTTTAAATACCTGAATGTCTTTCCACTCTCATTTTTTTAAGTTTACCATACATTTATGCACATATTTTCTACTTCAGACCCAAAATTCATGTGTCCAATTAACAATGAGCAAAGGGATTTGGGTGCCTCCCTGGGGTTGGAACCGGCAACCTTCCAGTCACAAGCCAAATTACCTTTCAATTTGGTTATGGACTGACCAAATATTATTAGCAATACTATTATGATGAATAGTCCGTGGTTTCTACTCGGTGCTAAGGAAGCAGCATAAAAAAAGTAATTTAAGTTTAATTTAATTTAAGTTATACAAAATCAGAATATATTTATTGTCATTGTGTAAGTACAGTACAATGAAAGTGAAGTAGAGTTCTCAGCAATGCTACTGTTCCAATAAGATAAAGTTTAAAATACAAAGAACACATTTTTAACAGGTGAATAAAAAGAAATTACTAAAAAAGTGGTGTAGCAGTGGCTAGCATTCTTGCCTCACAGCAAGAAGACAACAGTTTGAATCCCAGTTCAACTGAGAGCCTTTCTGTGTGGTTTGCGTGTTTGCGGGTGGTTGCTTTTCTCTATATGTTTTTGGTGCAATTAATGCTGCTGTGGGATTGGCTCCAGCCCTCATGTGGAAGACACAGTGGTTGACAATGAGTGTAGGTGCAAACACTGAAGCCTACTGATGTCAACAGTTGAAATAGTGGAAACACTTGAAACAGTCAAAAATTGCTATGGCACATTCTTGTGAGCTCGAAATGGACCACATAATTAACAATCAAAACTTATATCAGCTCGGGAACCTTTTGGTGAGTCCTAAAACACATCTGAAGGGTACAAATAAAAACGACTGGGGATGGATGCATGGAGGGATGGACTAGTACTCATGGCTTGTGTTGTAGAATCCTCCTGAACGCATTCTTTCTCTGGAGCAGATGTCTCAAAGTCACAGCCCGTGGGCCACATAACCTGATTTCAAGCGGCCCACCGCTCAGTATCATTATAACGAGTTTTTTCTGTCTGCCGTTGTTATTTATACATGAATTTTGCATCATACATTTTTTTATTGTAAAGTATATTTAGTTCCAAATTTAAAAAAAAATACTTATTGTGAAATCCTGTGGAATATTGCTATGAATTTTATGAGATTACATGATGGAATACCGTGATAGGATTTTAAGTTCACTTTGCCCACCCCTACTGAAGAGTTGGTTGGAACTGGACTATTTTTCTCTTGCTCTCCTGACCAGACATTGGAGTTTAAGACCCCTGCTATGGAGTGATGTCTCCAATGGTCCCAGCCACCTCCTCGGTCTCCAGGAGAGTGAGCCAGTCTCTCTCTTTGATTAATTTAGTAATCAATTATTAATCAATTACTCATCTCAGGTCTATTTGGCAACGTAAGAAAGTTAAGGTTGACGCAGCTTTTGATTGTCTTCCTATGACATGCACAAACCTTTTTATGGAGATTTTGTAGCGAACAGTTGGGAACAAGGAGGTGGCAGTTAAGAGACATTTTTTATTTGTTTCTGACACTGACATGGTGAGGTTTTTAGACAAAAAATTGTCTTAGTGTATCTCCCAGATATAATTAGTGGACAAGATTATATAAGATTAAGATATTTTTATTCTCAGTCACACTTTTCCCGATTGAACATATACAGTACTGTGCATAAGTCTTAGGCCACCACCACCTTTTTAGGTCAGTTTTGTGATCATTGGCATTTGGATTGAAAAGATGTGACTAAAAGTCAGTCTTATACTATATGTCAGTCTTATACATGCAACATGTGTATGTAATGCTCAAACATGAGCATTACATACCAGTAATGCTCATGAGTAAACCAGGTATAACAGACCTTTTTCACAGCAGCTACTTGTTGGCATGAAATAGTGGGAGAAACACAGGTTTGACCAATAACATTAGGGTTCCATTCCAGGTTTTAAAGAGCCATGGTTGTGTTACTGTTCAAGTGTAAATGTAGGGCACACTAAATATTTGATATTATAGAAGCATTTTTTTGTTTGTTGTTTCTGAAAAAAATGTTATTTTCAAACTGCATATGTGTTTCTCCATATTTTCAGGATGTGTTACAATAAAGTGATTGAGAAATAATTGTACAGTATGGCCATTATAGCATTGTTAAAACAATAAATCTAAAGGAAGCCAAAGACTTATGCACAGTACTGTACAGTTATGAGCTTGACTCACTCTTGTCTCATCTTCACCACTCCATCTCATACTGACGACAGCAAGCTTCTCTGAAAACAGTGATAGGTAAGAGCTTGGCGTAGATGAGCCGTCTGTCACACACTTCCCAGTGCCCTCTTTATAATGAAACTATAAAGAAACCATGAAGAGGCGTTTCACTGGCTCTGGATACAAGCTATGTGATTGTTTTAAGTCAGTTTTAAGCCTGACACTCACCTTCACAAACACATTTCCCACTAGGAGGTTGCCAAGGTTGTTGCACACGTTCATTTCCTCCACTTCTGTTTTTCTCCTCCTAAAATGATGGTAGAAAATGATGATATGTTAGTTATTAATTTATCGTGATCATGTTGATCAGTTTTAGTAAACCGTTCACTTATTTCTCCCACTACCACACAAATATTAAAAGGTACTGCTAGGAGTGGCTTAAGCCAAACTAGGCTCCAAAAGAGTAAACAGCCTTGGCTGGGACCAACGACTTCATGGAAACTTCCATGTAGTCTCTCCAAACATGAAATCAGACGTGAAAATACAGTGTAATCACCTTTTATGAATGCTATAAGCAGCTTTGCTTCCATTGTGCAGCAACTCCATGGTTTCAATGTTTAAGTAGCAGACATTGTAGCAGCATTAATCTGGATGACGTGATTAACATAAAACTTAACTAAAACTCCATAAAACTGCTACTTATATAAATCATTTTAGGATTCCATTTGGGTACAACAAATGTTGATGCCTCACACTTGCAGAATATCACCACAGCTCTAATACAATCATTTGATGTTTTTAATCCTCAGAGATTAAAAGAATATGTCATGAATAACTGCATGCTGCATATAGTTTTAGCTGAACAAATTTTTAAAATGAATTTTTCACAAGAGCTTTAATGAAATGCACCAGTAAAGAAGCAGTGGTCATGGTTTAAGGAAGCCCAGGACTACATGAGACAATCTAACTCAGTAACTCATTGTGATTCTGCATCTCCATGTCACTGATGGCACCTAGTGGTTATAAGACAGAATAGGAAATAATCAAATTGTCAAATCTCAAATCTTTCTTTTTCGGTACTACAGCCTACAGTGAAGAACACCGTTCAATTCCAATAATACACTGAAAATAACATTTAACAATAAAAGTACACGATTCAGCACAAAACATTATCAAAGTGTTACTGAAAAAAACTACGTATGATTTAATCTGACTGAAAGTTGTCTTGCAATCTGGAGCAGCGATCTTCATGTCCACAGGCACCAATTGTAAAATAGAAAGAGCAGTTGATTCTGGGGGTAAAAAATGAAATGACGATGAAGAAACACTTTTAACATTTAAATGATTTAAATGTAACAATTATTTCTCCAGGTATTTATGATCTCACCTTAAGAAAAGTTACAACTGAAAAATTCAGAGTAAATGTTTCACTATGGACTTTACAAGTTTACAGAAAATCTGGCTTACAAACAGCTCTTCTAATGTATTAAACAAGGAGGTAAATTGGCAAGTTTATATTAAAAATTGTCAGGGTCTGGACTCCATGCTCTTATTTTGGTTATTGAATTAAAAAGAAAATCACCATTCTGTTAGAGAATCAAGGCTTTATGGGGCCCTAAGATGAAATTGGTTTGTGGGCCCCTGCCCCCCTTCCCACCACCTCAGTTAGCCTGTGCTTCATTATTATTGACACAAATGTAACACAGTAATAGTTGTGTTATTTATCACTCTTGTTTGTTCGCTTGAGAGGGCAGTAAAATTGAACAAATGGCCTAGTATGAATTTGCACTTTTGCATTCAAAGTGAAAAAATAAGTGTGGGGATACTGAACTTGAATTAAACAAGTAAACCAGTTTAATGAATTTGGTTTTTAATTTCTTTAGATGTTAAAAGGGGTTTTTTTCTCCACACACTACAGATTTGCTTATGCCTTTGTCCAACTCTGTAGAGAATCACTTACACACTTACTCACATCTTCGACCGCTTTATACGCCACATAGCCACGAGGGGGTAAAGAATCAATAACAAAATATTTAATAATCATTTTTCCATTCGTCTTTCACTTGAGTATGACATGCAAAACACTTAAAAAAGTGAAGATTAGACTTTGTCTTAATGATTAGTTTAGAGTTTCTAACTGTGACATCAAAGTTGGTGTGATTTGTGACCATTTTTTGTGTTCTGGAAAATGCAGCACCAATGCAGCTCAGCTAATGTCTGGCTGTGCGTTCTCCACTGGAAGAAAGACTGATGTTGGTTTCAAACATTCGCTAAGTTGTACTTCAAAACAATATAACTCTTTTATGTAAGACCAGGGAAAGATTATGAGCCAGCCGGCCCCTGCACACAGACGGGAAAAGGGCCCCCTTTTCTTGGGCTTCAGGGACCTCTGAGCCTGGGCCCGGTAGGCCCATTCAATAATTCATCCTTGGGTAAGACTAGGGCAGCAAGCAGCATTGAATGGGCCCCTCACCCCCCCCCCCACAGATATTGGGGTGTGGGGTGACTAGGATGGCCATTGCGTGGCACTAGAATGATTTCACCAATAATTGACCTGAACATGTGGTCGTCATGGGCAGTACAGATTTCAAAGTGCACTACATTTTTACACGTATATTGATACTGTATATAAGGCCAATATCTTCATATTGGTGGGGCCGTTACATAATCTATTTAATCCAAAGTTTTATACATTTTTTTAAAGATATTTTGATGAGTTTTTTTCCAATGAATTTCACAAGAATTACGGGTAAAACCCGGAAATTTGTTGGACACCTGTCAAGTGAACCGTTGGACAGTTATGCAGTTAACAGGCGTACAGAACGACAGAAGGACAGACAGACAGACAGACAG
Source organism: Brachirus orientalis (assembly GCA_016785285.1). Lineage (NCBI taxonomy): Eukaryota > Metazoa > Chordata > Actinopteri > Pleuronectiformes > Soleidae > Brachirus > Brachirus orientalis. The sequence continues at coordinate 4,480,270 of JAFBJR010000081.1, forward strand.
ACAGATGCTCCACTACCTTCATTCTTTACCTACTTTTTTGTTCAAAGTAATCAAAGGACTCATGCCTTTGATAGGGAAAGTACTGTGGCACTTTGAATTGTGATTTCTTTTTTTTTTTTTCTAAAAATTCCTGTGCAGGCGCAACGCTGCCCTCCACAGGAATTATTAGAAGAAAAACTGTGAATCGAAGTAACATAAAACTGTTGCCATGACATCAAAACAACCCATAAGCAGAGACACACACAGAGCTAGACATTCATTAAAATAATAAATACATTCATTTATCCTTTATCTCTTACATAAGGGTTGTGGGGAGCCAATCACAGCTGACAAGGGGAAAAGCAGGGTACACCCCGTATGGATCACCAGATATACAGTATCTACCAAATAATGTGTTCCTAGTGCCCACGACACATTATACAATTAAACAATGATTTACACAGGAAAAAATAAATGTTATTATTTTTATTGTGTAATATACTTTTGATGTACAAAAAGGGTGCTGAAATCAGTGGCTATGAGTGCCAATTATCTGAAACATAATGTCTCCTTTCTTTTTTTGAAATTTGTAAATGTGGCAATTTTCCTCTTTTAATTTGCTGAAAGAGGTTTGTGTGAATGCAAGATGTCTTTACCCTCAGGAGAGAGTCTGCCTGAGGTAATGGTCTGTTTTTCTGCCACTTTATGATGTTCTGCTACTTTTCAAGCTACATCATTTCCTTAATTATTCACTTTATTCATTTTTAATTATTAACTTTAATAATTGTTTTTTTCTCAATTATTTACATTTGTTGCTAATACAAAGCTAATATTTTTGGACAATGTAAAGTTTGTAATTGCATGTAGAAACATAAATAACCTTACAATATTTGATTGATTAATTAGCAATTTATATTCATACTGTATATATAGACATTTGTATAAATGACAGTCAAACACTGGCTACTCTGAGGTAGTGGGAGGTGCAGGGGCGCAGTAGGACTGCAGCACCTCCTATTGACAAGGGGTGGAACACAAAGCATGTAGAAATTTTGTTTAATTTTGTCCTTTTTTAAAATCAGAAAATAATTGAATCGTTTTGGGGTTTTTTTTGAACGTAAATGATAATATGTTATTCTGATAATATATTAAAACATGTTCAAAGTATGTTGAATTATTGCTTTCCACTATCTAATGTGATGACCTCGGCACACTTGGGTCAAAGTGTAAGGGGTTAGAGTCAGTCAAAAATGACGTAGAGAAAATGATGGCACAGAAAAGAATTATGAATTTCTTTATATCTAAAACCCTGAAAGCAACCAAAACAGGATGCAGTGGCCAGTTGCAGTACAATTGTGTCAACTAATGTGTCGAGTTCAGGAGTCTGAGCTGCAGCCTTTGTTATCCCAAGAGTAAAAGGTTAGTGGGATTTAAGTAAAATTGTTTTCGGAAAAATGAAAGAAATAAAGTTTTACTGCCTGTAGTGTTCCTGCTGAGTGCCGACACTCCGTTAAATATGTTAATAAACGGAGTCATGTCAATCACCTAATTGGTGATTGGTGAAAGCGTATTGCTGGATACACTAACATATTATTATTATTATGTTCATTAGGGCACTGGATAATCATGTCCCACACTGTCATACAAACATTTAACAAGCACATTACTAAAATCTGAATATTTAACAGAGGAGTCTGGTGTATTAAGGGACAGCACTGCTGAAAAATTGTGAGCCGCATCACAACCCCTTCCGCCACATTTTAATTGGAGTCTGTGCTCTGGTCATGCAGAAAGTACTGAACGATTCGGGGAACAAATCTTTTTAAGGAACTGATTCTAATGATTCAGTACAACGAAAAGAACTGCTTTGCTCGTCACTAGTTTGTGAGTTTGTGTCATATGCTAAACAATTTAACGGCGCTTTCATGTAGCTGTGCTATGACGACCCTGTCCACGTTGAGGAGGCACTGTATTAATGGATTAATGCCTTTGCATTAAAATAGAACCCGGTTGGAACAAGGGCCTTTCTGCATCAAGTTTGCATGTTCTCAACGTGTGTGCGTGGGTTTTCCTCTGGTTCTCCAGCTTTCTCCCACAGTCAAAAATCATGCAGATTTGGGGATTAGGCCAATTGGACACTATTGCCTGTAGGTGTGAATGTGAGACTCTCACATTCACAGGTCGCCGAACAACCATTCACTCTCACTATGAGAGTGAATGGTACATACAGAGTCTTGCATGCTGTACACTATACAGTACCCCTTGGCAAAATTATGTTCCTGTGTGCAGGGGGAGTTGGGGGCCCTAGATTAAATTCAGTTAGGGCACCATTAATGCTTGGGGGTATATTCAGTCGGTCAGGTTCTGTGATATACAACTCAATCTCTTGCAGCTTGAATCCGGCCAATACCGTTCATCTTTCAAGAGCGTCTCCTGCCAACAAGGCGGAGTCACGTGACGTCCAGAGCTCTTGATGGAAAATGTGACAGATACATCGCATAAAAGAGGTACACCATTGCCTTCGATGTCTGAGGTGTGTACCCACCTCTAGGGCCAGGCTGTGGGGCCACTGGGCTGCACTGTCACTGCTCTCTCGCTCTCTCTCTCTCTGAGCTTCCTGTCCCGTGACATCACTCGACAAGGCCACGCCCACGTGGGTGGTGACACAACAGAGGGGAAAGTGGTGGGAGGGGGAGGGGCGTTCCGTCGGCAGGAACATAGCGGGAAGCAGCTGCAGCGAGAGGATCCGTGATCTCCATTCTGCCTTCAAACATTCGTATTACAACGTCTAGCTTCCAATAAACACACACACACACGGGACAGCAACGCACAAACATACTCTTACACGACGTCTAAAATGGTGGACCGTGAGCAACTGGTGCAAAAAGCCCGGCTGGCCGAGCAGGCAGAGCGGTACGAGGATATGGCATCTGCCATGAAATCGGTAAGTAGGCTTCCCCTGTCACCAGCTTTGTCTCATGTCGAACATCAAACATAATATGTCCGTGTTCAAATGTGTCAGCGCTGGTTAAGCTAGCATTAGGGCAGTGATATGCAGACAGTAGACCGCGTCTCGGTGGTCAGGCATAATTTACTTAAGAGGACGAAGCCAAACAAAATTGGTGTATTAAAGTAGTGATTAAAGACGTCATATGTGTGAAAGACATGGCTGTGGGTGTGGGAAATTAGCACTGTTGTAGGGTTTAGGCAGCATGATTTTTGAACAGGCCTAGCAAAGCCTGCGTCCAGAATTTAGCAGGCGTTTTCCGACCGAAGCAAATGTGTCATTACTATTATATAATACGGTTCAGTTGATGTGATACGTCCACTGTAATGTATTTATTTATTTATACTGGCGGTGTGTCGCGGTGGATCGTGGTTGTCTGACATGCGGATTGCTTGATGTTGGGGCGGTGCCTTTGGCCGAGCTCCTCCACAAATGAGCCAGTTGCAGAGACAGACAACAGGATTTGATAACGTACAGAAATACACGCAAATGCGCTGATTTAAAATCGTTTGTCTGGAGCAAATGTGGGTCTAACTGAGCGTTTTTAACCTGTCACGTCGAAAGATGCGCAAAGGACGAGCTAATGGTGATCATTAATATATGGCAGGCTGATGATGGGATGGTCGTGTTCCGGTTTTCATGATGCTGAGCACTTGTGTGTGTGTCTGTGATTTTTTTTGTTACCTTTTCGGGCTTTTTTCAGAACCAGTAGTCCTCATGGTTAACAGAACCCCATCCTAATGGGGCATAACAAGATTTCCGAGGTTCTGGTTAAAGTGGCATTCATTATGTTAAATGTGTTTAGGTTAAGATATAAATTAAATTGGTTATTGTGGTTAGGGATACGGTTTTATCTTGGCTGTCCAAATCGATAGGAGCCAATGCAGGGTCCTAATAAGAATAGCTGCGCAAACCTGTGTGTGTTTTACACCGCCTCTCCTCAGCTTGCTGCTGGTGACACACTGTCCTCCTGCCTTTGCTACACGCTGCTGCTGGTGCATTGCAAAGAGCGGTGTCGGCTGAAGGTGGATCGCAGTCTGTGTGCAAAGGCAGAGCGCAAACTACGAAGCGGTTCACCTATCGTACGTGGGTGTTGTTGGTGGCTGCCGCGCAGTCATAGCTTCCCAGAAAGCTCCATAGCTGTCATATTGCAGCCAATGCCGGGTTTTTTTTCTTTTTTTCCCCATCATGCCACAAACCTGGGAGCTGTGGCGTGATGGACTTGCCTGTGTCAATCAATGCCATGCAGCAACCGCATCCCTGCCTCCTCCCGCAGGTTTCCCCACACAGAGGCGTGCCGCAGCATCTGCCAAGATGCAGCACAAGGCCCGCCCGTAGTGCACCATTTCACAAAATGCCTTTCATCACAGCTTCACAAAGCCTGCATCTTACTATATCAGTCTGTGGACAATACCATCAGAAAGGAATTGTCACTATAGCATGGGAGGTGTAGTGATCATGGGTTGTGTGAAAGGCCCTGTCTCTTGGCTCCTTTATTTTAAACATTAGCCTTAACATCATTGTGAAGGCTCAGTTATAGTGACTTATTTGTGCAAATATGAAAATCTCTCTTAGCATTTACAATCTTTATTTTCAAATCCTAATAGTAGGTTCATATTTCCAACTTCACCTCCGGAAATCATCACGTAAGCTATTAGTATATTTGAAGGCCTTACTGTATGCAACTGCTCTTTAGGACCAGGGTGTAGCAGTAAAATCAGAGGAGCCTGGGCTCCACCCCTTCCAATTTATGCCTAGTCAGAAAGAAAGAGAGAGAGAGAGAGAGAGAGCTGCCCCTCACCCGGCCTGTCTCTCTGCAGCACTGGGCAACGGGTGTGTCTGCTGCCTCGCCCATCATTTCAGGGGAATCCCTTGCCACTGCAGGCATGGTAACCGTGCCAACAGAACCAAATACCCAGGATCACGGAACGCAGCGCTGCACCCATCCTCAGGAGGACTGTAACGCTTCAGAGAACAGGAACCAGGCACGGCCACAATGAATGATGATCATGTTAGTGGGCTGCAGTTAGCGCTCTATTTATTTTTTTTTTTATAACCACTGCCATTTTGTACAATTACATTGAATTATATATCCAAACAGCATATTTAACATGTATTTACATCATAAATAACAGAATCCTTAATTGCTTTAAGAGGAACTTAAGATATGAGGAGCATTTCACTACTTCACAACTGAACTGAGTAAAATGGGGTTTGAGCATGTAATTTAATACCAACGCTAAGTGAGACTGCCCTTATTCTGTGTCAGATGTTAACACCCAGCAGCATGTTCCAGCAGCAATTGGTCATCACCAGGTCTGCAATGTTCAGCCAGTATTTAGTAGCTGTGTGACACATTCCTGTGGTCTTCTGCATTACTGGTTAGTTAAGCAAAACATTAAACCTTCTCATTCAATAGGTGGTTTTTCCTATATTATAGATTAATAGTGAATACATTCAACTTATGAAGGGATATTAATGGGATTATGTAGTAAACAAAAAGTGTTAAAGAAACCAGAATATGTTATATATTTCAGATTATTCAAAGTAGCCACCTTTTGCCTTGATGACAGCTTTGCACAAGCTTGGCATTCTCTAAATCAGCTTCATGAGGTCATCACCTGGAATGGTTTCCAGTTTCCCATTATGTTTTAGACCATCAGTTGTGTTCTGCAGAGGTAGGGTTGGTACATAAGTCTAGAGAGTGAATAGCCCTATTTGATTACTGTTGTAATCCATATAATGACAAGAACCACTCAACTAAGTAAAGAGAAACGACAGTCCTTCGTTACTTTAAGACATGAAGGTCGGTTAATCTGGAAAACATATCCTCAAGTCGCAAAGACCACCAAACACTATGATGAAAGTGGCTCTCATGAGGACCGCCCTACGAAAGAGTTACCTCTGCTGCAGAGGATAAGTTCATCAGAATTACCAGCCTCAGAAATCATAAATTAACAGCACCTCAGATTACAGCCTATATGAATGCTTCAGAGTTCAAGTTGCAGACACATCTCGACATCAACCGTTCAGAGGAGACTGTGTGAATCAGGCCTTCATTGTCAAATTTCTGCAAAAAAGCCACTTCTGAGGGAAAAACAACAAGAAGAAGAGAATTGTTTGGACGAAGAAACACATGGAATAGACTTTAGACCAGTGGAAATCTGTCCCTTTGAACTCACAACAAATTAGAAATTTATGGTTTGGATGTCTTCAGTATTAATTGACAAAATAACAAATAAAAAAACAAAGAAAAAACAATGAATGAGAAAGGTGTGTCCAAACCTTTGACTGGTAGTGTATAATAAGTGAGCAGTAATTCAGACCCAGTTGTTATTGTCTTCCCTATGTTCTCAGTTGACATGACACCAAATACAATCCATTTTTTGGGGTTAACAGTTATTTATGCGTTCTGGAAATGTACTGTACCCATATTGGACTATTTTAGAATTGTTTTCAAGAGCCTTACTAAGCATGTGACCCACAGTGAATACTCAGTGCTACAGTATGCATATTTAATGAAAGTATGACATCATATACCTTCCACATGGGCACTTGGCAGTAATGGTTCACCAGTATCTCTTAAAATAACAAATGATTGTACATGTTGTAACCCAGTCACCTAAGTTTTATGCATCTTATTGTCTTTCAGAGGAAAAATATTAACATTTGATGGATTTAAATTTTTATGGTCTCTCTGCCTTGTAGACAAACTTGCTATACATTATGATGGAAACGTGTCAACATATGATTCAGATTTAAGGATACTAACTGGTAATTTAATACAGATAAAAATGTATGTTTTTGATCTAAGAACAGTTTTTCAGATAAAAATTTAAATAATGGCTTACTAATAATGATAATACAAAACACAAATTCAAATCAAAACATGCCCTCTGGATTCAGATCACACAATGGTTATTTTCTTTAATGACAACCAAAGCTGATACAACTTCAGTCCAGGTTTGATCACTTACTTAAATTCAGTACCCATGCAATTCTGCTTTACAACAGTTTGCATTAATGACTGCTAAAATACAGAGTTATTCAGATTACAGAAAGTGTCTGTAGCCCTCTCTCTCATTAGCTGTTTTGGCAAAATAGCAAGGATTTACTCATTTACAAAAAGAGTATGATGATTCAAGTTTGGTCCAAGGTGGGAGGAGAGTAAAAACAGATTTCGAAAGATGCAAGCTGAGTCATTAATTTAAAAAAACAAAAACAATTGAGATTCCAGCACATGACATCTAACATCAGCTGTAGCAGTTTAGTTACTGAACTAGTCCTCATAGGAAATCAACCCAAAATAACCAACCATCAAATTAATTACACAATTATCTCCTATCTCTAGTGAGTGATTTCATAATATCAGAATTATAGTAGTTACCCGTTGCCAACTTAAATCCTGATGCAACATCACAGTAGTAACTGCAACCTGAAAACAGATGTTTCTTTTCAAACACTTGTATGCCACAGTCACAAACATGACAAGCTTTCCATCTCATTCGTTCTGACCAATGTGATGACAACATTCAACTTTGACATATCCAGCTGCTGAGCTTCTGTGTCTTAGGAAGTGCATGACACAAAGAGCATCACGCTTAATGAACTGAAAGCTTTATTTGTCCACAGTTAAATTATTTAAGTGCTTTAACACACACATTACACAGCACATGTCTGTAAAAGCAGTAATCATGGTAACAGTTGTGTGTCAGGGACAGGGCAAGACAAACTTGCGTTATCTTCACAGCTTGAATTATCTGCAGCAGGCCCAGGTCATCGTGTGCAGTGTGATATGAGGGAAAAAAGTGATCACAGTGAGTGGTAATTATTCTCCAAAATTCATAGATATTATTTATCGCAATACACTTTATGCTGATACTCCAGTTCCAGAAGAACATCCTGACTGATCCCTGAAGCAAACAAAGGTTTTATTAGTTAAACTTCAGAATATACCGTATGTGGCAACTGACTTATAAGAGTGTTAAAATTGTGCTTTTGTTTACATAAGTCACAACTATGACACTTGAAGTGTCAGGAATTAATTCCACTGCCTAATTCATCATTCAACAGCAGCAACTCAACTTCTACAACACCCCACGTACCCATAACATCATCAAATTGTGTCTGCTCTCCCCAGGCATTATCAATACAGAACCTCTCAATCCCATACTTTAGTTTATAAGTAGTAATTTAAGATAATAAGAGACTAACTTCTACCAAAGGTGTGGACGTTGGCATGGTACCTTGAAACGGACCCGGTTGGCCCCCACCACAAAGTGCTCTTGTGATAAAAGAATTTAAGTGGCTTAATACTGCAGTATGGGATAGTAACACAAGCCCCTCACCGCTAAACCGGTGAGACACACACTGGTGCTCTTTTGCTGTGTTTCCATCATAAGTTTGGAACAGTATGGTACAGTTTGGATCTGAAAAGCCCTGGGTCAACCTGTGCCCAATGGCCACGTCAGTGAGATACATGCTTAAGGTGATGTCTCAACAAGACGTTAAACTTTGTATGAGAACAGACTGTGGGCGATGAAGAAACACTGGTTGCAAGGTGGTGGGGTTTTTTGGATCTGGATGGAGCTAGTCTAGCTCCACCTGGACTGTATGGTACCATTTTACTCTGGTACACTGAGCAAATCTGCATGTATTTGGACTGAAGAACCCAGAGAAAACCCACGCACACAAGGGGAGAACATGAAAACTTCATGCAGAAAGGCTCCGGTTTCAACCTTACTGCAAAGCAAGAGTGCTACCACTACACCAACCATGTAGCCCTCTAAATTTCTATTGAAAACAATTAGACCTTTTTATTAGTTTATATTTAAATCAATTTAAGATAAGCCAGTAATACATTTGATCCATCAGATTTGTTCAAGTGTTTACCCATGCATGTATTGTCAAGGATATAGTGAATGCACTGTAGTGAGTGATCTTCCAGGTCCCACAGGACCCAACACGTGTGGGTGGAATTGAGTGATAATTTCTCACTGCAAGACGACTACAGAAATGTTGTATATAATAATATGCCATGCTGTTTGTTGTAATTGTCATAGCATTAATATACTGTACTGTTTTGTTCTTTAAATATAAATTTGAAATAATCAACATGTTTTGGAATTACCAGAAACCTTCCATAATTGTTAATACTAGTTGAAATTTTTTTTTTTTTAACAGACATTTGCATAATTCTTCTGCACTGATGCGTAATTATTTAAGAAAGCACTAAAATGGATCTAAGAATATATTTTTTTCCCCACCTAAAGAGAATTTTGGACATTAACCATAGTATTCTTATGCCAACTTAAGTTTCATTCATAATTGATTTACTCGATTTATCGGGTACTTTTAAAATGACAGAAAATTTTGAAATGCATTGATTGGTGTTACCCAAACCTGGAAATAAATGTCTTGTTTTGTCCACAAACTAAAATGATTCAGTATTAATGAGTTATTTGTAATACGAAGCAAAGAAACCAGAAAGTAATCGCATTAATTTGAAAAATAAGAGAGCTTGTTTTAATTAGTAAAAAACACTCAAACCAATTTATAATCAAACCAATTAATAATCGTTGCAGCTCTAGTTTTTCTTGGTTAAACTAAAATCTGTAAGCCACTGGTATGTAAGGACATATTTTCAGTTGAAAGTATTATGTGTAGGAATTAACATTATCTTCACAGGAATGGGCGAGAGTGGGATTGTGCATCTTATGGGACAAAGCTTTAAAATGAATTTATTTTTATAGTAGCTCAATTATATGATGGGAAGTTTATTTTTAATCTGACACCTTTACTGAGAATTATTTTAGAAACAATCAGTTTAACAAACTAGGGAATGGGGTTATAGCCCCAGAAAAATGTTCTTCCTGTTCTAGTTCATCATCTCATAGATTTGTCTTGTCCTGGAGTAATAGGGCACATCAAACTTTTGTTTCTTTATTCTCAGTCCATTTTTGTGTCCACTTAATTTCATCTCAGAACATTTCAGGGTTTCCTGAGATTTGTCTTGACTCACTGGTGAGTCACAAAGGCACTATGAAAGCTACCCACCTTATCCACCATGTTATCTTGAAGTTTTATTCAGTTGCACATTGCTCATGTTAGATGAGTGCAGGCCAGGGGCGCTAATGCAAATTAGAGTTGCAACTAACACTTGTTGTCTTCACTGATTAATCTGTTGACTAATCAGTTATGTTTGTTAAAACTGGTGTTTCCTAAACCACAAAAATAATGTACAGAAAAGTTTTATTTTGTCCACAAACTGTCAAGAAGCAAATCAACAAAAAAAGAATCATTGATAAAAATAGTTGGTGATTAATGTAATATTTGTTTATTCATCTTGAGTTAAGTTGCTGCAGCTTTGACATAAATGCCATTACATTATCATTGACCTGCACTTGTCTGCTCGTAGGATATTCACATTTCCTCTGTCCCTGAAGGAACGGCAGCAACTGTGATTTAGCATGCAGACATATAGTCGGAAATCTGTTCAGGGAGCGCTTAATTGCTGTTGGTAAGCCAACAGCAATTTTTCAACTTTGCGCTACAGGGCCATCGGGCACATCCCACATCCAGCCTACCAAGTAAAGATACGCTTCTCAGTCGAATCGCAAGCCTGACACGGTTCCTTGCCATTCCAAACTGTACCATACTGTACCAAACTGAAGCATGGTGGAAGTACAGCATGTGTGTCTTCAGCCTCCTATATGAAGCTGTTTCACTCTACTTACGTTGCATGACTGTGAGCAAAGCAGAAATGTCGGCACAGACAAAAAACTAAAAAAATAAATAAACATACTGAGAAACAGAGAGGGTCATGTGGAGCTGATACGCTTAATCAGCATATTTGACAATATGGCAAGTCATTCACTTTCTTTCATAATTCAAGTAGTGAAGTGTCACGTGAGACTATATTTAAATGTACATAGAAGAATGGTTGAAGTTGCTGCTTAATTACCGCTTTGTTAGTGCTTCCGTGCACCTGAATGAGTTTACAGGATTATTATCTGGAAAGACGGTATGAAAAGAGCAGTTTTTGATCTGGGGATCACCACCAAATTCTAATCATGTTCCATGTCCCATTATACACCGTTCCTGAAAGTTTCATCAAAATCTGTCAATAACTTTTGAGTTACTTTGCCAACAGACAGACAAAACGTTGGCAAAAACATAACCTCATTGGCTAGTATTTCGACATATAATGATGAAAACATTCTTGTATCCAGACGGTGTTTTGGATCAGCACCAAAATCTAATTGTCTGTTCCTTGCCATTAAACACCTTTCCTGAGAGTTTCATCAAAATCCGTCCAAAACTGAGTTATTTTGCTAAAAGACCCAGTTAAGAGGCTGAGAAATGACAACTAAGCAGACATGAATGCTAACATATTAAATGTTAATGTGGTGGGCACTGATGTCTAATGCATCCTCAGCTGAGGCCCAACAGATTCTCTCATTCCTTGCAGTCATGTATCCCTCACTGTGTCTCACCTCCAGATATTAATGGCATCCAGAGAGCAAGTTATTGATTGCCCTGCCTGGCCTTTGTTTGTATGTGTTTGTAACGTTCAGTTGTTTGGAAGTTTGACTGTCTTGTGTTAACTTGGGATGATCACGAGAGCTGGTGCAATTGATGAGCTTTATGGGAAGACAGAGCTCTATTGTCATCCCTGCAAGGCTGCACCACAGCTTCTGTCAGAGGCTTTCTGCACACCCTGCAGCCTTCTAAAACAATGGGGTGTTTTTACGTTGCTCCTGTTACTCCACATACACTTCTGGTTGCATTTGCTACAGCTTAGATTTCTGTTCATGCTAATTGTAAGTAATGAACTAAAGAGCAAAGAGCAGTGCATGCGTTTAGCCTCAGGAATGACATGGGGAGGGCAGGGTCACTTTCTGCTGTGTTTGTGTGGGTCATTACGTAATCAGGTGACAATTCCTTGTTTGCTAGTACAGAGGTTGGGTATGGCTATTGTAAATTTTAAATCAAGGAACCACGCCTTGGTGAACAAGCACAAACCTCCACCACTATACTGGAGGCTCTAGAGTAGGGGACACCAACCAAAAATAAAAGTTCTTTGAAAAGTTTGACACTTTGGAAACATTAGCCCTCCCTGTCTCAGTCAGTCTAGGGCTACAAGGAATGATTATTTTCATAAACGATTAATCTGTTGATTATTTTCTCAAAAAATTAAGTAGTTGTTTTGTCCATAAATGTCAGAAAAGGTTGATTGCCGTTTTCCAATCTTCTGAATGATTATCATTAAAACATTTAGGAATACAACATTATCAAATTAAAGAAGTAAAAAAAAAAAAATCAGAAAGCTTGTTTTAATTACTAAAAAAAACAAACATTTAAACCGATTACTCGATTATTAAAGCAGTCATTAAGGCGACCAGTTGCTTGCGGGCACCACGTTGGTGACCACTGCTCTCGAGGATGCATGGTTCATTGCAGTACAAAGTAAGGCACTACACACACACACACTCAGTGTGGCCCTACATTGTCAAAAGGTTGCTTGTAGAGTGCAAGCTATGAAGTAGCTTGTCCACAGATTTGCAGCTTTCTCCATATCATCAGCCATGTCAGCATCTTTAGCCTTGGCAAAATGTGCCCACTGACTCCAGCAGATACAATATGAATCTCACAAATGAAGCAGATTTTGCAGTCACCATGGAAACAGGAGATTGCTTCCTTTTTACGGTTCAAATAATCCTTTTGATGAATGTGTAGTTCCATCGCTTTATAATCCAAATTTATTTTACACATTATCATTGATCATGTAGATGTAAAGATCAGTGTAGAAGTGTGCAAGGCTTTATAAGACAAGGACATAATTAATCATTCATTTGTGTCAATAGAGGCTGTAACATGGATTACTAGAGTCATTTTGAAGCACTGTTTACAGTGACTTTGATGCACCAGACATTTGACTCACGATAGTATAGCATATTCTGATAATAACACCCTCCAAATAATGCTCCCACTAATAAATGTAGCCATATTATACCACTACACACTCTATTATCACTGTAGGGTTAAGGGGAGCATATATTGATATTCTCTTCTCGCATCTATAGTCAGGATTTCAGAGGTAGCATATTCTAGACAAATTGGTTTTTCAAAATATCTTTAAAATGTTTTTAAAATAATTTGTTAAATAAATAAAGACAAGAAAATGTCATAATCTTAAAATGCAGCTTTTTACAGGGTAGTGAAGTACAATAGACTCATTGATTTTTGTTACTGTAGCATTTTTTCCACCAGCTTTCAGCAGTGCTGTCGCTAAATACATTAATATTTTAGAATTTTTCTTGTTAAATGTTTGATATCAATGCACATTTTCAGGATTTACAAATCTTTATATCTAATCTACAGTTAGGCATTGTTCTTTTTGATTCCTGCGTTGGACGTTGCTCTCATGACACTTCCAGTGACGACACCCACTGGAAGACGTCACATTTAGTATCGGCTCAGGTCACTTGAAACCTCGCCAGAGTAGGCACTAAAAAAGCACCAGGTACTATTGCTAGTATAAAAGCAAATAAAGAGTCAAGTTGAGGTGTCGCAGAATTTTTATTTATTTTTTTTACCACAAGGAAGCTAAATGCTGAAGCAAATAGTAAGAAAACAGTATGAAATGTAAATGTTTTTAGCCTTGTCTTTTGGTTCCTCTGTCCACAACTGCAGACTCCTGAAACATCTCAAGAGCTATTAAATGAACTGCCATGAATTTTGGGAAAGCATACATAGTTTCTAGATGGATTCAGCAGTAGCATTTCCTGAACTACTTTCTATGTGCGACTTTCAGTATGAAAAAACAAATCCCAGTTCATGTTTACTGAATGAAGTCAAATAGCAAAAAAATATGGTGTGAATTTTTCGGGGTAAAAAGAAAAAATAATACATTTGAAAGACTGTATTCATGGCTTTTTAAATCCAAATTACTTTGTCACATCATCCCAAACCACCTTCAGTTGGTGTAGCAACTGACTTTGTTTATACAAAGTTATGTTATGTTGGAAGTGAAGGACAACTTTTAATTTTACTAGTTAAAAATCCCTGAAATTAATGTTGCAGTTTTGAAGCTACTTAAATAATTTTTGTAACCTTTTTTGTAACTGTTTATTATTTACAGTATGAAACCATTAAGAGCATTTACTGCACTGATTAAATTCAATTCAAATATTTTCTAAATGCTTAAAATGAAGTGTGTAGATAGTGTATATATTTAGTTCATAGTATCAAAGACATGTCATCTTATATTGACTTATACATCTTTTCATAAAAACATTGAGAGGAGCAGTTTCATGTGCTAGGGCCAGCTGCTCATAGAACTGAAATTTGTGCTGAAAAAGAAAGCAACAACAGGCTTTACATTCAGAAAAGGTCTGTAAAGTTGCCTCTGCTGCACAGTCCCTGAGGGGCATAAAGGATTAAATCCTCCAGGCCAGACATAGGCTTGACAACACAAAACAAAAGCAGCTTTCAGACCTTTTCAACAGCCTATCAAGAGTGACCTCAGAGGATGATGTCATTGTGTTGGGGGGCTGAAGTGTTAAGTAAAGAAAAGAGATATTTAAACATTTATGTAATGATACGAATTTAGGACTCATTTTAAAATAATTCCTAATGTTGCCAGATAGGAAAGTGTATCATACCTGTGAGAGACCGTGTGGCCTTGGAGGAGGTTTGTGCTCTCTGAGTGCTTTCCCTAGTTTTGTTCTACAGCATTTGATTATTGTAGCTTCATATGAACAGACAAGGCATGGATAGTTTTGTATGGATAGTAAAAATGTTTTGCATGTATTAATGAGCTTAGCTGCTGAACATACCTAGTCATACAATCAACAACACAGTTGAGCTAACAAGAGGAGTTGCTAATGCCTGCATTTTTTTTTTAGGTGACAGAGCTGAACGAGGCACTATCCAATGAGGAGAGGAACCTGCTCTCTGTGGCCTACAAGAATGTGGTTGGGGCCAGGCGCTCATCCTGGCGTGTCATCTCTAGCATTGAGCAGAAGACGTCGGCCGATGGCAGTGAGAAGAAGATTGAGATGGTGCGGGCCTACCGGGAAAAAATTGAGAAGGAGCTGGAGGAAGTGTGCAACGATGTGCTCAACCTGCTCAGCAACTACCTGATTAAAAATTGCAGCGAAACACAGCATGAAAGCAAGGTGTTCTACCTGAAGATGAAGGGTGACTACTACCGCTACCTGGCCGAGGTGGCCACAGGGGAGAAGAGAGCTGAGGTGGTGGAGTCCTCTGAGAAATCCTACAACGAGGCCCATGAGATCAGCAAGGAGCACATGCAGCCCACCCACCCCATCCGCCTGGGCCTGGCTCTCAATTACTCAGTCTTCTACTACGAGATCCAGAATGCCCCCGACCAGGCGTGCCATCTGGCCAAAACTGCCTTCGATGATGCCATCGCCGAGCTGGACACCCTCAACGAAGACTCCTACAAAGACTCCACTCTCATCATGCAGCTGCTACGAGACAACTTGACGCTGTGGACGAACGACCAGCAGGATGATGAGGGAGGAGAGGGCAACAATTAGTCCAAAACCTCATTCTGCCAAAACAACACAACACGCGCGCTCACAAATGACAAAATAAAAATAGTTCAAAAAAGTTCCTAGAATTGAAAAAAAACATGGGAGGGTGGGTTGGGGGAGTGGAACATCAGTGGCCAATTTAGCTGATTGTACTAACATGGCTACTATTCTTTATTTTTCCAGTTAAAAGTGAAAATAAATTAGGAGGGAAGACAATTTTTGTTTGAAAATAACCTACAATTAAAAAGGAAAAAAAAAAGTATGAAACCCCTCCGTGATAGCCCCTGCAGCATTTGCCAAAACACCACTTTAGAAGCAAGAGGTACGTCATTCAGCACAGTGTTGAGTGTTAAACAGTGCTAATACCTTCACACTGGCAGAGACTGGTCTTATCGCGCAAATGAAGCTGAGCTGTCTTATTGTATTTGCTAAGGGGAGGAGCAGTCAGAAATTAGGTTTCAGTGCTTGAGCAACAAGAAAATTAAAGTAACCTTGAATGTCATGGCCTTGTTAGTGAAAGAGAGAGAGGGAGAGGCAGAGGGAGAATGAGTGAGAGAGCAAATGGAATGGGCTTTGAGGGTGTCAAATTTCAATACGTAACAATACATACATACATACATACATACATATGGGGCATCTTAAGTTATGATTGCCGAGTGAGGTTGTGTCTGTTATTGAAGATAACATTAAAAAAAAAACATTTGTTTGCTTTGTGTCAGGTATGTGTCCAGCTCAGTCACAGTCATACTGTAACTAAAAATACAAATTCATGAAGTTAGTGCAGCTTGTCCCTCTCATGTGCTGATGTGCTTTATTGAATAAATTAACTGTTTTTGGACACCCAATTCCTATTGTCAGTATTGTTGTTACTATCGCAACCTCTATTGGGTCTTTTTGCTTATAGGAATGATTTGATCAACAAAAATCTGGATAGCAAAATGGAAATTTGAACAAATGTGATTGAAAATTATGAAATAATAATAAAAAGTCCACCCTTATTCTCCAGTTATGCTATCTTCATAACATGCAGTAGGATCTCTGAAATGGCACGTGTTACCACAGACCCGATATGTGAACAAAGATAGAGCACATGCAATGTTAAATGGAAGCTCTGAAAGCAGATTTGAGGTTTGTGGATTTATTTTGTCTTGAGTTTCTTCTTGGTCGGGAAACGCACTTGCCTATTATACTGTTTCTTCAGTGTAAGATGATAACTGCTCCAATATTCTCCATAATACAATATTGTGCATGCTGGTGATGTATTTATACAGTAGCTTCAATTGATTAACTTATACTGTAGATGTTATGTATTCATATGAACATGGAAGTACTAGAATTTAATCAGATTATTTTCTATTTATTTCTTTTTATTGCGATTGTCAGCTAGTTTATTTTAATCTGTGTTTACTCCATTTGCTGAAGTACGCTATACCAAAACAGTGATTGTTAACAATAAATTGATCTGTTACAGACAACACAATGGTTACATGCAGTTCTTGGCAAGGGTGACATAAAATTATAAATATTTCTGATAGTGGGAGTTTTAAGGGTTTTTTTTTTTTGCATCACCTAAGGAAAATCATGAAACTGATACAAATAGGGGAAAAAAGATTAATTAAATGCTGCAAATGATCCAGACTTTGTGAAACTACAGTTACTACAGCCCAGTATAGTGGAACTGTTAGTTTGCAGTGTAACAAATTACATACATCTGCTCACTAGGACCTACCACATCATATACAGCAGCAGGACAAACACATTTAGGAGGGTTAGTGATAGAAATCAAATATAATTAAGTTTTTAACTGTATTAAAATGTAAAACATTTCTGCAGCCTTGGAGAATGTTTAGGCAAGGGCCATGCTTTAGGGAGGCTGCCATTTTGTGTTGCCATGTTTCTTCAGCAGCCCAAATTAAAAAAAAAAACAAAAAAAACAGCCAAATCATTTTGAGATTTGAAGTGGAAAATTACTATGTAGACGAGAGAAGAACGGCTCCACCCACATGGACCAGATGCAGAAACTGACGGAGGAGGAGGATTTGGTAGAGAGTCAAAGTGCCAACGTCATTTCTGATTCGCAACATAAGTCCCTGATGTGCTTGGAAAAGGTATGGGTGAGTGCAGAGTCCTTTGTTTGCTGCAGTCTCTCAATTAGATGTCACTAATTCTTACACAGTGGCCCTTCAAACATTAACTACTATCAGCAAAGTTAAATTATAAAAGCAGACACAGGTTTTTCGTGACCGGACAAGTCAATATCTGATTTTACCAACTTATAGAGAGCGAGAGTGAGAGTGAGCGAGAGAGAGAGCGAGTGAGTGAGTGAGAGAGAGAGAGAGCGAGCGAGTGAGTGAGTGAGAGTGAGCGAGAGAGAGAGCGAGTGAGTGAGTGAGAGAGAGAGAGAGCGAGTGAGTGAGTGAGTGAGAGAGAGAGAGAGGGAAAAAAGCAAAAAAAAAAAAAAAAAAAAAGAGGGAATCAGAAGCCTCAGTAAACCCAACCCCAGTCTGCTTATCTCTGAGTAACCTGGGAAACCTGGAGGGAACATGCAAACTCCACACAGTAATACTCAAAACCAGGAGTGCTGTTGCTGTGAGGCAACTGTGTTATGTTTGCTGCACCACAGTAACGGGGAGCTCAGACAAGCATGACAGCAAATGAACACAACACTTAACACACTCGCTGAAAGCATTTACCCCCTTCACACAGATCTGTCACTCTAATTATTCTAGAGAGCAGAGCACAACTGTTCAGTTCCTTAAACTGATAGCAGGCAAATTGAAGGAGATGTGTTTAACTGCAGGTTTGCGCGCAGTGAAATGATATAATCGGACTAATCAGTTTGATTACATGTCTGTTTCTCACTCTCAAGATCTTTTTGATGCCTAGGAAATGTAAGGTTTCAAAAGTATGTACAGTATTACAGGTACACTAAATGGACAAAAGGTATTGGGACACCTGACCATTACACCAACAGGCCCTGTATTGACATGTTCAACATACAATACTTTAATGTGGAGTGGGTCCCCTTTTGCAGCTGTAACAGATTCCACACTTCTTGATTAGTGGGAAGTGATTTATGGGAATTTGTGACCATTCATTCTGTGGAGCCATGGTTCTCAAACTGTGGTACGTGTACCACCAGTGGTGCATCTGCTTCCTCTGGCAATACTTGGAGGAAAGTCAGAAATACTGTGCTACTGTGTATACCAGGTTATGTGATCAGAGTTTTGATCAGAGTGCACAGAAAAGCATTTTCCCAGGTTGTACTTGGTATAAAAAAGTTTGGGAATCAGTGCCTTTATGAGCATTTATGAGGTCAGGCACTGGTGTTGGATGAGAAGGCCTGGCACACAATCTCTGCCAGTTCATCCCAAAAGGTGCTCAGTGGGGTTCAGGTCAGGTCTCGGTCTCTGTGTGGGCCAGTCAAATTCTTAAACAACAATCTCGTCAAACCATGTATTTATAGTCTTTGCTTTGTGCAGTGGGGCACGATATTGGAATAGAAACGGGCCTTTTCTCAAACTGCTGCCACATATTTGGAAGCACAACATTGTCCAAAATGTCTTGGTATGCTGAAGCATGAAGATTTCCCTCCATTATTTATTTGTGCTGAGCCCAGTGCCTAACTAATAAGCCCGATTCAATAATTAAGAAGTGTGGCCAAATACTTTTGTCCTTATAGTGTATATCCCTGCTATATTCGGTCCATGCTCCATATTCCAAACTTATAGAGGCTAAAACTGTCATTTGTCAAAAAAACAAGCACTGTTGTAAGTTACACTGTAGATGGCTTGAGAATGAATCACCTTTTTTTTTTTATCCGACTATGTTCAAGGCCATGACTACCCTGTTATTGGTACTGTTGAGGGGAAACTAACCACCCAAATCAAGTTACAAGCTGAAATCATGAATCAGTCCATTAAACTCTTGCATCATTCATAAAACGATGACAGGAAAAAAGGCAACCTTTCTATGATTAAATCATAGAAAGTTTTAATCAGTCAATAGAGCTCCAGTCAGATATTTTTTTATTGTAAGCTACAATAAAAAAAAATGTATAAAGCAAAATGAATCTATAAATTACAAGAGTGGACAGAAATAACTCATAATGATATCGAGTGGTGGGCCACATGCAAGTATTTAGCTATGCACTATAGTATGGAGAACCATGAATGACATTATAATAAATAAAAGAATGAATGAATGAAAAAATACATACAGAAATAAATAAATGAATGACTCAATGAAAGTTGGCCATAAAGAAACTGAGCTGAGCTGATATAATCTAATCTGTATCCATCTATGAAGACAGAAGTGAATAAACCAACACTGTACAAAGAGTAAAGACCTAACCAAGACTGATTACTGATTAGCCTCGCTGACATTAGAATTACCGTTTCAAAAGATGAAACAATAATGAAATTTAGTAACTGGAGTGAATTGTTTGATTGTGCCAAAGTAAACCGATGTAAAATGTCTCAAAGAACTTGTTGCTGCCACACCCTGTAGTGTCACCCACTCTTATCTTTAGTCTTGTTTTGCATTTATTATCGTCAGCAGACTTTGGTCTCTGTTCCTACTGTAGCAAAAGCATATCAGCAGGAATTATCAACGAGCACAGTGTATTCAGCCACATCAGCGGTGTAGCGGTAGATATTCAACAAGGGAACGTCCCTATTGTTTCAGAATACACATTTATTTATAGATGTTTACTCGTCTCACTTTTATAAGACATGTCCGTTTACCACAGTAAGTGTGGTTCACTGACCTCCACTGATCCACCACCAGCATCAGTGTTGCATAATTTGACAGGTGGCGGCCATGTTTCGCTCACTGAGGAGTGGTGTTCCAGTATGCGACACGTACACAAGACGCTGATTTACAATGGGTGGAACATGATCCAGGCCAATAAATCACAAAGTAAACACAGCCAGCAACTACACCCATACTTTTAAAAGTGGAGCTGAATATCTTCTTCTTTCTGCTTCTTTCTTCAGGGGGCGCCACAGCAGTCCTGCCCAGCAGCTCCATCAATCCTTTGTCCAGTATAAACGCTATACTATATTACTTTATTTCCAAACTGTTCAACCTGAGCTGCCCCTTGATTATGCACATTTCTAATCCTGTCCATCCTGGTCACTCCCATCGAAAATCTCAGCATCTTCAGCTCTGTCACCCGTCTTTTAGACAGTACCACTGTCTCCAAGCCATACATCATAGCTGCGTGGTCTCACTGCAGCCTCAACGTCCTGTAGACCTTCCCTTTCACCGTCTGCACACATCACGCCCGGCACTTGAATGATATTAGAATAGAGCTCTAATATCTATTGTTTTTAAATGTCCTAATATTCTTTTTTGAAATAGCACATGCCACTATAAACAGTCAACAGTAAAAAAAAAAAAAAAAAAATCCACCAATACAATACATGGCCTGATTTTCTGATCTTTCTCTCTTCACACTTGATAAATCATCAATTAGGATTTCGAAAGCACAACCAGCAAAAAGGTGTTGGTCAGTGACAGGAACAAAAATATGAAGATGAACAGGCAAAAGAAAGAGAAGAAGGTCGCAGTAATGCAACATTTTCAAACAAACAACCACTGGAATGACTTAACATAGATTATGATTACTGACATGTCACATTCGGACAGGACTAAAATCACCAAGCTCCGGTAACAATTACTTTACCTCCCCTCTCCTGTCTGAACAGGGCTTTAGATGGTTAGATGGTCCCAAAAACATAAAACATGTGGACGGACTTTTTAGTTCTGATGGGTAAATAAGTCTGGTGTTGATGCGATAGACCCTAGTATGTGTGTCACTGGTTAAAGTTAGAAGTGAGACGTTAGGTTAAGGGCAAGGGCTAAGGCTTTGGCTTGGCTGTCAGTGCAGTGTCCAAACAGTAAATAGCCATGCAATCAAATCAACCACAGCAGACTGAAAATATTATGACATTAAGATTATGACTTTGGGGGTTAAAAAAAAAAAAAAAAAAAAAAGGTCAAGTTAAAATGACCCCAGCTATTAGACATGTATGTAATTAGTCCATCATATCCTGTTTACAAGTAGTTTCAAGCATGGAGGCACTTGAGGAAGCATTCAGTTTGGCACTAGGCGATCGGACAAGTCTGTGGCAAACCTCAGGTGTTTGCAGCATATGATCAACGCCATTATGAACAAAAACAAGGTGGAAAGCAAGAAGTGTGGGACTTCTGATTGTTTTAGGTACCTAAAACACATTGATATGTATTACGTCTAGGCTATGTGGCCAATAAAGTCAACGAATAGATCAGTTAACACATTGTTAACTATGTTATGATCAAGCATGGTATTATGTTCCAAGTTTTTTAAATGTCGTATGCACCCGACGACAGGAGGTGACAGTGGCACGTAAATCGATTTACCCTCCCGATTTTCCTGAGATTTCTTATTCCATGCAAATTGGCCATCAATATTAATATGGTAAAATTACATTGCTTCACCTACCCATGTGAGACTAATCCCATCTGAATACTGTGACAGTCTTATCACTGGTTAAGGTTTAGTGTGGTACCTTTACTGTTAATAAAGATGCTACCCACGTTGCTTTTAGTAAAATGTCTGTAAAAAATAAAAAAAAGAAGACAAGCACTGTAGTAATGACTGATTGTACAAGAATGTTTATGCTGATGACAAAATAATGCAGGATACATTTGTAAATAGATGATTTGAAGAGCTTGTCTCAGCTCTGCCATGCAGACGGGATGAGGAGGCGTCCAATCAGCAGCCGGGTTGCCAATAGTGCTTCACATAAGGCGGTTCCCTGGTTATAGCTCGTGAATTGATGGGGACTGGCATGAATAATTTAGGCCTGCATTATACTTGGGAGGAAATGGTGACTCATGGAAGAGGAAAAGCTGAAATGCTAAGTGGTTTTAGAGACTGCTGCCTTGTCTGTGTGGCTTCCACGAATAGCACGGCCTCTCCTCTGTAGCCGATATGAGCCCTGTGCCTACATACACTTGCACTTACATACACCAACAACTACACACAACTAATAGATAATGATGTCTAATAAGCAGCTAGTTCATAACCACACTTCTGGAACCAGAGAGGAAAAAAATAAGCACCAGTCCATGTCTGTTATCTACGTTGTGTAACCATACAACAAGCTGGAGGCTCGCTGCATAGCAGAGCACTCTATAAATAGATCTCCCCTGCAGCTTGCCAGTCAAGAGTAGAGTATGTATGTGCATTAGTGGGCTGGCACGCATCATGAGTGGCTACAAGTTGACAGGCAGGAAGGATAAGAAGGAATTAAAAAAAAACAACAACAACAACCAGCCGCTCTGGACGTCATCACCTATGAGATGCTTTATTATTTCATCCTGCATGACTGACAGATTTTCAGATTTACAAGAAGACCTGGCTTCATACATGACATCCAGCCAAGCAGTGTATTGATTGTGACACAGCCCACAGCTACTGATTGTTGATGTGATGTTCACATGCTGGTCGTGGCCTAGTTCCTCTGTTTATACTGTGCTGTCACATATAAAGTAAAGGTTCCCAAACATGTTCTCCTGGGCCCCCGGTGGGCTGATGGAAACATTTAAATCCAAAGCCATACCCCTGATCTTAAACATATAACAATTCACATTTTCATCCTAACTTTATTCATCCTAACTTGAAATTATCTTCTCGTTAGAAACAGGTTTTGGTGCACAAGTACACACACAGAATTACAAGAGCATGCACAAGCATGTGTGGTGTAAAGTGTGCGGCGCAAATGCATTAGGACATATCCAACTCGAATTTTGCTAGTTACACAGCACGTCTGGACATGCTTCGCTATTTAAATGGAAAATGCAGGAGACTCTGCCTCCAACAACTTCAGACTGCAAAAGAGAGAGAGAGAAATTGCAGTCGACATTCAGCCTGTATCTAACTGAGGAGCAAGAGCCGAATAGAGTGTATGTGAATTGTGGAACCACCTATGAGGACACATCTAGTGCACTGTTTAAATCAGCATGAAGCAGAAAGACACTTTTAATTGAACAAAACATGACAAAAAAAAATAATACATTCTATTCTTTTCACAAATTTATTCAATATTTGCAAGCAGTGCAGCTGCCTCATTTGCATGCATCACTGGCCTTGCTTTGCTCCCCCCCATTATTACTCCCCTTATTGCTAGCCAACATAACATAAGTCTGTTTTTGAGTTGTGTTTTAGCATATTATTAGGTGAAGAAAACTTAAAAAAAGAGGGTTGGGGTTATTTAAATCAGCAATCCCACTCCTGTGGAACCACTGTTTCCCTGCTCCAACACACCTGATTTAAATGAACAAGTCATTATCAGGCTTTTGCAGAGCTTGCTGATGAGTTGATCATTTAAATCAGGTGTGCTGGAGTAGAGAGACATCTAAATATTGGGAAACACTGTTAAAATCAAAATGAAAATGTAGAAGAAATAAAAAATAAAAAAAAAGAACACTCTTGTACTGACTTACCTGTTTTACTGGGAGCCTTCACCATCATCTTGTGTGCATCTTTGATTTCTCTGGTTCCGTTTGTCATCTCAAGTCTCGCAGCTGCACAAACAAAGTCCTGACAGAGAAAACACAGCGTGGATGAGATCATTATTCACTGCGGGATAAAATATAGTTTATTCAAAAACTACAGCAAAATACAGAATCTGTGTGACATTTTATTCTTTCTAAAAATCCGTTGGAACAATGAAAATCATGACAACACAGTGAAAAACAAAACTTTTCACTTACTGAGCTGTACATTTACTAAATTCATTATAATGAGTTCACTTACATCAGCTCCTCCTGGGTCTGTGACAAATGATTTCTTTTGAGGAACACGAGACAACAACCACGGTTTTCTTTTTATTCTCTCCCACAAGGCAGTGGGCCTGCGGTTGATTGGTGTAAGGGCGTGTCCAAAATAGTTTTGGACCTTCAAACCTCATTTCTGGGGCTCACTCCTGCTTCCAGTTCCCCTGCTGCTTAGCCTGGGACTTGAAAGCGTGACGTGTGGCCACAGGGAGGCAGTGCAGGAGTCTCGGTGGTGGAGAAGCTGTCACCAAAGTCTATTTCATACATTCAGTCAGCTCCTCTGCTGCCAGCGATGGAAGCTTTGCACAGAGAGAGAGAGAGAGTTGCAGACAGTAGCATGTACCAACTACACTGCAAAGCAACAAAGTCTGGGCTCAGTTGACTTTTACATCAGATTTTTGAAGTTTGTATGATTTTGACAAAGCCTCCATCAGGAAAATGTAAAGTTATTTGCTACCCCCAGAGCTGCAAACTAAGCTGCTGCTTGGGGGCCCCGAAAAAACTTTTTAACAAATTAAAGAATTCTACATATTTTAGATATAATTAACCAGTGCTATGTTATTTAGTTTCATTTTGGATTTACTGGTTTACTTTAATTCAAGTTCAGTATCACCACAGTTAGTGCTTCGGTTTGATTCCAGGCAAATTAATGCTTTGTGATTATACTACCCTCTAAGGTTTTTTAAAAAAACAAAAAAAAAAAAAACAAAACAAAACAAAAATGACTCTGCTTTGGGGTAAATAACACAATTGTATAATAATGCAATAGTCAAGCACCGGTTACACCGAGGTGGTGGTGGTGGGGGAGCCTGATATCAAATTCTGCTTAGGGCCCCATAAAGACTTGGGCTGACACTGGCTACCACCACAAATAAATAATCTGTGTCAGTTTCCAACCTGTTAACCAGGATCAAGATGGTGGACAATAGTTATAAAAGTAATAAAATAGCTCCATATAGTCCAATAACTGAATGAGTGTATGAATGTCACACACACCTTTAGGCTTCGGCTGCATCTGTAGTGTTCTCACTCCTCACTAACAGCCAATCCTGGTTCAGCTCTTTTACATGACCTTCCTCAGTCAAGAGTGAAGAGCATCTCCATCACTAATACACAAATACGTCCAAAGACACATTGTTTGTGATGGTATTAGGCAGCTGGACATGTTTTAGTGCAGCTCAGCGTGGAGGACGTTCCATTTCCTCATACCTGTGAACTAGGACTGCAACAATTTAATCAGTTAATCACATTTTCACCAATTAAATAATGAGTCACTTACTTGATAATCATATATTCGGTTTGAGTGTTTTTATCTCTTGGATTTTTATCTCCCTAAATTATGTTGTTATGTCGGTCGTGTTCTCACGGCATTTGAGGACGTCACAATTTTGAGGTCTGTGAACCTCAGATTTATGTTTTGTTTTGCTTTTTTTTTTTTTTACCATAGTCTGAACCGAACAACTTTGATCGATTAATTAAGACATTAAAATCCTGACAGTGATTCCTCCTACATTCTATTCTTTCTGCTAGGGGTCTGAAATCAGTCATTTATTTAAAAGACGTTAGGTATTAAAGTCTGTCATAGCATACTATAATACTTACTTACTTTAAGTGTTGATTCTATACAGTTTAGCCTCAGATGGGAACTTGGATGTTATAATGCTTTGTTTTAATTTTGAGGAAACCTCCAGTCGTTTCTGACTGTGTAGGGTTTGGGCAGAGGTGACACTGAAAGGTGACACTGACAGCAGCAAACCCCATCTTTCTTTTGGCATAGGATGCCTGCCTCAGTCATATGGGCTGACAGGTTTCATTTTGCAAGAATGGAGGTGTATAATTTCCCAACTAAAGTCTCGAGAACCTTATTATTTCTCTTCTTAAAGGTGCAGTGGGTAGCATTAAGGAATGTTTATTGGACATAATTAAATGCAAACATAATAATCAGTAGTATATAGTAAATGCTGAAGTGCTTTAAAATTATAATGGTTAATGGTTTTCATACACAGAATAAATGTTTACACACCCACATACCCATGCAAGGGCCTTACTTTACAGAGGCTGCCATCTCGTGTCTCTGAATTTTTACATCAGCCCGAAGTGAGTGTGGGTTTTGTATTTTGAAGTAGAACCTTTCTATGTGAATAAAGAAGACTGCCCTTGTGTGTCTGCGAGGATCACTGTAGCGCTGGAGGCTTGTCTCTATGAGGGGTGGAAGTAACAGATAGTAAATGGTAAAAATGGATGTAAAGTGACAAAGGACCACATTTTATCATTCACCGCATCTTACATCCATCATTTATCATTTGCAACACAAAATGGCCACTTATCATTTAAGGAACGTGTCCACAAGGGTGGAATTATCAAAGTAATAATAAAAATGGATGAGATATAAATGGGGCGGATGTGAAAAGTAGAGTGGTGATCCACTTGGCATTAATTGTTTTGCGGCAAGTAGTTTTTGTTACTTCCCACCAAAACCATGTCCACTAACTTCCTCATCGAGACTCTCGGCTACTGAGCTTGTAAGTAAGAGAATTGACGATGCATAAACTTAGGTTTTGCAGAAACTGATCATTATGGCATTATCATTATGAAGCTCAAGTCTGCTGTGTCGTTGCTGGTTGGACAGAGAAAAAACGGCACACAGGAAGAAAAAGTTTTGAGTGGAGCGACAGAGCACTTCCTTTGTGGCCGGCGTGGTTTTTTTGGGTGGAAGTAACAAAAAGTACCTGCTGCAAATGCTGCATTTTTCACTTCACATCTATTTTTATCATTACTTTAGGTAACTTCATACCTTTGTGGACACATTCCTTTAGTGATAAGTGGCAACGTGTTGTGCTGTAAATGATAAATGGTTAATGTAAGTCAAGGTGTTTGACACTTACCACTCAATTTTACACTTCACATCCATTCACCGCATTTTTATCAATTCATTTTTGTTACTTCCATCCTTCATATGCCTCACTGTTCTCACTGTCACTAATTCTTACTCACCGCACCTTTAACAAATGAAGCTGTGGAGGACCACTGATGCCTTGTGAACAGAATACAAACATTTGTAACTTAACGAAATGAAAGAGACTCAATTGGTTTATTGTCCTTTATTTGTTGAATAGTTAAACTTCCAAGACAACTGTAGATGGAACCAGTCTATTTCCAGTGCGGGGAGGCCCAGTGAGATGACGCTACGATCCCTGCCATCACTGTCCTCTTTGCTCTTGTCTTTAGTTTGTAGAGGCAGCATGAAGGCGATGTGCTCGGCAGACGGGAGAGAAAGGAGGTGAACCATCAAGTGTGTGAAGATTTCCTTCATTCAGCTGAAAAGTGCAAATACAGTGGCAAGAGAGGGCATTTGGCACTGGTGCGGATGTGTTTACACAGTGCACTCAGCTGGGCTTAACTCAGACAGGAGGACAGGGGGGACAGGGGAAGACAATTGTTTGAATGTGTGTGTGTGTGTGTGTGTGTGTGTGAGGATGACACTGCACTGCCTTTTCCTCCTACTTCTTCACCACGCCACCTTTGCTGTCCGTGGTGACAGGTATCGTAATCTCTGAGGACTCGATGGCCGGTTTGATCAAGGGAGCCTCGACAGTGAGCACGCCCTCAGGAGACAGAGAGGAGGTCACCTTCTCGACGTTAGCTGTGGAGGGGAGGCTGCAAGAGAGCAACGCAACACGGTCAGCGTGTAAAACACATGCTGGAAAGTGACTCCTTGTACGGCTTATGATGAAGGATGTGCGTTCTGGCCCCTGGGTGGCAGCAGAGCACCGAAGCTACAAACTGAGAGAGAGAAGGTGCACGAGGCTGCTGCTTTTCAGAGCATGAAATTCATCAATCAACAGACTGATTCTCTACAGACCAGACTGACCCAAAACCAAGCGATCACAGCAGCAAAGCCATTTTTATTAGTAAAATCTGTTTTCCAAGTGAGCTGCTGACAATTAAGGAGAGAACAGCAGAGAATGTGAGTGCAATAAACGACCAAGAGCCAAAGTTTGGGTTGGATTAAAGTGAATTCTATGAATTTAACCACAAGTAATTATTGAAGTTTTTAAAGATGTGTTACTTACGTGTATTTCCTGGTGAAGCTTCTGGACACAAAGCCATGCTCGTCCTTCCTCTCCTCGTGTTTGCCTAAGGACACAAGCAACACTCTTACTGACGAGCTCAATTTAATCGGCTAAAGAGCTAAAAAAAATAATAAAGTGCTGTAATGTACCAGTTTTGCAAGGGGAAATATTGTGTCTGTAAGATGCATAAAGAATATGCCACGAAAAAAAAAAAAAAAAGCATGGTATTGACCAAGTTCCACTGAATGCAACAGAATGCAATTACTCTCTAATCAATAATACAACTTTTACAAGGAAATTTCCTGTAACAATTATCCAGCTGAAAATTTAGACTTTATTTCTGTTATTGTAGGAAAAAAACTTAAGAACATTTACATTTTGGAAAGAAACAAACATGAATGCATTGAATGATGCATATTCTCAGAACAGACTCAAGGCATAAGCAGACCAAGCTGCTGATCACCAGGGGAAATAATACTAACTGCAAAGTATAAATTAATACTAAGCCCTTTTGTGATTTTTAGGATAAAAAAAACACGCCTGGTTTGGGGTAAGTAACACAACTATACTTTATCTACTTTATGGTGTCACTATTATCAATAATAGTCAAGCACCGGCTCTGATACACTAATCTAATATCAACACACATCTTACTGTTTTGTTTTTTTTTTGTTTTTTTTTCAGATCATTTTTCTTTTCAGCATCAGAAACGACCTGTACGTGTATGAATATGAAACAGCCAATAGGAGTACCCGCCGTCTCTCTGAATTGCCCTGTGATTGGTCAAAGCTTCCTGTGACGCAACAGATTTAGTTGTGAGGCTGTAAACAGAGCAGAGGACGGTGCAAATAGTTTTGCCCCAATAAATAGTGCAGTAAAATCACCACAAAATTATATTTAGCTAGAGCCAGGAGCTGTTTTAATTTTATCTCAGAGGCCGGAGGGTGGGTGGGTGGGGGGGGCGAGGGGGAGGGGGTTGCAGCTTTTGTGATGTTATTTTTATCTTGCACAGCCACTGAAGATGCCAACAGTCTTGATCATGTCCTATCAGGGGCTCTGATTGCTCCACTGTGATGCTGAAACATTGTCCTTTATCTGGCGCCACAGAAATACATTTGTTATGGCAACAATTTGGTAAAGGTTCTTTCCTCAAGGGAGCCATGGTCTTTCCCTCACATGATCACACAGCTATTGTGTATGAGGGTCCAGCACATTATTGTCAAAATAGACATGGAAACGACCAAGTAGGTTTGCCCTGTTGAAGGTAATCAGGAAGTAAGGATATACTGAATAGCCACCAGACAACAACTCTGCTGGTTGCAAAAATGAAACTCTTGAAGATGAGCTCCTACGTCTCACTTGATTTATCAGACGCTAGTTCCAGGTCTTCTGTGTGTCTCAGAGGACATATCAGTGGACGCCAGTGTGACTGACAGCTGGTATTGGTATTGTAAATAGACACGTGTCAGTGAAGTTCTTGAATTTTGTATTTCGGTCAATGTCTCCCGCCACTGATGTGAACTTGTTTGTAAATAGACGAGGCCTACGCAGAACAAACGTCGAGTCCTAATTACTGGCAGTGTTGTGGACACTGTCCACTGTCGCTCTCCACCGTTGATGCCACATCGAGATTTCATGCGGAACAATGAGCGGGCAAATTATGCAACGTCTGGGCAATGCAAACTCCAAGGTCTCTGACTCACCAAAAACAATCACAAACACCGACTTGCCCACAAACCCAAGGAAAAATAATTTGTCCCGCGTCCAGATTCAGAGCGTGCTGCAAATTAATACAAGTGGACACCATGGGCAAAGCAGCTCTTACAAATTGCCCTCCCATCTTAAGCTGCATGTGTCACCACATTCGTCCTTGAATTTGATGGTAACCAAGGTGGGAAAACTCTGGACAGCAGCTGTCATGCACTTCAAAATAAAGAAGGCTCAGTCCAGTGTGTAATTTTTATATGATAATCTTGTACTATTCACCAAAAAATGTCAAAATATTGTTAATACGTCAAAAATAATTGAGTCACTGTGCATATCTGGAGCAATGCAACTGCAGCAGCCAGCTAAACGTATGACTGAAACTGCAAAATCCAGACAGTTTTACTTTTATTAAGGAATTAACAGTAGGAAATTGGTAAAAACTATCATCCAATATACAACATCTCTGCTTTGAAATATCTAAAAATCCCAACACCAGTGTTACACTGTATATTTTGTTGAGTAGTGTCCTTGCATTTGCCAAGATGTTTCTAAAAAATTAAATCCATAAAAATCCATATTTCTACTCGAGATAATTGACCGTTTCATTTTAATTGCCATTTAATGAAATCATTATCTTTGCCTGTCTCTTGTATAACTTCTGGGGCGTGAAACATCAGATTGAGGAAGGAAATATTCATTACTACAGTGTGTTGTCTTCTGTCACTACTGGATCATGATTAATTATTGCTGTTGGCTGCAAATACTGATCCTATGCCGATTCCTGACATCAAAACTTTGTTATCGTTTTGCTTCAGAGGCCCCTAGTGGCAGACATTACATACTGTTCGTTTTAATTGTGCAGCCAACTCATTTGGTCACATTGTACATCAAAAAAATAAAATAAAAATAAAAATGAAAATAAAAATAGGAGCGTACTTAACCGTAACCTGTTACCAACACATTAAAGACATGAGGTGACAAATTCCATTCGGACTGAATCCCAGGCTTTGTTTATCTTTGTTGTTAGTGCCTGTCCAGCCTCTCACCGGTGAGATAGTCTGTCACAGTCTGGCCCTGAACCCTGTACCTGGACGTGATCCAGCAATCCTTTTAAAGCAGCAGACTCACAGGGGGAGTGAGGGCAGAGAAGCTGAAAGTGACTCAGAGAAATGGGAGCTTGAGCTTTCTGAGAGCTGAGTCATCATACCATCTATTCCACACCTCCAGGTTTTGCATCTGTTGCTTTGCTTCACAAGCGCCGACAATAGAAAAAGCTTACATGTCGAGAAGTGGAACCAGCTTTTTTGCTGCGTTCATCTGTGCTCTGCTGTAAGGGTCGACTCCCACACATTGAATTATTTTGCACAGACTAGGCATGCATCCAAACGCCTCCCGCCCTCCAGTGAACTGGATCTCACATAATCATCTCAGGATGTTGTGCAACTCTGCAGCTATGCATCGGGCTTTTTTCCTTTGACTTGGTAAAAATGTCCTGCCTCTTCACGTTGCTCTTGTTCAACAATGCGGCAGCTTCTCTAAACCTGAGCACACAGTACAACACACCCAAGTGTATTGGACACATAGTACATGTGGTTATACTGCTGCTCGACGCCGAGTGGAAATGACCTCCATCACATCATGTAAAGATATTTAAAGTGGGCGCTGCACTAACATTCCAATTTGCTCTCTGTTGTGCACAAATTTTCATTTTGCATTTGTGGTAGAGATGTGTTCGAGATAAGGCCTTTAATATTTGGTAACATTCTGCATTTCTGACCCATAGCTGCAGCTTGCTGTGTTTGAATAGCTCTTCTGGCAAACTGGGGATTATAGTGGCGCAACAGGCACCTTTTTTTTTTTTTTTTGTTTTTCTAAATCAACATACAGTTCCTGAACAGAAAAAAAAACACTCACCCCCATTTCATTATTAGCATGCAACAACGTTTTCGTGACAATAGAAAGAAATATAAAAAATATAATATATTATTATAGTGTTAGTCTGACAAAAAATGATTTTTTTTAGACTGAAATTATACTAAATCCAAATTCTCAAAGTTGGACGCATAGTACACACCCAGATAATGTGATTGGTCCAGAGACAGACTCAGGGTGGTGTGGGTGCTCTGAGCATGTGCCACTGCTCCCACCTATCAGCTTTAAGTTAATGTGTGGTCGGAAGACTCGCACTGGAACTTGATGAGCTCACAACTACCTGCAAGCTGAACCAAACACTGCCTAATACTAAGAAACTGAATACTAAAACACTGTTTGTCTCCAAGCAGATACACTTCAGAAAGTTCCCCTCTACTGCTTGTATCCTGGGACAAGGACACTCAGCCACAGTTCAATGCAACTGCGCACGGAAACACACTCACCAGTGATTTCCACCACACCATCCTTGGTTTTCACCACCAGCTCCTCGGGTGAGAAGTGATTGACATCCAGCGATACCTTCCAGTTGTCTTGGGTCTGCTTGATCTCGGACACGCCGCTGCTCATCTGGCGGGAAAGGGCACGTGCCTGCTGGGCCATCATGGCACCAGGATACATCATGGGTGTGTGGGGCATCATGGCGCCCATGTCTGGGGCCAGGATGGAGGGCCGCAGGTACCCCGGCCAGTGGGTGCTCGGGAATGCGGCAATGTCCTCAGGCATGGCTGGCATTCCGAAAGCCTGGTCAAATATGCGGCTCTGGTGCCAGTCACGGAAAGGGTCCCAGCTCGGTGTGCGGAGCAGGGTGAATGGAATCCTTCTCTCAGTCATGGCTGCTGTGTTTAGGCTTGCTGCTGCTGTAATGAAGAGCTGCTGGCTTTAGCCTGTTTGAAAAGGTTTCTCCAGTGTGCTGTCAGTCTCTCAGCTGAGCTTTTATACACACAGACGCCACCACCCTGTCATCAGAGTTAAGAGCCCTCCCCTCTGACTCCAGCCCTCGCAGCTCACCCCCCCCCCCCCCCCCCCCCCCCCCCCCAAACACATTATAGAAGCTACTAGAATGTCTATTTGTGGCAGAAGAAGCACATGAATGGAATCTAACAGGAAGGCCCTCCCTCTCTCTCTCTCTCTGTAACAGCTGCCCAGTGCACTGTTAAACCTGTCCTCTCATACTCAGTGTGCTCACCCCTCTCCTCTCCTCCCCTCCCCTCTCTGGACATCCCATACTGCTAGAACAATCTGGGTGGTTGTTGAAAAGTCAGCGTCTGCTGAGACTTAACATGCTATTTCTAACATGGCTCCGTACAGGGTCCAATATAGGCCATGACGTGATATGCAGTAGTTCATGTAACACTATTTTCATCAGCCATATATTTGTTAAACAGCTGAATGACAGTCTGGGACGCGGATGCCAATGAAGAAAATGATTTCAAAACCAAAAAACCCTGAAGACGCGATAACAATTCACCAGTGTTCAACAGCGACACTATAACCATTTGTGAATGAGGACGATAAAATAAAGAGACATGAAGCTTGGCCTATAAGTGACTCGTATATTCAGCATACAGTAAAAATGTTCTTCACATGTGCTGTT
The DNA here is from genome assembly GCA_016785285.1 of Brachirus orientalis. Lineage (NCBI taxonomy): Eukaryota > Metazoa > Chordata > Actinopteri > Pleuronectiformes > Soleidae > Brachirus > Brachirus orientalis. The sequence goes on from JAFBJR010000081.1 coordinate 4,513,951, forward strand.
TTGTGATTGGTAGGATTTACCCAAGGGACACAAGTTTACCAAATAAGGCAGCAGTAGATCAGCAGCTCCTGTGTGCCGTGAGATACTAACACTCACCTCCAGAAAGCAGAGCATCACATTTCCTCTCAGGAGTAGGAGGAGGAGGAGGAGGAGGAGAAGGTCAGTGAGCTCTGATCTCCAACCAGGGTCACATCTCTGATCAGGTGTCATATCATCACAGAGTTGCAGAAAGCAAAGAGTGAGCTGATTACAACAAAAACACCCATCGGGAGCATTTGCTCAAACATTGCTCTCTGCCATCCATCCATCCATCTAGCCATGTCGTCTTAAACTGAAATTATACATATTATTTTAATATCGTGATTCCAAATGGGCAGGTGTACAGAATCCAAACACAGAAACACTGACAAGTCAAACAGAGGAACTAAAGCACAGAGGCTAAGCATGCTGGTAGGGGGGGGCTAATTGAACGCAGGTGAAACACATTAAGTTGGGGCTTAGAAACACAAGAGAAGAGAAATGACAGGAAGTGACACAGACAGTTCACCGATGTAAAAGGTGGGCGTGTTCCCCACCTGGGGGAAGAACATCTAGGTCCTTTGGAGCTTGATCTTGTGGCCCGAGACATGTCCGAGGCTGTAAAGGAGGGGAAATCCCTGGACCCGTTAGATTCCCAATTAGGTTATATAAGATTTGTGAGGCTAAATTAATACCAAGTTTACATGAAAAGAGGTCTCTTCCTGCATCAATAAACACTGCAATAATTGTATCTGCTTGGGACCTACTGTTCCAAGCAGGCCCGGCGGCGCGGCCTACACTGCGATGCCACATATCCATTATGCCTATATTGGATGACGGACTGTTCAAAATTTTAGGGTACATACACAATCAAATGTTTATGTGCTGTATGTATAATTCTGACGTGTGCCATTATTACGTTCAACTTGTAATAATTGTGGACTAATTGATGTTATGTTATGTGATATATGGATGTGATATTTCAATTTCCCAGCTTGGGATTAATAAAGTATCAATCAATCAATCAATCAATCAATCAATCAATCAATCAATCAATCAATTAGTTGTGAAACTAGGAAAGCCATCTACTCAACTTGGCTCTTATTAAATTTACCCAAAATTATTCACTCTGACAAAAGTGGGATTAGACAAAGTAGTGGGATGGATTTGCAATGTCGTTGTGGAGAATGCTATCCTGTCAGCAAACGGAGAAAAGGCCTTCAACAGGTTTTACCCCGGAGTCCCTTCCTGATGCAACCCTCCCTTTTTACTAGGAAGTGCAGCCCCCCGGGGGATGAGGTCAGTTCACAGATAACATTGCAATTAACAATAAACAATGGTAAGGTTAACAGCAACCTTTTGGTCACAAGTCAAGTTCCCTTTCCGCTGGACCATGGGCTGCCCCCTCAACAGGATAGAACAGCTGTACTGTATCTGAAATCTTAGACGGGTTTGGGATCAGATGAAATGGCATTTCTGGGCTGCAACAATCACAGCAGATATGCTTTATTTTCTCAAAGATGATCCTCCTGCATGGGTCAAAATGGAATCCTAATCTATTGCAGTTCTTGCTATTTTGTACATGCACTCAGAACAGATAAGAAAAAACTATTGTAAGAGACAAAAACCTTGAAAAAGACAAAGAAGATTTGGCATGTTGCTCTCACATACTTAGCTGAAAGAGAGCAGCTGTCTCAATCTTCGCCAGTTTTTGGTAACGATGAATTCTGCAGGAGGGCCACGCTGTGGTGAACATGGTGAGCACTGTTGCCTTACAGGAAGGTTGCTGGTTCCCGTCCATGTCCAGGCCTTTCTGTGTGGAGTTTGCGGGTTCTATCTGTGTGTGCATGGGCTTTCTCCAGATGCTCCCGTTCCTCCTTCCTCAAAATACAATAAACTATTATGGCTAAACTGAAAGCAAAATGGGAACAAATCAGCTCTGTCTGTTGTTGAGCTGAAAAGGAGAGAACACAACAATTTTAGTTTCCCCATACGTTCTTGTTTATTGTCAGGTAGAGTAACGTGAACAGTACAAAGAAAGACATGTAGAACCAAAGAAATAATGTTATACTTGGAATAACAGGTTTGCAGAGTATTACAGTTGTACTGAGTCACACTGGGAATAAAACACTGTGAGACTGGGCGAATGTTCAGGAAGACTGAGGGTGATCCCTGATTGTTTTGCCAGTTTGTTTAACGTACCACTGAAGCTGGAGACAGAGGGGGCGCTATAGAGTTGCTGTTACATAAGCAGCATTTTTGACCACAGGAACCTGACCCCATATTTAAGAACCTTTGCAGGAACACAGTACATCTGACAGTAGGGACAAGTGTAAATATTCGGGTTCTGGCAAAATATTTTTTAACCCCAAAATGTCAACATTCTGGAACATTTTGGAGTGGAGCTAGAAGCATTAAAAATGCCTGATTATGCTCCAGTACTGGCTACTACAATGTTTAAGGTCCAGCTTTTTATATATTTTGGATTGACTTTGTTACAAACGCTCGTCTTTTTTTTTTTTCTGTTCAGCAGCAGCATGATTTAAGTCTCCATGTTTTCTATCGTTGTAGTGTTGCTAGAACACAGTTTTATATTAATCGAAAATCTGTCACCATTTTGTTGTGGCCATATGTTGTTCACGTCATCGGGTTATTTGCTTAATCTGGTGTTTATACACAGGTAGAAACACCAATAAGACAGTGGTCTGCAGAAACATTTTAGTTTCTGGAAAAAAGTCCTGTACTGTAAGTTCCATAAACATTTGGTCACAAAATGGCTTTATCTATCTATCTATCTATCTATCTATATATATATATTTTTTTTTTCTCCTTTTCAGGCTGGTAACCAAGGGAAACACAGTGTGACCCACTTTATAAGGGTTTAGAGTGTGTGGTGGAGGGAAACATATAGTCGAGAGGAAGAACGGCGGACCATCCTTTCCACATGCGGTGATGTTTTAGTTCTACCTCAGACTGGACACCTTGCTTCTAATGAGGAAGTGGCTTGCATTAAATTAAAACATTACAACATTACAGTAGGTCATGGGTGCCATAGTGGCAGTGGTGGGAGTAACTGCAGATGAAGATTCAGTTCCACTGGCTAAGATCAGAGCATGGTAAACATGATGCAGCAAATCTACACGCTGCTGCTGCTGCTGCTGCTACTGCTGCTCACGTACAGTGTAACAAGGCAAAACACCTGCAGCAATCTCATCCTCAAAGCACAACCCGACTGCTTTACAACAAAATAAGAAATACATTAAATAATTCATAAATAGCCCAATAAATAAACAAATAAATACAATAGATTCATAAATAGCTGTGGTCAATTCACCATGTGCGTATGGAGAATTTTTGCAGTTTTTCTGTATAGTACCACACAGTAGCTTACAGGCTACAGTGGACGCACACACACTCACACACAGGATTATCAGAATCAACATAATAATTTAAATAGGGAAAAGAGTAAAAGTCCATAATACACATTTTTCGTTTGCAGGACTGTGAGTGCACACGCTTTCATTTCTCTCCTACGAGCAGCAAGACTCTGCTGATGCATCATGCGAAACAAACCTCCTCAAAACTATATGGAATATACAGTGCATAGTTTACAAAGCTGGAAATTATATCTATACAGAGAAACCTATACAGTACAATGTTCATCATAAAAAAAGACCCATTTTCTCTTGTTTTTCTTCTTTTTCTTTTCTTCCAATTCATTTGCTTGCTTTTCTTTTGTTCTCACCCTTGTTGATCTGTGTGCATCGGTGAAATGAATGTCTTTGGGGAGATGAATACACGATGGGGGGCAGGAAACGATCTTTTTGTCTTCTACTCAGCTCATAGTTTTAGGATATCGTTGTATATATACTGTATATTGATAAAGTGTATAGTTTTTAAAGATTTTTTTGGTTGCTTTGTGGCAGAGGAGAAAGGAAGTGCTAACATACAGCAACATTTGTTCTTTGGGCTCCACCAAATGAATGTATGACATGTGATAACTGAAAATACAGTACGCGTGTGATGATATGAACAGTGACACCTAATTTATAGTAATGTGCTCTATTAAATATGTTTCTCCTCTTTGATCCAGGCTCTGTGTTAGAGAGGGATAATAGTCGTGGCTCGAGGACTTGGAGGCCTGGACTGAACAGGTGTATGGACACTGTTGAGGGATTGTGAGTAACTGGTGTGGACTAAAGTCAGTCAAACTAGAGCTGCTTGTCTCTTTGCTTTTGTTTTCCCCTCCTGCAGTTTTCAGAGTGTTCAGAAGCCTGGGCTGTCGTAGCTGCTGCGGCTGTAGTAACTGCGGGAGTGGCTCCTGCTGCGGCTCCAGCTCCGGCTCCTGCTGCGACTCCAGCTGCGGCTCCTGCTCTGGCTGCGGTTGTGACTGTGGCTGTGGCTCCTGCTGCGGCTGTAGCTGCTGTAGCTGCGGCTACGGCTGCGGCTGCGGCTGGACCGTGACGGGCTGCTGTTGGAGCTGGACGAGGAAGGACTGGGCCGGTAGTACGGGATCGGCCGCTTTCGAGCGCTGGGGATAAATGTTAACAGTTAGATCAGACTAAGGCAACAAGTTTAATGAGTTAGTGTCAGTGTGATCTGCAACCTGTGTTAAATGATAGTTATGTAAAACACAGATGCATTTAAGACTATATTTGTTTGCTCAGGAGCAAAGAAGTGCAGAGAGGGTTACTGAGGTGAGAGATCAGTACAGGATCTGAAAATATAGCAACACACACACACCCACACAGGTTTTCAAAGGACATTGGAACATTGACTTATATTCATTTCCTGAAGACTTACTCTAACCTTAACCATAATTACTAGCGCCCTAACCTTAACCTTAACCTAACCCTAACCTCAGCCTAACTTTAAAACATGTTTTAACCTTAAAATGTAGCAATTTACATTATTGGGACTTGATTTTTGTAAGGAAGACAAGAGTCCCAAAATGAGATTGTGGAAACAGATTTAGGTCCCCACAACAAAAGGAATACCAGGTATACACACACACACAAACACACACAGGTTTTTGCTGCTATTTTTCTTAGGACACTGCATTAATCATCCAGTGCATTGATATGCCATTCATTTGGAGAGCACAAAGTATTTTCTCTAGCCTTAACCATAACCAGTTAATGCCCACCCCTATTTTAATCTAACCACAATTCCACAAGGTCATGGTTTACACCAGAAAAGGTCAAACAAAAAGGTTTGGTTTTTTTTTTAGCAATGCTATAATGACTTTACAGTATAATTATTTCTCAATAACTTTTGCGGAACACATTCACAAAATATGGGAAACGTATGCAGTTATCTTTATTTTTTTTTTAATATTGAATATTTAGTGTGACCTACTCTTACACTTGAGCAACAGCACAACCCTGGCTCTCTTACACCTGGAGCGTAACCCTATTATTGTTACTGAAAAACCTGTGTGTCTTACTTTTCATGTCGACAAATACCTGCTGTGAAAAAGGTCTATAACGTCAGGTTTATTCAAGACATGCTTGGGAATCACATACACATGTTGTATGAGATTAACTCTCTGATATATGAGACCAACTTTCAGTCACATCATTCCAACACAAATGCCAATGATCACAGAAATTGACAAATAAATAAATAAAAACTGCAAAGCTACTGCTGCCCCTAAGACTTGCACAGCACTGTATCTGTATACACACACACACACACAGAGCAGAGAAAAGCATATTGTTAGTTTGCCACTCAGCAGTGATTCCTGAAAGGTAAATAAGCAGTTAGCTCCCGAAATAACCTCTTCTTCTCAGTGGAGGCCAATGACATCCAGAGAGAAATCACCAGTCGACCGTGTGAGGAGAGCTAAGTGCTATCAAGGTTTTGCTGATGCTACAAAGGTGTTTGCCACCATTTCACTCCAGCAGTGATGGAAATAACTCCACCTTCTCTTTCGTCTTCTGCATCTGCCATGAAAATCCACTTTAATACACCTTGATAGCATTTTTATCTCCATATCCCTGTGTTACCTGGTTAGTGCATAACCACAGTGGGATGCAGCGTTAGGACGGGTGTAAATATCAGCGAGGAGATGAAAGAGTGAGGAAAGAATTTGAAAAAGGAGGAGAGGGAGGAAAGGTTTACTCAGGGGGGACCTCTGATGGTTTGCTGTTCAGCCACGTTTCAGGAGTCAAGACTACGGGGGTCCTGCTGCACAGCAACTGTTACCATGGTAATGAGCCTGCAGCAGCTCAGTTCAGCAGCATCCCGTTGTCCTGGCATCAGGACCTTTAAGACTGAAGTGAAAGACGACAAGGTAGACACATTTCACCCATGTCCATTTACAAATGTATGAGAGAGTACAGTGGTGATATGGAAAACTTTTCAAAGGAGTTTTTCGCTTTCTTTCTCTTTTGATAACTAAATACAAACATGTCAAGCTCAACAAGGCCAGAGAAGATTTTGTGGTGAAACTATCAAAAAAAACAAAAAAAACAAAACATTTTTAAGTGGTGACTCATCTGTAGAGGAGGGAACAAGATTCAAGCTTTGTTAAACATTAAAATGCATTATAACTAGATTAAATTATTTATATTGCCATATTACCTGGTGATCCTGCGAGCCTCCATGAAGCTGGGTGAGTCTCTTCTCCTTTTGCGAATTGGTGAGTAGCTGCGTGAGCGGCGGCGAGCTCGGCTGTCGGTGTCGGAGCGGTTAGGACTGTCCCTCTCTCTGCACAACATCAGGACAAAGAGACCAGAATCAGTGCATAAGTGGACAGAAAAAACTGCACAGGAGAGGTGAAGAAGAGAGTGCAGGCAGGGTGGAGATGAGTGTCACTGGTGATGTGTAATGGAAGGATAATAGCAATAGTGAAAGGGAAAGTCCATGAGACAGACAGTAGTGAGACCTGCTATGCTGTATGGCTTGGAAACAGTGGCACTGTCTAAAAGACGGGATGTGGATCTGGAGGTGGCAGAGCTGGAGATACTGAGATTATCATTGGGTTTGACCAGGATGGACAAGATTAGAAGTGAGAATATTCGAGGGACAGCTCAGGTTGAACGGTTTGGAGATAAAGTAAGAGAGTCAAGGTTGAGATGGTTGGGTCACGTGCAGAGATTATAATGGACACAGGACGTTGCCGGGCAGGAGGAAAAGAGGAGGAAAAGAGAAAGACCACAGAGAAGGTTCATGGATTTGAAGGAGGACACGAGGACAGCTGGTGTAACAGAAGAGGATACAAGGGGGAGGACAACATAGAAGCAGATGGTCTGTTGTGGCGACCCTTAAAGAGTGAAGCACAAAGAAGACTGATGTTTCACCTGGAGTTTTTCTGGCGATTGTGAGGGGACTTGGCCTTGCTGGGGCCTCTGTCTCTGGATGCCGAGTGTGAGGACGAGCGGCCGCTGCTCCAGGAGCTGCTGCGCTGTCTGAGGTTGGCTTTGCTCCGAGACTCCTCTTTCTTCCTGGCCGACGTGTGCGAGTGTCGTCCTGGAGATGGTGACGGGCTTCGATGGTGCGCCTGACCACGGCTGGTGCGGTGGTGACACTTGGAGGAGTGGCCTCCTTTTGTCCTAATGCAATTTAAGAAAAAAAAAATGTTTTCAGCAGCTTGGCTAAAGTTAGGCTGGAAATGTAAGTTACATGAAAGCTCACTTTCTCTGGTGACGGGAGTTCCTCCCTCTGTGGGTATGGTTGTGCAGGGAATGGGCTGAGTCGCTGCTGTGGGCAGGGGAGTGGGAGCTCTTGTTCTGGCCTCTCTGGCACCCTCTCCTCCCCGTCGTCTGGGTAACAGAGCTCCCTACAGCTGCATTCCTGCTGTCCTCACTCCCAGCCTCTCCTGCTGCACACATTGTTTGGCTCCTGCTGGGGGCGCTGTGGAGCTTGTGCTCTCTCAGCAGAGCACTGGACTGGATGCTTGCAGAGGCAGCACTCAACAGATGGAGCTTCTGTAGAGAAATGATGACCAACAAAGGAAAAAAAAAAAGAAAAAAAAAAGAAAAAGGACAAAAAGAGCATTAGAGAGTTTTCAGGTTTGTGATTGATAGCTATGGTGTACTTGTCAAAAGAAGGTAAACATTTAAAAGAAAAAGATCTAGGTTTTCTCCATATGGCTTATAGATAGTCCTCTATGGTGCAGCGCATGCAATACTTGGCATGCAAAACCATAATGAGTTGAAGAAAACATAATTGCAAAAACAAACAAAAAAAAAACTAAGAGGAGAAGGAAGAGAGGGAGAAAAATAAAAGAAAACTGTGACCCAAATAAGTTTAAGAGCAGAGGCAGAGAGTACAGAGCTACAGATTGTGTAGAGACGAAAAAAGAGGACTTCTTCAGTTATTTTAGTAATGATAAAAATGAAATAAAACAGAAAGAGAAGACAACTTGACAGAACATCACAGAAATGGAAGGAACAAAATAAAGATCACAATTATTGAATCAATCGAATCAAACAAATCTTCTGCTACTCAAATTTCTCTGTCTGGATTTTTTTTTCCTGAAGACAATTGCTGAGATGTGAACAGCGACCCATTTTCTTTTCTTTTCTTTTCTTTTTTTTTTTTTTTTAATGTTTACTCTTGATTTACTCCCTTCTGGTTAACATCCACTTACCAATAAAGTGGTATTCCCTCCTTTAGTAGGTAAGGTATGAAGAAAAGGGAAAAGTGGGGCAACATAAGTGCATCATTAGATTCACAAAATGCAAGAGAAAAAGACACAAAACCCTTCCCTGCCAGTGACTCATGAGACAATGCATGGACATCAATGGAAAAGAACTGAAAAGCAAAGAGGAAAACCACAATGTGCAGGGAGTCCCTCACACAGAGAGTAAATCCTCCACACGGTCATGTTCCTGAACATCAAGAGAGCAACTGGCTGGTGAGAGTTAAAGGTTTATTCCTTTACCTTTTTCTCTCCATAGAATCTACCACAGGTGAGGTGTTTACAGGATGACGAGCAGAGCTTTTACTTGCTCACAGCCTCCTTCATACACGACACTTGACAGTTTTCTCAATAACAAGAAGTTCAGCTAATGTAGTTCCTCGGAGATATAACAGAGTGTTGGTTTATTACTGAGGCTGACTTGGGTTCAGCAACATTTGATTACAACCATATTTATCTCAAAATAAATGAGAATTGTGAATAAAGAGCAGATTTTATTGTTCTGCTGTAGTGATGTGCTGCTCAACATGTTTTGTTTGCTGCTACATTAGAACGATATTTTGGGGAGGGGATGACTCACGCAGGAACCTTATAAAAGTACTTTGCTTTAAAAGAATTGATTAAACAATAAGAATGTGATCAGATCCAGATTTTTCAGGTTTCCTTTAGTTTTATTAATAGACTTAATCGAATTGAAAACAGTTTTCAAAATAACAATTGTATTAAAATAAAAGGCTGGCAGTATTCTGTGTTCATGTGCTGTCAATAAAGCTAACAACAATCCTACTGCATATGTACGATCTTACGACAAGATAACATGAATTTTCTGTGTTTCAAGACAGGTAAATTTACTTTTTCCCTCATTTACTCTGATTTATTCTGAGTACCCTTTGTCCTTTATATGGTCTTTTCTGTCTGTGTTTTCATATTGTTTTGTTGTAGTTCTTTTGTTGCAGGGACAACAAAGGAATATTTGATTTGATACAGTTCAAGCAGTTTGTTGTGATCTTAACATTGACTAACATTTATGTTTTTATAAAACATCTCAAATGGCATAGGAAATTTAGTGGAGATGTTGATATTGACCTCAGGATAACTTTCATCTTGAGCCATTATTATTATTATTATTATTATTATTATTATTATTATTATTATTAAACCATTGTATGGTTTATGAAAATGAACAAGGAGTTCCCATGAGTCTGTGTGGTATTTTGTTGCTCACTCTACAACACAGCTGTAACTAGGGCTTAAAAATGAACACTTTTCAAACTGAAAATGCAATTTGAAACAATGAATGTGGCTCTCCTGTGACTGGGGTCAATAAAGAGTGTCCAATTCACAATGGGTACCTTGTCCTGGTGTGGACTCAAACTTGCAACCTTTCAGTCCCAAGATAAGTTTATCCATTCTGCTATGGACTGCTCCTCAGGTATTTTACCTGAATGTTCAGTCCTAGCTGGAACTATAGTCACTTTATAACTATAATTAGCTTTGCTTTTGCAATATGAACTAATACCATGAGTATAGAGTATGGAAACCAAAGTATTGTCAGACTAAAACATTGTTGGTTTTGGTCTTTGCCAGAGATTTGTTAACAGTAAGGAGTAACAGAGTAATGCCAGCCTTATTATTAAACTGTGTATGTACTGTTCTATTCAAAACTACTTTTTGAATCATTTAATATCAATAGAATTTGGTAGAAGTGAGTAAGTTTTAAAGTGAATAAGTAGGAGTTTAGATATCGAACAATGATGCACATTTAAACACTGCTCATTCCAAGCAGGTCAGGAAATATTGTTTAAATCTCCAAAAGGGCTTTTTGAGTGAAAACATATGCAGCTGGCTCTTCCACGTCAATTATCACGTGCTACTTGGACTGAAGATACAGCAAAAAACACCTAGTGATCTTTGCAGAGTAGAGCCACCCTCTGCTCCAGTGCAGACAACTTTGTGATATTATAAGAAACACACAACAACTGGTGCTTATGACATTTGTTAGAAACAGTGTGGTGAAAATCATATGAAGGATGTACTAATTCACCAACAGACAGAGAGATGCTCAACAAACAAAAATGCATTATACCAAAAAAAAAAAACAAAACAAAAAAAGAAAACAAAAATGGACCTGGAAGATAGAGCGGAATATTGGACTTCAGAGTGAAGTTAAGGAGGAAAGAGAAAAACCAGAGCTCTAGGTAATCCAATCTTTAAAGAGTCAAATCATAATTGATGAAGTGAAATTAATTTGGTTAGAGACCATTGGTAAATAACAGAAAGAGAAAGATAGAATGATAGAGAAAGAGAGAGAGACATTGACGTTACTCAGGCTAGGGTGCTTGTCACATTCTCATCTGCATAAAGATCACGTGCGTAGGCAAAGCATTACCTACCTTCCATTTCAATCAGTGACACGTATGCAATATCAACAGAAACAAGGAAAGAAAGAAAAAAAGGAAAAAAAAAGGAGAAAGGAATGTTCTCCGCAGCGAAATGGGAAAAAGACAATGACCTCTTTTAGTATCAAAGCTACATATTTAGTCCAGAGACTAAGGAGAACTAAACAAACCAAAAAAGCATAAAGAAAGAAAAATCCACATGGAATTCAAAAAACTCAAAGTGAAATTAGAAACAAGGATGAATCTAAAAACCACATGATTTGATTTGTCTTTTTCGCTTGAACATAAGCAGCCATATTTGTATGGGTGGGGATGGAGGGTGGGTAAGCGAATCAAGATAATTGTCATATTAGTGGAAATCCATGTTGAGCTGAAAGGAGGAAGAGGAAGAGGGGGAGGAGGAGGGTGTGAGTGGAGCATGCAGAGCTGGCAGATATGAAAGAAGAACGTCAGGACAACAAGAGTGACAGACGCGAGTCACACAGGACACAGATGACCAGGGAGGAGAGGAGGAGACAAGGGTAGAAGAGTGTCAGGGGGCAGGAAGGTGACTGCTAAAATGGACGACTGTAGAGAATAATCTCATTAAAAGGGACCCAGTCTCATTTTGGCCTGGGTCGTCTTCTTGTTCAGCAGCGGCAGCAGCAGCAGCAGCAGCAGCAGCAGCACTTCTCTATTCTCTATTGTTTGGATGTCAGCCCAGCTTCCTTCAAAGCTAAGTAAGTTTGCCTGACTCATCAGGATTAAGACAGTGTGTTTCTATGAGGTACTGACACATGGTCAGCAAGGACTGAGCTGTGCTCACCACCTGCTGGCCCCTAGAACTGAAAACCAGTGGTAGAAAAGGGGAAGAAGAAAGTTTGCTGACACTGAACACATAGCTGCCAGCAAGGATACTCCCAAAAACTGTTTTAAGGCATTTAACAAAAGGATCACATAATAAAATTGACATCTACTTAAGTCTATAATATATTAAAAATACCTTTCCTACTACTTTCCTCTCCTGACTGGAAACTTTGTGAAGTTTGTGTTACCTCATAAACATGCTACCTCCACAAATGTGTTATTTTGTGACTTCACTTTTTGAAATTCATCGTGCAGATTGACCTAAATCCCAGTCCTACTGCTATATTTTTGCACATATAATACATTTGGATATTCAACTCTTACTGTGTATATATTGTCATTATAGAGTTTTTACCAACTTTCAGTTTAGAATTTGCTTTGTTTTGTTGAGTTTATACTGTCACAAGTCTATATATAGTTGAATATTTTGTAATCTACTCTTTTATTCTTGTGGACCTTTTAATCCACAGTGTGTCCTTAAGTTCTACGCTTGATATCTAATGCTGCTGTAACAACAATTTCCCAGATAAGTTGGTTGATTTTGTCACTGAGCTTTGGTGTGAAACAGTAAGCTGTTTTTAAACTTTAATGTTCATTTAGAAAAGGCTGTCTAATGATAATATTAAGCAGGGAACATACTCTCAGGGTGTTGTAGATAAGTGTCGAATTTATTTGGTGAGCATTTTTGTTCAGTGGATAATGCTTTATGTTTTTTTTCTCCTTGCTTGCAGCTTTATTTATGTCCAAGTCTCAGGTTGGTCTGCAGCACAGGAAGCAGGTCATTCATTCATTCACACAGCTCATTCAGCAGTGATTGTGTGTCAGTACCTGATACTGCAACACTTAGAAAAAACCCTGAACTAGTATTTTGAGGAGCTTTGTCAGATCGACTGTTTAAACTCTCAAAGTGAAAGGAGGGCACTTGCATTCAAAATGGATTGGGTCCCTTTAAAATTACATTCGTGTTCATAATTGTGTGACTTGTCCTTGTTATTTTCAAGAGAATCTGTCTACTTATATCTTAAGTGTTTGGACACATCCTTAAATACTGAGCAGGAGGGTGACCTGTCCTGTTTGGGACTGTCTCAACAACTGAGTGGGAGACAGTCTTAGATGCTTCCCATAAAAAGGCTTTACCAAACAGTCTGCAAACAGGCTGCTTTTTCTCAGAGATGGGAAGTAAAACAGTCTATATTCTGCACTGACTAGACTGGCACCTTCTTTACTATTATTTGTACTTACATCACATTTTGTCCAAGCAATGCTGCTTCCCTTTCCCCTGCAGATTTGAGATCTGAACAGAATGTTCAGAGCAAATGCAAAGTGAAAAAAGTTCTAAGCCAAATCATTGGTGTTTATAGAATACTACAAGAGAGGAAGAATGGCTTTTTCTTTCCACTATTTCTGCCTGCTGATTGGCTTTCCAAATATTTTGGCTTAAGATCAAGTGCAGTATTTCAGTTAGTAAAGATGAAATGCAACATGGGCCACCTGATACGTGTAAACTCTGTGTCTAGTTTTGTCTTTGCATTGACTTTGAAACTCAAAAGAGAAAAGAAATCACTTCACACTCACCTTTTTGAGAGAGAAAGCTTACAGAAAATGTCATCTTTGCTGTGTGAATTGTTCAGGAAAGTGTTTTAGTGCAGCAGCCTTTTAGCCTCATGCTCAAACATCATTATTATTGGTCCATTAGGTCTCACTACAGTTGGGTGGGCACTACTGCTTGTTTTTCTCACTGGCAACAAGGAGTCCACTATATGCCCCCCAAAACAAGCAAAAACAAAATGTTGGAAATTTGTGCTTTGTGAAAAGTTTGTCCTGATGCTGTGTCTCAGTTTCTCACGGAGAATGACAAAAAATGCCAGTTTACTACATCAAAGCTACACATCACACTCCTTTTTAATGTTAATAGATATGGCTGACCTGTGTTTCTGACTATTTCTATAAGACTTAAAGCCAACAATCCAACACTGACACTCACTTCACACTGTCATTGACCAGCGGTGAATAAGTGCAAAGGGTTTGCACATGTCATGCCGTTTTGTTTCTGTCTCTTTCCATGGGAACAGCAGCACTAAGAAGGAAGCAAACACTTGACATCCTGTCGTTTTCTATATATTTGAATGATTATTGCACCTCCACCCTCTGGTTACCTTTCTACTTCAACTACAGTGTGGAACAGTTGTATCGACTTGTGTGTCACTGAATGTTGTTCAGGCAAAGACACATTTGCTTAATTTAAGCACCTCTGCTTCAGAACAGCGCATATCTGCCCCCTAAGCTTTTCTCTGGGAAGCATCCAGGTCTGCCTCCCCCTGCAGACGGTGAGACAGTCACAAATGGGCCTTGAGGACGACTACAGGTACACAAACTGCAATTAATGATAGACAACCAGTGCTGCTACACAGGATATCTGTCAAACCACACAACTGCTGCAGTAAAGTCAGACTTCACTTCGATCCAGGATTTGCCGCACATAACCAGCATCTTGTGAAATGACGTCAGTTTGAGGTCAGTTTCTTAGCCTTTGGACTTTAGACTAATTCTAATGGGGCAGCATCATCTTATGCTACATCCAGATGCTGCATAAAAAAGTGAGCAAATTAGATGCTCTTCTTTTACTAAATCCCATCTGAACAAGGAACATGATTTTTCTGACATCCCTTGCCATTCTCCACTGGTCTTAACAGACAGAGTAGAAACAGAACGTCAGGGATAGAAGATACGCCGCCACCTAGGTGTTACATGCATGCCGACATGGTAAAGTAAAACGGTAGAGAGGTAGCTTGTGCTTAACCCCCTGATGTTTTAGCAGGAGCTGTTGGACGCCTGTAGGAGAAGAGGATCTATCACTGAGCAGAGCATGTGCTTGAGAAGAAAGACAACGGTATTAACAGAAATAAACCATTGCACGTACCCTGTTAACCTACTTGGTCCAGTTCCAAAGCATTTGAGTGCTTTTTATATAAACGAGACAGAAAGATTTGGGCATTTATTCATGGGTAAATACCACTTAAATCATTAAGGAAAAATAAAGATATAGGAATGACAAAGAAAGGAGAGAGAGAGAGAGAGAGAGAGAGAGAGAGAGAGAGAGAGAGAGAGAGAGAGAGAGAGCGATCAGATGACAGCTCGTAGACACATGCAAGGGTTAGAAAATAGGAGACATTAGGTCATTGCAGGGAGTTTCTATATGACGTTTGTATTTTAGAGGTTGGATCATCAGAAGGAGATGGTTTCACAGGTGATCCCTTTGCTGTTATTTATTACATGTTTTATCTCTACATAAATAAAACTTCTGTATCTACAATAATCAAGCTATAGTTTGGAAGACCGTGGTGGCTTTAACAACAGAGAGTCATTTGAAATGCTTGGAAGGCCAGGCCTTTTAAATAAACGATACTAGATACTAACGATAAACAAACAAGGCACAGTTCATGAGTAATCCATAACACCGTCGGCTTTATGAGCATTTGGTGTACTGTTTGTGGTGCTGGGGTTTTATCTCTTAAGATCAGAACTAAAGCCCATTTCATTCATTCATTCACAGGATGAATGGTGTTATGGAGAAGTTAACATGCCAACATTAAAAACAAATCAAACAAAGAAATGAAGTGAAAACGATACACAAATCATATGATAAAAGGCACAGGGTTATGTTTTCACTATTGACCTGACATTTAGTCGTATATATTTGATTGACTATAGGCATAGATATACCTACTGTATGTGAAGAAGTCAATGGTAGCATCCCTGCAGTAGACCAGCCCACAGGAAGTCATTTAAACATCGGTCTACTTCCATGCTGCGACTGAACAATTATTGTTTTTCATTCTGCAATGCATTAGGGGCTTTAATGACAGTGCTTTACACTGACTTACACTGACAGTTCTACACCGCCGTCTCCTGGACAACGCAGACAAGCAGTGTGCTGCTGAACACTGATTTCTGTTCTCGTTACACATTATATAATAAAACTGACATAAGTTTTAATATATGTGATTTTTGACGTCCCACATTGTATTTTCTGAGCCAAACCCGTTATTTTAACAAATGAACATTAAAACATTAAAAAGGAAGATGCTACAGATCTAATTATATACTGCATTTCACTTTCCTGTTTGATTTGTTTTTATTTTGCGACTTTAAATATTCCATACAGCTCAGCAGAAATGGCTGATACTTGGTATGGTGAACTGCACCTTGTTCACATTACATGTACTCTAAGTAAACTTGAATATAATCTTTTTAACTAACTGACAGACACATGAAGCTTTCACTGGAGCAAAAGTTTGAAGTTATCATACCTGTTAGTCTTTCCTTGGCTTTGTTTTTTTTTTGTTGTTTTTATTATTTTGTGTTATGCTGCAGCAGGCACCCGCTCGGAAGAGACAATAATCGTTTTGCTCATTCATCTGGAAACATTGTGTGACAATGTGGCGGCTATTCCCACTCTACGTGCGGTTTACTAATGTTGTGTGCAGTGACTGAGGACGTGTGCAGAACAGAGACACTAGAACCTTGGTTGCCTTTGCTCCCTCCCGCTGTTGCCGGTAAACAACAAGAACAAACAAAAAAAACAAGATGGCAGAAGTGTCAAAGAGAGCCACAAATAAAAGCAGCAAGAGCAGCACGATTTATACAGGACAGAGCTGCCTTTAACACATCAAAAATAATATTAGTAATGATATAAAAATCTATCATTGGAATTACTGATGAAAGAGCAAAAAACCTTTCAGTATTAAAGTCGGGATTTTTCAACCAAACACAAACGAGAGAGAGCGAAAACTGATATGAAGACTGTGGTGAATACCATTGAAGAGGGTAGGTGGGGGAGGATTGGGAGCAAAATAGAGGAGATTACATACATCGCTCCCTTTCTCGCCGTCGGTGTGGTTGAGTCTGCTGGCCTTGCCATTGCGGCTTCGCTGGGTGTGGTCCCCGTTGTGCCACGTGGTGAGGCTGTGGGGACCAGCGGACAGCGAGGTTCCGGACACCTTCGGTCCATCAGTCTTGTGCTTGGAGTTTAGTCTGAAAGAGCAGAGCCGCATGGAAACACATAAGGTAAAGTGCAAGAGCATTGTAAAACAAACACTGTAACACTGTGTGTGGTATAAAGCCCTAAATGTTATGCTGGGTTCAGGAGCTGTAAAGGTCGTCATCTGCTCTATGCTGACTTACTGTGCACCCCTACATTTTGTGACCGCGTGGACTGTATGCACATGCTCATTGTAGCACAGCATTCCAGTCCAGTTAGTGATACGCTCTTGTACTGGTCAAAGAAGGGACACTGCTTAAAGACGATAACTGTGGATTGTGGCATGAAATTATGCGAGGGGATCTGCAGATACACACGCATTTACAACCCATCTGTCAATGGACACAATGACATGGAGATCGGGGAACTACAGGTGAGAAATGGCTGCTAACGGAATGGAATGTGAGCTCAAGTATGCACGGAATGGTAGACTGATGCAGACCCTCATTTTGGTTTAAATGGAACCCCAGCCATCTGCATGTGAGTGGAAATGCTTAGCCACTTTCTGCAGACACAGTGATAGGCTCTCCTGGTGTTTTTATGTGGAATTTAATTTGGTGTTATGATAAACTGGAGCAACGCTATGCATTTGCTTTAGTTTTTAACTGTTAATTTGTGCTTTTATACAATTGCATTTCAGGTGTTTATTTTGTCTAATTACATTTATTCTATATTATTGACTCATATTTTTATATATATTATATTTATATTACATATTGTGTTTAAGTGCAGACATATATATGCTTAAATGAATGTTTAAACTTAAAGATGTCACAAAACAATACTATCTTAATTTAAGTAGTCTTCCTTTGTGCTGATTTTACATTTTACATTTTTTTTAATTTTTTGTAATTTCACATTTACTAATCAAATATTACACGCTTCGGGATTACAATTGATAAATACAATTAGTTAGCAATTAATCAACAGCCCACATTGTTACACTGTATATATTTAAATATTATAGATTTGTTAATCCTGGATTTAAATCTTGCTTTATCTTGTGTGTATGTGTGTGAGAGGGGTGCTTCTTGAGGTCACAGTGACCTTGACGAACAAACTCAGTTTTGATTCCTGTTCAGCTGTTTTACTTTTAAAATCACACTCTGTGGAGAGTGATGTCACATTAATTAAAGACATGCTGAGGTGCACCATTTGTATCTTAATCATCCGCCTGGAAGTAGTTGGCCGAGTGAAAGCAAGAATCCGACTGTCAACACAGCATTATCAGTGTGTGCCAAAACAAAGCACGTGTGTAAAAGTGTGTGTTTACTTGTCCTCGTGGAGACCAAAGATAATGAGGCAGAAACTAAATCCTGAGCAACCGGTTAAGTTTAGGGGTAACATTTGAATTGTGTTTAGGCTGAGGTTAGAGATAATGCTTGGTTAGGCTATTAAAATGAATGGAAGTCAGCGCATACCTGTGTGTGTGCGTGTGTGTGTGTGTGTGGAGGATCAAACCTGGCAGGAGATTTGGAGGCGCTGCGAGTGGAGGACAGAGAGGCGCTACGGGAACTACAGCAGCTGCCTTGACGCTGTGAGCTCCTTCCAGGGGTTTCACCAGGGGACCTGAGGGATGAAACGCACCACACACACACAAAAAGCAATGCATATACTGTATATACACGCAAAGCTATGTAAATGTACAGTATATATGCATGAAACACAAAGGCCACAGCAAGCTCAATTGTCAATCTATGAATATGGAAAACATATTCACATGCACCGCCACATATTTTCAATATATATTCTAATTAAGACAGGGGACAATGCATTACAGCGAGATTGTGTTGAACTCTTACATAATACATAAAGAGGAGATGCACTCTGTGCTTTCCACTTGTTAACATTCTCTGTGAGTCTGAGCCTGAGATAATAGCTGTAAAATATCAATATAAATTTATGAGACTGCATGTGGGCCCTATTATACCCATTGTTCAGGACTGAGGTGACTGTTTGTTTTTTTTTTGTGTATAGAGGACAAACTGTGCTATAATTAACCTGACACACTGCATGCTAAATTTGTACAGAGCATCCCAGCCACTTTTTCCAGAAGCTTTGTCTAATTGTGAAAAGCAAAAATGCTATTGTGTGCAACTCAGCGTTACCATGTAAACTGCATTAGAGGGATTCACTATGAGTCTCACCTCTTTTTCTGTTTAGTCTTGTCTTTGTGTTTGTTCTTTGGGCTGCCCGATCTGAAAACAAATGTCATATGTGAGATCATGAAGCTCTGAACACTAAAGCAATGGAAATTACGCTTTGTAAAACCAGAGATCACTGTACCTGCCCATATGGACTGCATTGTCTTTTGAGCAAACAGTACTCAGTATGCAGAAAATACAATGGTGTGCGCGCACACACACACACACACACACACGCACGCACACCCCACACGAGAAAACTCATTTGCAGCATTTTGCCTCGATTCCCACCCGTTTATCATACACACCTGTATCTCCTCTTCTTCCTGGAGCCAGACGCAGATCTACAAAAACACAAAGCCAACAATCATTACAATGATGCTCTCATGACAGCTTTGAGATGCTGTAACGTCGGTGAACAGCTCTATGAAGCAGGCTTGCTGAGGAAATATGGATATAAGGCTCACCTTCCACCTAGAAATAATACATTTACTCAACACCAGTGCATGTTCTGTAGTTAATACAAAACCTGCTTGTCATCTCCACCAAGGAGGTAATGGTTTGGTTTGTCTGTCTGTTTGTTAACAACATAACTGAAAAACAAAAGTATGGATATGGATTACATTTTATGGG
The DNA here is from genome assembly GCA_016785285.1 of Brachirus orientalis. Classification (NCBI taxonomy): domain Eukaryota; kingdom Metazoa; phylum Chordata; class Actinopteri; order Pleuronectiformes; family Soleidae; genus Brachirus; species Brachirus orientalis. The sequence continues at coordinate 4,533,679 of JAFBJR010000081.1, forward strand.
CTTGTGGTTATGGCCCAAGGAATGACTTTGGGGGTGATGCAGATTTGTGAATTTTGTAAAAGTCTTGTGTGTATTATTTAGGAGGGACAGAGATTGAATATACTGCCCATAAGTATGTTTGTTTTTGTGTAAAATAATCATTTGTTTTTGTGGCTTCAGATTAAGCCTTTTATGTGATCTTTGGCAGTGGCATTGCTTGATGTAGGACTGCCATCTTGTGCCAGCATATTTCTACAAACCAGCCAGATCATTTAATTTGCATTTTAATGTGGAAGCTAACTATTGTATGCTAATTTAGAAGAATGACATGGTAAGTGAAAGCCACCACGGTTCTGTGACATGTTTCGGAAACGGATGGAGTCTCACCATCATACGTCACTAAATATTGCACTTTGGACATTTTAAGTAATTGTTAACCTGGTGATATAAGGAACTGTACTTAAACTGAGACACTGTGGGAAAACTTGGCTCTTATATTTTTAACTAATGCAGAACGCCCAACCCAAAATCTAATCTGTACTGGCATCAGTCTGTACAACACTGTTATTTCTAAATCCTTTTCCCACAGAAAGGACAGACATCTGCATACACTTTCTATTCAGGTGAGCTCAATTTAACAGGAGCTGTCTGTACTTGATAACAACTCTTATTCCAGCTGTGGCCATTTGTACTGAAATATGAAAAGCAATGCATGTCAAAACTATTTACGACATGAACATGTCCAAGATCGTACAAAACACAGGCGTCATGTATTTCATGTGCCAAGTAATAAACTGAATATTTCAGCGAACGATGTACGAGAGAACGCTTGGCTTGGAAAGTAATCTGTATTACATGCGTCTGAGTAAAGGTGTCTCCAGGCAGTTGTCACAGAGGACTTTTCAATACGTATTCCACAGGTGATGGATGGGAAGCTTTATGTTAAATGATTTCTGATTGCAGAAGATGCTGCATACTGCAATAAATAACTCTAAGCTTTGGTGGCAGCTTTTCTTTAAGTGTGTTGCTGAGTGAAATGACATGTACACTGGCCATTACTCAGTCCTCAGCCACTGATATATCACTTTTATATCCCTTTACCCTTATTACAGTTTCCATGGTGATTAGTCCAGCTAGTCTGTGAGAGTTGTTGCTATTTTCCTGAAGAGCCCTACTCTCTCCCTGCTGTGTTACACACCTACAGCATGCGGCATGGAGTGGGAGGAAACGGCAGCACAGAGATGTGTGGGTCTACTTAAAGGGAGGCAATAAAGCTGTCACAGGAGTGTATGTGGCTGATGTGTGACTCGGGAGATGCGGCCCCAGTGGCAACCTGTGTTTCCTCAGTGGAAAGGATCATGGGGAGGCAACGGTATAAGAAGTGGTATTTTGGAGAGCTAGATATTCTTCTTTTCTTTGACGCGTCCTCCCTCTACACATTTCTATATGTGAGACAAATATGCATGAAATGGGGAAACCTGACCTGGAACTGTTCTGCGAAGTGAACTGATGATGTTCATACAAGCAAATCAAAATATTGTGTAAACCAGAGAAAAACGGGACTTCCATGGAAATCCATGGAAACTGTAACTCTACTAAAGTCACACTAACACACCAGTTTAACGGGACTGGGAGTCAAGTGACTATGTGTACTGTATGTTCAACTGTACTTAAACTGGCCTGGGCCCTCTTCACTGGGCTTAGAGCTCTGTTAGCTCTAAGAATTAGCTCCAGTGTGGAACCATTTTTGCTCATAGTGACTTAGTTTTTAACCCTGTCCCTCCCCAGTCACACGCACACATACTGGTTTCCATGGCTTCAGGAGGACATTATATTGACTTCCATGCATTTCCTGGAGACATACTCTAACCCTAATCCTAACCTCAGCCTAACTTTAAATACTCTCTCTCTCTCTCTTCCTGCTGTGTTTCTTTGAATGGGAGGTGGGAAAACAAGAGCAGGCCAGCGCAGATATTCTGCAATTAGGAGAGAGGCTCATTCTTCTTGTGTCATGCTCCCCCATACAGGCTGGATTATTAGAACAACACATTTAGCCCCACACACTCTTACAAGTCAGGCAGAGCACAAGAATCAGTAGAGGAGGAAGAAGTCACACATTTTTATCGTTATGATATCCCAAGGCATTGCACAGGTATCTGCTACTGAGAGCCTATTCTTTCTCTTCATCTCTTTTATGTTTCCTCATATTCTCCATATTTATTTTTTTTCTTCTGTTTGATTTTCTTGTCTGTCTTTATTTCTCCATTTCCTTCATGCTTGCCTTTATTTTTCTCCCTTGATCTCTTTTTTCTTCAAATTTCTCTTTCTTTTTTCTTTTTTTTTGGCTCTCTGCCTTCCTCTTCATATATATCTTTTGTAGATGCTTTTATTTTTGACTGTATTACTTATTTGTTCCCTTTCTTTCATCTCTCCTTTGTCCTTCACGCATCAAGAGACAAGCCCATTTAAAACATCTAAACAATATGGAATAAAACAGGTAGAGTATTATTGTTAAGCAAAGATGATAGCAATGTGTGCAGTTGATTATATTTCTAAAAGTGAAATGTCAAACATTAACCGACTGTCATGACCCCTGAATTATTTGAGGCAGTCTTGGTTCGGAGAGTTGTTTTTGGAATTTTTTGTTGCTCTTTCTGTTTCTTTACCTTGTTAAGTTTGACTTCTGTCCTGTCTTCCATGTTAATTGTCTGCCCCACCCTAATGTGAGTCACCTGTGTCCTATTTGTCTCACCTGTGTGATTATCCCTGCCTCCCAGCGTATTTAGTCTCTGTGCTCCCCAGAGTCTGAGTTGGTTCATTTTATTTGATTCAGGTCACTCGGTTTCCTTGCTTTTTGTTGCCGTAAGTCTTGTTTGCTGTACTCCTAAGTACCTAAGTTGTCAGGGTCTGGCTTCCCTGTCCTGTTTTCCATTTCCTGTGTTTTATTTTGTCACTGCTCTTTACTTCCTGTTCAGCTCTGTTTTGTTTCAGGAGGCTTGACTGGTTGGCTGGGAGGAGCCTTTCCCGACGCACCTGCAGCTCATCTCCTGATTTCTCCCTCTCCTTTATATGCCCTGGGTTTGGCAGCTGCAGGCGTCAGCGCGTCATGTTTCAGCAGAGCGGTAACTCGCACGATCCTCCCTCTTGTGACTACTTGAATCTCCTTTTTGGGATTTATCTATTTTTAGTCTTTTCGTTTATTGATCGATCTTTCCTTTTTTTCTCAGAGACAATCCCCGGAGGTCGCAGCCCAGCAAGCCAGCTCGAGCCTCCTCGTTTTTTGTTTTCCCTAGGCTTGGTTTTTTCGTTCACCTATTTTTGTAATAAAACTCTGTAAATACACCTTGAACCCAGACCGGACAGTCCGCTCATTTTGGGTCCATTCACTCTCGCTAAACAAATCATCACATAAGTAATTTTTTTTTTTTTTACACACCCCTGACACCTACTGTACATCTGTGAATAACCATTTTGAGGACAGCTCAAGTCATCAGAAGTCTTTGATTTCAACACGATTTGATTCAACATAACCTGATGCGATTCAATGAAATGGGATATGATGAAAAGGACTGATGCTATGCAATTCAAAGAGTTTGATTATTTATGAAGCAAAATACATCCATAAACACCTGACATATTTAATATGATTATAGTGCTATATGAAAAACTACTGTCAGGCAGCAGATGTGCTGAACAGTCTTTCAGTTTCTATATGATGAATAATAAGGAAGTATATTGCATTCAGTTGGGAAAAAAGGGCTATTATTAGCATGTTATGGCATTTACATTTCTGTATTTCAACTACATCATCTTATATTCATGGAGCATGCTGTATTTATTTAAATGACCTTGGAGAAACACTGCAATCTCCAGCAGATCACAATGTGCTTTCCATCCGAACAACCACAAACTCCCGAGGTGCCTTTATGTGCAAACTTGACAAACCCAAAGCAAAGTAAAATTTGATTAAATTAGATGTTCAGCGACATGTTTGCTTTCAATTGAGCTATGAAGGTGGATATGGAATTTAAAAAAAGAAAAATCTGGAAAGATTATCTCATTAATTCAGGAAAAGAGAGACATTTTTTTTCCCAGGTGAATGCAATATGCTTCTGTATTTCATAACTGCTTGCAAATTGTAAAAATGTAAACTCTGCTGTAAACATACGCTCTCTGTCGTGATGGTAACGATCATGTCAGTAAAATAGCTTGGCTGTGGTGAGAAACGGCAAACAGAAAGACTAGAATAATCAAAAGAAAATGACACCTTGTGGCCAATTAGTATAGTGCGCATAGAGTGTCCATGATGTTACATCACTGCCATGTCCTTCACATTTGTTCCTGTCATTGTTCATCTCAGTCCCTCCATCATGTCTTTTCTTTCTGAGTAAGTACATGCTGCACTGTCTCGTGTTTTTGCAGTAGTTGTTTAGATTTAACTAGTGTCTGTTTTAACTAGTGACAGTTTTAATTGTAGTCAAATCCTTTGTCTTTTAAAATATAAGTTAGTGGATGTATCATATGTCTTAACTATAACCATAGAACCATGTCTTAACCATAGAATAAATACTAATTAAATGGATCAGATTTTATGAATTTCAGTTTCGCCCCAAATTTGCATCTACTGATTTCATGTGTGAATTCATGTGTGTGTCCGTGTGTATTTGTTTAGTATTTATTCAGTCAATCTTCCCACCTTTAGCAGGCACACACCTACACACTCACCTGTCTCGCTTGTGTTTCTTCCCACTCTTTTTCTTCTTCTCTCTGCGCGTGGGCGAGGAACTGCCAAACCTATTGATGGAGTAAGAGGCCAATATTTATTTATTTATTTTGCATGTGCCATGTTTACAAGAATGAGCTCAAAATTGCTGCTAAAATTCTGGCTGTTCACTTGTCCGTGATTACAGTACAACTCTGGGGAGATTCATTGTCATCCGAGAGTAGAATAGCTGATTTTCCCAACCAAAGGTTCCCTTTGTCCCCAGCTGTATTCATGGCGCTGCCTTTCTCCTCTTATGCACTTCGCACACCTTTTCAGTCTCACTCTTTCTACGTATTTTACTGACCTTGTCAAAAGAAAATTCAAGATAAGACTATGCTTTGTTAATCACTCACTACAGATGGCTCCTTTGCAGTATGCACGACAACATAATTGGAATTCAGTTTCACAAAACCACAGGATAATTATTCTTTCAACGAGGCTAATACAATAAAGAAAAATGCAGAGAAAAGATCTAATTCATTTAATGGAAGCTGTTTCCACTCACCTGCTCCTTCTACGGCCAGATTTCTTCTTCTTCCTTTTCTTTGGGCGAGGGGAAGGAGAGCTGCTGGATTTCCTCCTCACTCTGAATTGGCCACAGAAAGAGGTAATAACTGATTATAGTTATGATTTTATTTAATGGCTGCTGCGGCAACAAGTGTATATTTTCTCAGTTCCTACGTTCACTGTGCCATACCACACAATGCTCGAGAGATATGTCTCACAATGGAAACAAGAGATCACTTTGAGGAGATTACACTTAATATTGAGTGTGAAGTGACACGTGCAGGAAGCACAATATAAATTATGTCCCTCACACATAAATAACAGCATCTCTTTATCTAATTGCACTTGCTAGTATGAGTTGCATTGATATTAGTGAAGGTGATTATAGATGGTTGGTTTTACTGAAATTCATCATTTGAGGGGTGAGAATTGGTGTGCGGTTAAATGCACACTCTCCTTACCTGCTGTCACTGTGGTAATCACGGTCATAGTCTCCGTCTTCATACCTTGCCAGCTCAGGGTCGTCTTCATACTCATCAGACTGATAATGCAGGTGGTTGACCCTGAAAATACAAGAGGTAAGACATGAGAATCCGAGTGTGTGTGTGTGTGTGGAGCTCTTTGTGCTGTAGTGTTGACATTTTCTCATTAGCACTAAACACAAATTATAAATTTGACCTCAGTGGTACCAGAAGGAAAGTCAGAGGCTACATTTCAGTCAGTCAATTACTGTTCAAAACAGAGTACTTTTTCTTGTAATAGCTATGTAAATGTCTGCAGTGGGTTTCATACTTCTTTAAAAAGATAGATGTCAAGGCATTTCAGCAAAAAGTGTAAGTTGAGCTAGAAGAAAAGCCAGAGACATTCAAGTCAATAGCATTAATAAAGGGTGTTTGTCCTTTTCCCAAATAAAACCCTCCAGATTTTTTCATAACAGAAAACATTTTTTTTTAGCTTTATGTAGTTTTATACTTGCATGCCTAGTTTTTTGTTAAGATAGTTGGGTTTAGTAGAAAAGTGCATTTTAATACATAAAACTGTAGATTGACATTTTAACATTTTAAAAACAAAGTAAATACATTCCACACAAACGTGTTTCACCAACAGCAGTCAGAACTATAAAAGCATGAATGTACTGTACATATAGAATTCACAGTCTTCCCATCTTAACATAACTTCTCTTTATCTTATCATTTTAACTCACAGGACTTTTGATGTTTACTTCCAAGCTTCCGATGCCAGTTCAACAAATGACGTGACTCTAAGTTGAACACGTAACATGAGCTTTGATTGGATATCATGTTGGATTACAAATTTATAATAATTAATGGTTAAATCTAGGTTCCAACATAAAAGTATTGGGTTTTACATTTTGAGGTAAAGATGATGACATCAAGTCTGGCAGCCCGGGTGACTGAGATAATAGCCTTTTGTCTTTATTCACTTCCTGACCACCTGATAGGTTCATATGAAGGAAGGTGTGATACTGTCAGGCTGATTCCTGTAGTGCATTTGCATGCTTTGTTTAGATTGTCTCCACCTATATGTTGAAAAGTATATAACTCTAGAGTGCTGAGCTATAGTATCACTAAAGCACATTTATGTGACCAGCTAGTGAAATCATAAGTTTTCATTCGCTTTTCTTCATATATCACATAAAATGCTTCTTTGCTTTTGTGCAGAAATGCTGTTATGAGCTAAACCTTTTTTTCAAGACTTTCACAAAAAATTCCAGACTAATAGTACAAAATGAAAAGTTATTGAAATGTCAGATGGAGGGTTTCCAATATGTAAAGTCTCTTTCCAGACGACAAATAAATCGAATAGGCAACCTGAGCTGGGTTTAATGTTGCCCAATATGGGGTTCGCGGGCCACATTTGGCCTTGGCTCCTTTTTTTTTTTTTTTTTTTTTGGTGTGCCTGATTTTTCCTAACTGTGCCACTGGGAATTTCTGTCCCAACGGCTCCCAAGGGTTAGCTACAGTTCCCTTTCTGACCACAGTTTATATGCCTGTCAGCAGGCACATGACATGAGTGAGAAGCAGAGGTAATGATGGAGCACTGTAGTGTCAGGCAGTGGCACATGGATGAAAGAAAATTCAAAAACAGTTGGCAAAATGGTTATTTTTTTCACTGAAATTGATTACTCAGCAGTGTGCCTCATCTGTAGACAGAGAGTGGCAGTTTTAAAAGAATACAACGTTCGTCGTCATTATGAAACCAAATATTTACGTCAGTTCGGACTGTCCAATTCCCTACTCATTATTTAATCTAATTTCATATTAAGTCTTCAGTAAATTCCCTCTGGTTTAACCATCCAACTGCTTTCAAATTACTTAAAAATCACAGTGTTATAGGGACATGTTTTATTGCTCGATTCACATTTTTATTT